>CM032639.1:27926591-28094091 GCA_019097785.1 Fraxinus excelsior | reverse complement strand
TTTTCAGCAAAAAGAAGAAGAAAAAATGACCTTTGAATAAGTCAAAAAAAGACGGCTGTGGGAGGGAAAGTCAAAAAAGTTGGTTAAATTTGATTTCTAACGAACAAAAAATGCATTCTTCGGTCTGAAAAATGACTGCCAAACATAACATATAGTGCTACGCATTCTTATCCAGTGTAATGAAGTAATAATTAATAAATTTTGTTACGCGTTCGTATCCAGTGTAATGAAGTTCAGATAATCCTTTATATGAAAGGAAAATAAGATTTGACCAAACACAACACTTTCTTGATTAGGACAATTCGAACACCGTGGAAATTCCTGGCTATACATAAATAAGAGCGTGTTAAATGCAATCAAAATATCAAATTAAAATATATAAAATTTACAAAGTCTAAACTCTTGTAGCAATATTTTTTTTTAAAAAAAAGCCTGGATCGTATCGTATGGTTAAATTGACACGGTTATTTGAACTAAACAAGATAAGAATCGATATAAATAAGACTTGACGAGCATTTTAAAAGGCATGAAATTCAAATAGTAACAAGTACAAATATTTGACTTCATTTGAATGTAACTCAAAGTTACAATTTTGTCAAATATAATCTTCAAAGTAAACTTATTAACATTCATAGTGAACCACAAAAAGAGTGTATTCTAAAACACCTTTGTTGGTGGCAGTATCAAAAGAGTAAGTATTGGTCACGGCCGAGCCCCGTGCTAATCGGAAAACACCAGTCCCACCAACAATGGGCAGTTCACGATACTCTTGAAATATTTGATTCCTTCCTAAGATACTAATAGTACTGCCCGCATATTCCCCTTCAGTGAACGCAAAGTTTAGAACCATTTGTAGAGCGGTATCATTCAAATCTGCAAATCCAATAGTTCCTTGAGCCCGACCCACTTTCTTTGAATCGGGCTCAGGTCCTTCCGTCACTAGGTCATCCAGCATGCTAATTTGGCCAAAGGACGTGGCTGAATCAGCGTTGGCCTCGACCACCTTCAAAACAGTCGGGTTTGATCCGCCCATGACGTCTTGAAGAAAAAAGTGAAGCTTCGTAACTTTTTGCCCAGTTGACTTGAAGTTTTTGTACCATTCTTCTATGGATTCGATTAGTTTGGCTTCGCTATTTGATTTCGCCATCGCTGTGTGTGTATGTGGTTCTGGTTCTGGTTCTGTAATTTCAATGCAACGAAGGGTAGGATTTATAGAGGCGAATTGACGTAGTAAACGTAATAGGAAATTGCAAAGAAGGTATAATTTGATTTTGATATTAGCAAGTTGAAGGTGTTCAACATTTCTTTTTCTTTATTATATTGTAAAGTCTGCTTCAATTTAATTAAATAAACTGTTATAGGATTTTATCGATATTAGCAGAAAATATTAGAAAAGGAGTATAGGGACAAACAAATTAACCTGCTTTCACGTGATTTCAAAATATTCAATTTTAAGGAATTTGTCATTAGATGTATTATTCAATTATAACGTTTGACGACAAATCTCTCCACTATGTATTTATAGAAGGGTAGTTAACACCTGACGTATCCACCTTTCATAATTATTATGGAAAACGTTTTTACCTTCATTTTTTGACATTTTCATCCTTATTTTCACATTTCATTTCACAAAATATCATTTTCATACATTTTCTCAATTAAAAATTATGAAATAACGAATATACCCTTCTCTTTAAATAAAACAAAAACAAAAAATTAATTGCAACCATAGTCCCAATGTTTTTTATAAAAAGCGCAAATGAGTCTCAAATAATTATTAAAAGGGTAATTAGCACATAATGTCTATCTCTTTCATTTTATTTTTTTGACATTTTAGCCATTAACTACACATTTATTTGCACAAATCATCATTTTTATATATTTTCATTCAATTTCTCAATAAAGAGCTGTAAAATAATGAATATACCATCTATTCAGATAAAAAAATAAAGAAAAATATTCTTTTAAAAAAATTAATTTTTTAATAATTTATTTGGGACTCGTTTGCACTTTTTTATTTTTATTTTTCATTATTTTTTATTTTTAATAAATTTAATTGAGACTCGTTTACATTTTTTTTTAAAATAATTTCAAATTTTTAATAATATATTTGGAACTCGTTTGCACTTTTTTTTTTAAAAAAAAATAATTCTTAATTTTCAAATAATTTATTTGGGACTCGTTTGCATTTTTTCAAAAAAATTGTGGCAATAGTTGCAATTAATTCTTTACCTTTTTTATTTAAATATGAGAGTATTTATCATTTCACAACTTTTTATTAAGAAATTGGATGAAAATGGATATAAATGATGGTTTACGCAATCAAATGTATAATCAAATGTGAAAATGCTAAAAAACAAAAAATGAAAGTTATTGACGTTTTTCGTAATAATAGTGAACGTATTTGATGTTTGATTAAAAAATGAGTCTACATTGATGTGAAGAGTTGTGTTGAAGATAATCTCTCACGGTTAAAATTCTTAAGCAAGATAGTTATTTTTTAGGATATTGTTACTTGTATATAATACAGTTACATAATGGTTTACATACAAGTGATATATCAAAAAGATAGTAGAGAATTTATTATTATTATTATTTGGTTGAAGAAATTATAACTCAATCATATTTCACCGCATCATATGTATTTAAATCATTATATACATATAGCATAACAGTATTGTTTAATATACCTAACCTCGTAAATTGGAGACTTGACTATCTGGCCCATGGGATTAAAGTTTAGATTTTAATTTACATCAGAATCGAAAATTAATTTTAACAACATATATAATGGAACTCACAACCTTTTAATCATACATTTCATCAACTTTTATCAAAATTTACTAAAATTCTTATTTTAATCCCACCAAACAAAGGCTTGAAATGAATATGAAAATGGAGGTATGTACCATGTGAAAAGGATTGGATCGTATTTATTCTTTATAGATAGGAGTTGAAATGGAATAAATCTAACGTGCTACAGTGCTACTCCAGGCTAAGCCACCTAATAATAATAAACTTGAGGGTGCTGGTAACTGGTAAGGTAACTACTCCACATGAATTAGATAATCAGACAACGTTAAATTTATTCTTAACAATAATAACTCTTTTAACATTAAGTGCAAGAAAAATCCATGAGAATAGACAAAGGAGCAGGTCCAAACATGGCCAAAGACCAAAGAAAAATGGGGGAAGTTGATTATTCAACACCATGACAAAGTTATCCAACAACCCCAACGTCGGATTTTACTATATCAAAACTATCGAAAAGAAAGGAGGACATGAAGAATAATGAAATCAAATCCTACATTGTTTGTGGTGTAGTTTTAACTAAAAAAGCGCCAAAATAAAAAGTTTTTCGGATCCTAAAGATTGTGTGAATTAAAACGATGTTTGATGTAACGTCTTTTTTATTTTGTATGTAAGGGTTTCTTAGAGGAAAATTTGTAAGCTTACCTTTTTCTTTTTCTTTTTTTTCTGTCTTTATGGTTGTACAAAAGTGGAAATTAACAAGTGTGATAAAATTTATGGTATTATTTTTCCTACAATACTCAGTGGTTTGAATGGAGAAATTCTATATGATTGTACAATTTTTTTTTTCTACTTTTTAACCACACATTTTTCAAAAATTACAATTTCAAAATTCATTTTTAACAAAAAAAAAAAAAGGGTTCAATTTAATGATTGTCACGCAGGCTAAATAAGAAAATCAACTGGTGCATCACTTAATTTTTTTTTTTTTTTTTTTTTTCCAACAACGTTATATTTGCTTATCGATTATATGGAATCATCGACTTTGACTAGTTTGGTAAAATATATACCACTAAAATACTTGCCACATTTTACATGAGACATGTAAATCGCTAATTATAACTAGTCTAGTCTATCAACTTTGTCACTTATTGGTGTATATTAAAATTAGAATTTTAGGTTGCGTCTGTTGTTGATTTTCATCAGATTTTCAGCATAAATATAGCTGTGTTTTTCAATTGCTGGCCCCCGCACCTCTCACATGTGGTCAAATGTTGCGGCTGTAGGTGTGTGCAACGGTTGAAATTTCAATTAAAATCTGCCAAAGAATTAGCTCTAGACACAGCCTTAGTAAATTTTGATAAAGGTCGACGAAATTTATGGTTTAAAAGTTGTGGATCTCATTTTATGTGTATTAAAATTAATTGTTAACTTTAATTTAAGATTAAAAACAAATTTTAATCTATACCAAACAAGGGCTTGATATTCTTCTATCACTCTCATTTTACTTTTAATTTATGCATATCCCGATTATGTTCAAGTAATCATAAATCAATAATAAATTTATTTAATTTTCCTTTGAAATAAACTTTGCAATTATGTCGTAACCGTGAAATTAACTTTTTGCATGTTACTTTCACTCTCATAACCTGACTTGCTGTCTACTGATATTCTATGTAATGCAAGGATAAATTAAATTTAAACATGTCTATTCCGCGTTCATGAGTGTGCTAGAATTTATTATATCTTTCTTATAATATGTAACGTGTCCTTAGCTTTTATTAAATAAAAAATAAATTTTAAAATAACTTTAAGTTGATCGATCAATGATTACTTGGATAGTGGAGTAAAATATTTTCAATTAATTAATAACTACTTGGCTTTATTTATTGTTCTTCCTTATGTACACTAGAAGAAATCAATAGTGATGATGTAACCACTCCTTATCCAGACTACATCCACTGGAAATGGAAGAACCAGCTTTTACTACATGCCTCTTTGCCCCTCTCTCTCTCTCTCTCTCAAGGTTGTCATTCCCCTTGTTAGTTTAGCTACTACAGCTCATGATGCTTGGACTAGTCTCCTAAAGTTTTTTTCCAAACTATCCTAATCACATTATTCATCTCAAGGATGAGCTCTCTCAGATTTCTTGTGGAACCCAGTCAGTTGCTTTCTTCTCAAAGTCAAGACTCTTTGCAACCTAACAGTGATGCAGACCTTCTGATTTATTGCACCAAGGGCATTGGTTCTGATGTGAACCCACGTAGCAATAGCAACTACGAAATTCACACAAAATTGATTCCGGCCCAAAAAAGCCAAGAATCAATGTTTAAGCTTAATTAAAAAAATATTGAACCAAAGAACCAGTACAATCGCCGACAATACGTTGACCCCGTGATTACACGACTCAAGAATCTCACTCGATTTATTTGAACGCGACAAGAAATAATCTTGATAAGTTCAAAATTAATTGGATGAAGAACAAGAAAGCAATAATGCATTGCAATAAATATCTCAAATAATTGTTTGTTTTACAATGAAAATAATAACACTATTTATATGGAATCCCTAAAACCCTAGAAAATGAAATTAAACACTAAAAATAATAAAAGATCTCACAAAATAGAGTTTTAACTAAAATAGAAAATTGTGCGAAATTTGAGAAATTCGCAGTCGGAAAATATACTATGCGGTCGTATATTGTAAATCTATACGGTAGCATAGATCGACCGGGTTTCTCCTTTGTAGCCTCGGTATAGGGGCATGCAACCACATGCCCTGAACAATTATGCAGTCCATCCATTATTTGAATCAAGTTGCTCCACTTCGTTTCATCTTCCATGCCCAATATGAAACTTATCAATTTGCTTGCCGTGATCAATGTTTTGTCTATCGTGACTTTAGCAAGTAGTCACATTGCTTCTTAGACACACTTCGCTTGCGACCTAGTCATAGGCCCTTCCTCAACGATCAATGGATCATTACCCGGAATTGCACCACTTGGGATAGTGTTTTTCCTTCAAAGAATTGAATGACAAGTTGATAGATCATAAGGCATATCTTCATATGTCGGCCGCCTGTCCATGTCCATGCACTTACGATCAATCATGTTCAGTGAAACCCAATTCCCATGCAATACTTTTAACAGTTTCACTCTCATTCAACCTCATCTCGGTCCTAAAGGCCTCTGCCGCACCTTGCCTCCTAACTCCGAACCTGGTTCCTTCCCCTAATGTCACGTGTGTACCTTCTTTGAAAAATAATATCCAATAAAACTTCCATTTTCTTTCCTTCTTGTTTCATCGTGAAGGATCTCTGCTCCGATTCTAAGATAAAAAAATGACCTCTATGAATGGCTGCGTCTCTCCTCTGACAATCCATCTCAACCGAAATACTCTCCATCATGCTCTACCACCTTGGTCTCCCCAATAATGTGGCATGATCTCCTTAGTCATCCCTCCAACAAGATAACAAAGGTTTTTAGCTTCTTCAAGCCACTTGTCTTTTATCTTCTAAGTCGATGTCTAGTCTAGGTATAGGTGTGAGTCCTATCTTTTTAATAAGAGCCACCGACTAAGTCATGGACTGCTTGGATCATCCATACTGAAGTTCGAGGTCCAAATCTCATACCTTCTATTGATGGTTTTAGATATTATCTCATTTTCGTAGACCACTTCACAAAATTTATGTAGTACTTTCCTTCACGACAGAAATCTGATGTCCATTTAATTTTTCCTATTTTAAAATCACAAATTACTTTAAAACAAAGATTATAACCTAATACAAGGATGGTGGAGGAGCATACACAGCTCTAAAATCTAGACTGGGCAAACATATAATACATCTTAAAACCCCATCCCAAACTCCTAAACTTAATAGTACTGCTGAATAATGCCATATTGTTGAAACTGAACTATCCCTCCTCCATCACGCGTCAATGCCTAAGCAATATTGGACTCGTGCTTTTCAACACCAATGTCTTCTTGATTAATAGAATTCCAACTTCGATCCTAGATAATAATTCCCCCTATACTTGATTATTTGGGTCCCGCCAAACTATAATAAGTTGTGTTTCTGGTTTACTTTCCATGGTTACAACCATACACAACCTCCAAGCTGGATGCCAAGCTAACCCTTCTGTTTTAGTTGGCTATTCAGTTACACAGAATGCCCACCTTTGTCTAGACTGCTCTAGCTCTTAAAATATATACGTACCGTCATGTTATCTTTTTGGAAGATATTATCCATTCTCCAAGTCATACAAATCAAACAATTCGGTTTCCTTACTAAGTCCATGGAGTTGCCCATTTGCCTCCCATCACTGCCTCCACTCACCCTTGTTTCCACCCCAACCTCCCTCCCACCTAAGGCGCATCATACACAGCGCCTTTGGATCGGTCAAAAGCTGCTGGTCCACCACATACCCTATCCAATGATCCTAATGGTTCTTTCCTTGGTGACTCGGCCAGTTCACTGCCCAATGAGTCCTCCGACTCAATTCCCAATCCCCTTGTTTACTCCCAATCAGACAACACACCTCAAATGATAACACGGTCTAAAAACAACATCTTTCACCTAAAATCCTCCACTTTACTACAACACATCATCCTCGCCCTAATTTGGTCAAGTGGTCCTGCGTTTCTCAAACTATTAAGATCCCTCACTAGCGACAAATTATGTCTGATGAGCTAACTACTATCCTTCAAAACAATACCTAGGAATTTATCTTACTGACTCTGCTAAAAATATAATTAGGAGTAAATGGGTTCTGCGTCAAATGAACCATGGTTGCTTCATTTCTCGCTATAAGGCCAGACTTGTGTATAAGAGTTCCATTAACAATCCAGTATTGAACTTTCGGGCACTCTTAGTCGGATGGTCAAACATATATATAACGCAATAAAAAGACTTGCTATAGTCTCAATAAACTCTCCCTGGTTTTCTCTTGTCCTATAGGCTCCTCAACTCCCCTAGTGACTCCTCTCTATTTATTTTCACTGAATTCATGTCATTTGGTACTTTCTTGTTTATGTAGACGATCTTCTAGTCACAGGTAATCATCCCAAACTCTTGATTATTTTCTTATTGCTTTGTCTACCCACTTCTCGGTCAAGGACCTCAATCCACTCAATTACTTCTTAGGTGTCTTCCTATTCAGACGGCATATTACTCACCCAACATAAATATATCAACACTATTCTTGCTTAGGCTAATAAGGAGAGTGCTAGAGTGTATCAACCCCATGGCCACCTCTCAATCTCTGACCCTCATTGATGGTTCACCACCTACTGATTCGACTCGCTATGGACAAATCTCTCTCTTACTCAGCCTTATGTCTCTTTTGCTACAAACTCTCACGATCCATGCACAAACCCATTGGAAATTATTGGACGACTGTGAAACGTATCATTTGTTACCTCATACATACTATTTATCATGGCTTACTCTAAGAAAAACACCTAATCTTCCCTAGTTGCATATACTGGTGCTGATTGGGCTAGTAACCTTGATGATCATTCTTCCACGTCAGCTTATGTTCTTTATCATTGGAAGAATCCTGTCCCTTAAAACTCCAAAAAGTAGAAAACAATGGCTTGCTCTTGTAATGAGGCTGCGTATCGAGCATTGGCCTCTTGCTCAACTGAACTTCATTGGGTTAGCAATCTTCTGCACGAGCTCTCGATTACTTTTTCTACTAAGCCAACAATTTATGGCAATAATATTCGTGCTACTTATTTATCAGTTAATCCCGTGTTTCACTCACACATGAAACGCGACATTGTTTATCATTGTTGGCAGAGATCATGTTGCCAATGGTTCATTCTCAGTCTCTTACATCTCATACAAGGACTAGTTAGCAGATGCTCCAACCAAGCCTCTTGCCTCACCAACTTTCCCATTATTGCGTCTCAAGATTGGAGTTCAAATGGAAGATCCATCTTGCGGGGATATTAAGTTTAGTAATAATTCAAGTCAGGACATGGCTTGAAGCAATTGGATCAGCCATCAACCACCTTGCTGAAGCCTTATTTTGGTTACAATCTAGATTAGTTTGTCTCAAGTTTGTTGTATTTCAAATTTCTATTCAATGTATTTTAGATTAGGTCCATCTCTTAGCTCAATGTATTTTAAAATGGGTGGTGCTAGTGGTACATCACCACTTACACAAGGGTGTCCATGCAGCCTCTTATTGGTGGGGTGCCAAGGCCCCATTGACACCCCACCAATAGGAGGGTGCCGGGTGTCCATTATGGACACCCTTGTATAAGTGGTAATGTACTACTAGATTAATTCTTTTAAAATAGGTCCTTGTTTGGCTCCCACTATAATGAGTTTTTTTTTTTGGAAATAATGTATTTTGGAATAGTAATTGTTGGGAGTGTGTGGGGTTAAAAAAAAAAAGGAAATTTCTTTTATTTACATGTAATATTATTTTATTGGAGAATATGTGGTTTAAAAAAAAATGTGAAAGAAAAATGTACTAAAATTTTAATGGAGGCCAAATAGGGGCTAGGTCTATCTCTTGTTACATATACGTTTACTCAAATAACTTGATGAGAATCAATTTCAATTTACTAGTCTTTTCTAATCAGGAACGAATAACTCGGAAGCAAAATGTCAGCTTGATGTACCATGACAAATAAACGAAAAACAAGATATTTTCACTTACAAGAAAGTAAGCACCTTGAAAAGCAAGCAAATCCTCTGAGGATCCAACTTGATACAAACATTTGCAATTCCTATGGAAAGCCACTATCTTGTTGCATAGACACCATAAAACAAGAACAGGATAATCTGTTGAGTCATAAATCGAACTTCCATAGATATACCACGAGTGTATTATACAATAAAATACAAAGTATAAGTATCGAGAACTTTTATATCCTAGAAGTATGAAGATGATCACTTTTAAGAATCCATATTAACTAAAGAACAAAGTTCAATAAAATATCAAGGAATTCATGTACACAACCAAGCCCTTGGACTTCAAAATACCTTTAACTCTAACAAAATTGCCTCTATGTTTTACCTCACAACAGCATTAGCCAACAAACACAAAAACAGAACAGTAAACACAAAATTTCATTTGTCAGAACATTTATAACTTTCTGCAAAGCTTACTTATATTTCTTTCCCATGAAAGATCAGCATCACCTCTGCGGATCTCTATCTTCAGCTGCTTCAGCAGATCCATTTTCTGTTTTTTCAGTGCTACGAAAAAGAAAGTAACAATCATTTTATTTATTGCAGATATACTTTCATGTATAAGAATTATACAACTAAGCACACATTCAAGGTCATTGATAATAATCACAACTGCATCGAGTTCTCAAAGCCTTGCTAAAACTAACCAAGTCAATAGAGAGAATAGAGAAAAGGTTGACATTCCAAAATCGCCAACAGCGTTTCTTGCCATCACAACATTCGTAAAATACAATATCCTTCTACTTTCTATCTTAAAGGACTTATTTATTTATTTTATTTTATTTTATTTTTTTTCTTTTTCTTTTTTTGATAAAATTAGTTCAGTATCGTAAGAGAAAACGTAATTCCACCAGACAGATACCCATAAGATCGAGAAAGGAACAGAAATTGCATATTAAAATTTACAACGAAGTTGAAAGAGACAAGATCCGGTTAAGATACCGTAAAAAATAAAGAAAATGTGATACCCTTTCATTTCTTTGTATTTTCTCTTTCATGTTCGATTTCTTAATTTGTCCCGACAAGACTTTCTAGAACCGGTCTAAATATCAAGTGAACACAGAAAATAATCTAAGGTTCTCAGCTAGGTTAGTTGGGAGCCTATCAGATCATCTAGTTGTTGGTCCAAAAGGAAAGTGAACGTAGCTGTCAATAGGTTTTGTAGACCAGCTAGTCACTTATAGAATGCTGACTGCAAGAATTAAATTAATAAGGATCTCTAAATATCCAATACAGAAATGGGTGAATCCAGCATTGTAGTTCAGCTAGGGCGGAGACCGTTGACCGATGACAATCAACGATCGTAATAGTCAAAAATATAATTCAATACATATGTAAATGCACTAAAACGTAAAAAAGTATATACATATGAAAATATAATTCAATACAACCCAAAATACTAAAAAAAAAAAAAAAACAATCCTACTCTATAACTGTAAACTTAGACAACTACATTCTACGGAGTCTCATATTTTGAAAACGTTACAATATTGCCTCATTTTCAAGTTATATAAAAATATTTTTTTCCACGTAAACAGTCAAATTGTCATTCAACTAGTCATCTCTCATTTTGTTGCGCAAGTCACTCTTGATTAGATTCATAGCAGAAAATACACTTTCAACACTTGCAGTTACCACATGTAATATCAAAACCAAGATGATCAGCCTATAAACCAACGGAAAATAAAAGTAACTTCCATAAGCCGCTCGGCTCGTACTGTAGCAACCCACGAGCCAAGCAGGCCGGCTCGGTAGGCGAGCGGAGCCTACTCGGCTCGTTTTTTACGAGCGGCTCGTCTGTTTTTTTTTTTTTTTTTTTTAAAGGATAGTTAAAAAAATAAAAAATTCAAAAAAGACGAGCCACGAGCCGAGCAGCTCGGCTCAGCTAGCGAGAGACGAGCTCGTGGGTAACAAGCTGAGCTCATGGGCAACAAGCCAAGCCAGCCCAGCTCCGCCCGTTTGCCACCCCTAAAAAGAAACCAGAAGAAAGCTACCCATGCTTGCAGAGATTCTCTTATAATTTAAATAAACAATTTAATCGCTACCACTAATACCTATACTTTTGAGAGTGCATTATGCATGTTCAGTATCTGCATATCATGGGAAAATGTCGTGTCATGATAAGTTTAAATAATTATTCATGGAACTAAAACTGCTTCGCATCATGTTCACGGAACACCCCCAAGATAATAATTCAGATCAACCAGTAGGCACAATTACAATCCCAGCACAAAATCAGAAGCTAACACGGTAAACACAATCCAAATTGTCAAAAATAAATTACCTATCAAAATTAGAGCAATTCAATCAGGTTAGTAACACCCTAAAATGTTAACCATTAACCAAAACAGACATTCATCAGAATTCTTATGAGAAACCTAATTCACCAACCTCTGGGGACGAGAATCTACAGACTCAGGCTTCCTCCAAGTCTTCTCAGCTCTATCCTCTTGATGCAACCTCTCCCTCACATTCCCACTCAAAAAGCTTCTCTTCGAGGCTGCCAGACCATTAGGAGACCCTGCAGCAACCTCCTTAATCTTGGCACTATCTAGCTTCTCCTCAATCTCTTTCAAATCTTGCCCCTTCTCCTTCAACACCTCCTCCCTCGGCCTCGCCTCTCCAAATGGATTATTCCCCTTGGGCTTCGCTACATTCCCATTTTCACTCTTCTGTCCTTCACCCACTGGCAGTGTTCTTGGCTGTAAATTCAACCTCGGCCTACTGGCACTCACTCCAGTCCCCTCTTCTCTTTTCCTGCCCCAAGTGTCAGAATCGGGGCTGTTCAATTCAAAACCTCCCTTTCTATCTCTCAAAGTATCAAATGCTCCACCAATTCTCCGTCCCTCCTCACTTTTCCTGGCCCAACTATCCGAATCAGCACCGCCGTTATCAGATTCAAATCCAAAGCCACCTCTTTTTTCAAATCTTCGAGGCTCAGCGGGCATATAGGTCTTCTTGGAACCCCAATTGTCGGACTCGTCAGCCCTATTTTGCGAATCAGAGAAAAACCCTCCTCTATCTCCTCTCCTTCTTCCATCAAATCCATCGCTAACGATCGATTTCTTCCCCGCAGCCCAATTGTCCGTCTCGTCAGCCCGAGAAGGCGCAAAATCCCGATTCGAATCACCACCAAAGCTTCCCTGTCGACGATGCTGCTCAACCCTAGCCGGCCGGTCATATGAAGACCCATAAGATTTAAATCCTCCTCCTAGCTGGTTCCGATCAAGCTCCTCTGCTGAGCGCTGGCGGGGTGCGGTGGGGAGGTTTAAAAGCACATCAGGAGTATGGCCCTTGTTGGCACTGTAGCTGGTGAATTCCTGTAGAGACACTGTTTGGCCCTTCTTCTTTTTCTTGGTCTTTGTCGCCGCGGCGGCAGCAAGGGATGGGAAATCCGACGCCTCATCGGCGCTGCCGATAGAGTGTCCGTCGATAGAATCTTGTTTGTGTTGGTGGAGGAGCTCCGCCTCGTTTTCCTCGGAATCCAAAGCCCAAGCACCTGGTTTGCCCCATGCGCTTGCCATTGCTGAAACTCCGTTCGTAGATTATAGGTTTTTCGTAGATTTGCTTTGGTTGGAAGCGAAGGTTGATAAATACCGTTTCTTGATCTGATTAGGAGCGATTAACGGTCGAGATTAAATGTAGTTTTTGGGTTTTAAAGATTTTTTTTAAAATTTTTGGATTTTGGAAACATAAAGAAGACTGCCAGCTGGCCTACGCTGGATGGCTGACACGGTAGTTAGTAGTTCGTGGGGATCAAGGTAAGATACCGCATAAATAGGTATTGGATTGGATTATCATTTCCTATTTCATAAGAGAATGAAAAATATCCCTTAAATTCAAACTATGTTATTTTAATAAATATTACCAAAAAAAAAAAATACATTTGCTTTCCACGTTATTATGCCCGGTTTGGTGGAGATTGAAATCAATTTTGATTAAAATTGATGAAATATATATTTGAAAAACTTAGCTAGTACTCTAATGGTAAGGGTTTTAATAATCTGTAAGGATGGTCATAGGTTCAACTTCCCCTCTCTATTGTCATTAATTTTGGTAAAAATTGGAGAACTTAAAATAAATGAATTGTAAGTTAGGGAATCGAATTAGAGGCATCTTATAAGAATTGTAAATTCTAACCAACTTAACAGAAGGAGGCGTTTGAAAATGTAGTGAAATAACAATTATATAAGTTAAAAATTTATCTATTGTAAAAAAAAAAAAAAACAGTTCTCGACGGATCCAGCATAGGCGACTGCAAGGGCTCGTCGGGTGCTAGATCTGGCCCTGATTGTAACAAAAGAAATAATTACTTGGAAGCATTTTAAATTTTTTCATCATATTGTCACTTTGGTTATTTCTAACTAATATTATAATCTTGAATAGAAATATACTTCACAAGCAGTTTGTGTATGTATGGACTCGACTTTTCCACCATAGCATGACGGTCTTGCCTTCCTCTTTTTTTTTTTTTTTTTTTACGACAAATTGTTTCGTTTCCTTTTGACGTGCCTTTAGTCTCATAAAATTTTGTTCAAATATATCGTACCCTCATGGAAACATGCACAAGGCTACAAACAATGATTTTAGAAAAATCCGTTACAACATATTCAATTCGTTGGATTTTAGTTTGATTTTGATTTTGCGATTCTAAAGAGATTTAGGCTGTGTTTAGTGCAGTTGAAAGTTTCAATTTTCATCCATTTTTGACTGTTAACTTCTTCAGGCGGGGCCCACCTCACTCTTGAATGGTCAACAAAGATGGCTAAACAGGCAAAAAATTCTATTTAATCTGCACCCGACAAACCCTTACCGCCTTAAAATCACTAAAAATTTGAACCTGGGCTAACAAGTAGAGATGAGAACTCGAATATTTTTTTTTTCTTCTTCTTCTTTTTTTGGTTATCTATGTCTAGCGAGATAACTTTTTTTCTTCTTCTTTTTCATTTTTCATCCATTTTTGACTGTTAACTTCTTCGGCGGGCCCCACCTCACTCTTGAATGGTCAACAAAGATGGCTAAACAGGCAAAAAATTCCATTTAATCTGGACCAAAATCTGCACCCGACACACCCTTACCGCCTTAAAATCACTAAAAAATTGAACTTGGGCTAACAAGTAGAGATGAGAACTCGAATATTTTTTTTTCTTCTTCTTTTTTTGGTTATCTATGTCTAGCGAGATAACTTTTTTTCTTCTTCTTTTTCAATTTTCATCCATTTTTTATTGTTAACTTCTTCAGGCGGGCCCCACCTCACTCTTGAATGGTCAACAAAGATGGCTAAACAGGCAAAAAATTCCATTTAATCTGGACCAAAATCTGCACCCGACACACCCTTACCGCCTTAAAATCACTAAAAATTTGAACCTGGGCTAACAAGTAGAGTCGAACTCGAATATTTTTTTTCGTCTTCTTCTTTTTTTGGTTATCTATGTCTAGCGAGATAACTTTTTTTTTTCTTCTTTTTCAATTTTCATTCATTTTTGACTGTTAACTTCTTCAGGCGGGCCCCACCTCACTCTTGAATGGTCAACAAAGATGGCTAAACATGCAAAAAATTCCATTTAATCTGGACCAAAATATGCACCCGACACACCCTTACCGCCTTAAAATCACTAAAAAATTGAACCTGGGCTAACAAGTAGAGATGAGAACTCGAATATTTTTTTCTTCTTTTTTTGGTTATCTATGTCTAGCGAGTAATCATTTAGTTGATATATTAACTATATGAAATTTATATGCGTGCCAATTTTAGGGAAATTAAGTTGGGGAACTTACATAAATACCCTTGAAATTAGAAGCATTTTGAAAAATCATATGAAAAGTGTTTCGAAAGTTAAAAAAAAAAATACTATGTAAAGTTAAGTGTCACTCTTTATTTCAAATATTAAATTATCTTTGCTTCAGTTGCATTAAATATAAAAACAATTCAATAAATGATAGGAATAAAAAAAAAAAGTGACATAAATTTGGAAAAGTGACACACTCAAAAAGTAAGAAACGACAATCAAAATCCTAGAATAGAACGGGTGGTGATTGATTTTATTTTTTTTACATGTTGTCTTTTTGTGATTATGATTCACTTCATTTAGGAACAAGACAATTTGTAATTAGGAAGTGATAGAAATTCAAAAAAGTGACAAAAACTAAAAAAAAATGTGACGGAAATTCAAAAAAGCGACAAAGAGGAACTCCGATCGAAACCTTATATAGATACAGTGATATTTTGATTATCTTCTACATGTTATCTCTAATGTTAAAGGATGGTGACTTTTTTTCCCTGTTAGAGTGTCTTGCATATGGCATACTTTCCCATCGTGCACAAATAGCTTTGATTCATAAATTGGGCACACATAGTTCAATTGTTAGACCAACACTTGATATCACCAAATCAACCGGAAGAGATAATATTCAAAGAATTAAGAAAGAAAAGAGGAAGAATTATCCAAGTTCGGCTACGAAAACGGCTACTTCCGAGTTGTGCTCCACTTAGGATAACTCTTGCACTTCAAGATTACAAAAGATATTCAACTGTAAGAGTGAGACATTCACTTGTCAATACAAGACTAGTATTGCAATCAATTTTCTCGTGATAGAACCTTCTCAAGGAACTTCTTACAGAATTCTGTTTACTCGCCAATAAAAAAAGGGTTATTCTATTTGTACTACAAAATAGTACTACATGGTTTACTTAAAGGCCGAGTGGTGCCCTTTCCATAAAAAAAAAAGGGGCAACAACTAGAAGAAAAACAATTGTACATATAGAAGGGAAAAAATCTATAGAATCAAAAGGAATTTCAAGAAGAAAAGGCAAGAACTAAGACCCCATTTCTTCCTAGTTTCTCAGAAAAGTTTGATTCCTCGAAGAAACAAACGTAGCCATGAATTGGCTATTTATTCCTGTGTGTGCGTGTATTTAGGGGTTTGGGGGGAAGGTTTTGGGAGTTTTATAACTATTAATTACGTTCTTAAATGAGTTAATTATTTAATAACTTAGTAGGATATTAATCAAATTAGTTAATTTTTTTGAGCATTGGGCCGAATTTGCCCAATCAAATTTTGGAAAATGAGGCCCACTATCCTTACAAAAATAAGATATTAGATTTATATCATTAATATTGTTTATAACTAGAGGTTTTCGTATTAATTACGTCCTAATTGATTTTCTCATTTTTTTTTTTAAAGATTTTGTCACTTTTTTGAGTTTTTATAAATATTTGTCACTTTTTAAAATTTCCATAGCTTTTCGTTAAATAGTCTTCTATTTTTTTATCGAATTGATAATTAATCATATAACGAGAATATTGGTTTCAAGGGATATGATACGTAACTTTTCTATGAAAAAAATGACATGATACTTTAACAATGATATACCTTAGCTCTTTCAAAAAAAAAAAAAAAAAAAAGACAAATGTTATGTTACTTTTTTACACTTGAGTTTCATAAAATTGTTGTCAAATTTAGCTTATATGTAAATATAAGGATACGCCAATTGTTTTATTGATGGAATTATAATAATAATATCTATAATAATAATAATAATGATAATGTCAATTTCGTCTCTTTTAACAGTGTCGAAAACTTGGCTTCTAAAAAAGTGATATTCATGTTTTAACCAAAGTTGTTGTATGTGCATTCTGTTGGGACAATAATTTCAATCATTTTGTCACTTTTATATTCGTTATCTTGTTTTCATTTGACTCCACGACAGAGAAAGGCGTTAATTTTATTCATTTCAGTAAGAGGAATACAAATGAAATAGTGTGATTTTTTTTATTTTAAAGTGACTTGAGTATGTCATACTTTTATTTTCAGCAAATTAACTCTGCAAAAAATGTAAATTAAATGTTATATCATATCACTTTTTAGTATAAAACAAAATTTGCATTCATATTCATATTTAAATTTTCACAACACACATATATGGATCTATTTAATAGATTCAAAAGAATTCAAATGATGTAGTTTATGACATTATGCATCAAATGGGATAAAGAATGTTACTTTCACATTTTAGCAACTCATATGCAAATATACAAATAGAGTGTTATCATGCCACTTTTAAATGTAAAATAAGTTTTGAATATATTTATATTTAAAATTTTAAAAACACACATGTATGCATCTATTTAATCGCTCCAAATGAATTTGAATGAGAAAGGGTGTGACCTTTTCAAATAAAAGTGATGGAGAATATTACTTTTCACATTTTCATTTTCACACACACTTTGCATGCATTACTTGAATTAATTTAAAATTAATTTTTCATATGTATTAACTTAATCCGATTCGTACAAATTTGAACTTTAATATATACTAACTCAAAATTATTAATCCATAATATATTAAAAGAGTCAATCCGTCAATTACTATTCATTTGTGAAGCATTTTCCTTCCTCATTTTATCCTCCATGATTTACTGTTTATTTTATAATTTCCCTACTATATTAAAAGAGTCAATCCGTCAGTTACTATTTATTTGTGAAGCATTTTCCTTCCCCATTTTATCCTCCATGATTTACTGTTTATTTTATAATTATCCATTGTCATCCAGGCATCTCTTCAAAACAAAAGGGTACCATAGACTTTTTCATTGCCTACAATTGTTGACTGGGTTGAAGACAAGAAAAAAAAATAAGTCATGTAATTATATAAAAAAATATCTCAAACCGACATGACACGGTAATATAAAAAAAAAAAAAAAATTCACAAACCGACTCATTGAGGATCAATATTTTATCCCTATTTTTGTTAAGCAATTTTCTTCTCCATTTTATCATCCACCATTTGTTGGGACAAATTTGTAATGAGTTAGAAATTTGTTAAAAAATATGTAGTGATTATTAATTACTAAGAAAATAATTTTTTTTAATTGTAAATGAAAAAAAGAGATGGAAATTAGATGAATTGTGTATGAAGGTTGGAGTGATTTATTATTATTATTATTATTATTATTAAAGAAGAAGAAGAAAAAAATTGTCAGCGAGAGAAAAAAAAATTAAAAAACCTCAGCGCAGAGGCATGATGCCTTCGGTGCCTCCGCGCGCGGAGGAATGTATGCCCCCACGTGTCTCTACACGTGGAGGCATGGTGCTTCGAATTTTTTTTTCTTTTTTTTTTCAATAACATTCTCCACTTTTTCCTTTTTATTTTTTATTTTTTTATTTTTTATTTTTTACATCATTACATACATAAAATTATAATTTATTCCGTGTCTCCGCACCCGACCTTTTTTTATTTCTTATTTTTTTGCTAATAATTTTACTTATTTACATTTCACACAAACTATAAATACAATTTCACTTATTAATAATTTAATTTAAAAATATTAGAAAATATTCAAGGTCGATCCTCGTCAGTGACGCTGCCCCCGAGCCCCCACGAGGGGGCGCTGCTCCCTCGACCTCGTGACCTGACCGGGCAGGTCGATCCCCGTTGGGGGCGTTGCCCCCAACCCCTGCGACCTCCACCCATTTTTTTTTCAATTATATACCTTGTATATGACATTTTAGTATAAATCGTCAAAAAATTATTAAATATTTTGCAATTAATTCGTACATTAAGGATGTAATGGTCTTTTCCTATGTATATACAAAATATCTCTTATCATCTTACCAATAAAAAAATATCTCTTGCAGTGCCACAATTGTTGACTAAGGTAGCTTCCCTAATACGTCTGGTCCCTCTTTTCTAGCTATATATCTTTTTATTCTTGTTTTCCCATTTCATTTTTATATTTCACTCTTCTTGAAGCATGGGATAAGAGAGAGAATTGAACCCAAAAGCCATTTGTTAAAGTCGAAAATATTTTGATTGCGGTCTTGTTATGGTTTAAAGCTGTTGGAAGAGCTAGGAGCTACTAGTGGTGGTAGTTGCGCCGATGGAACCCATCGACATGCAATCAACGATGGATTAGGGTTTCGAGAGACAAGCAGTGATATTTGCGGGTGTTCTGACGATAAAAATGATCGCTGACCCGCTTCTCCAAATACTTTGGAGGTAATTTTTCTTGTAATATATCAAAATTTTACTATGATGAAACAAATAAATCAGTTAATTCATTGTTTCATATATTGATTCCAACTTACCTGACGGTGATTGAAATTGGAAAAGGCAACAACTTTAAAAATAAGCTTGACACAACCAATGGCATTATCAAAGTTCATTTCCTAATTTTATCTATTACATATACGCTAACATAACCTCAAAAATAAAACAGCCCATGCAATCAACCCATGCATTGCATGGGCCAAAACTAGTCTAAATATAAATTACAACTTTGAAAAGTTGAACTTGAAACTTAACTTAAAAGCTATGAGTTGAGAAATTACTTACCTATGATATAAAATTGTTGAAGTTCTTTATATTTTTCTTTTTGCAGATTTTGAGAATGGATAAAGAGAAATTCAGTTTAAAACAATCTAGGAGAAGTTTTTGTATCTGAAATTTAATTTTATGGAAAGAAATTTGGTTGATTTTTTATCTTTAATTTCACCCTATTAGGGCATCTCCAGTGGAGACCCCTTTGCACCAACATTTGGTGCAAATGTGTCTCCAATTGAGCACCATCTTTTGCACTATTTTGGAAAAAACGGTGCAAAGTGAATAGTGTTGCGCCAAATATTCTTTTTGCATCATTTTTCCAAATGGTGCAAAGTCCAATTTGTCATTTCTTGTAAGTTGACAAAAGTATTTTTTTGGGGTATTTGTGTCGTTTTCGTTATATAATTATTATTATTATTATTATTATTATTATTATAAAGGATATTATTATTATTTGCATTTAAATTAAATTTGAAATGTTAAAAATAGTAATTACTGAATTAATTAAAATAAGAATACAAAATTTAAAATATAACTAACACAATTATTTAAAGTTAATATGACATATCTTACAATAATCATATACCTACATTAAACGTGTTTTATTTAAAGAAAACAATACATAATTAATATGATTTAAACGAGTAATTTAATATGCTTTAATTGCACTATATTTTAATAATATATTTATTCGATGAATTTAATATTTTCCTTAATTTCACATAATTATTTATTTAGTAATTTCTATATTTCTAAAATGAATAAATAATTAATATTCCGAATAAATAAATTACTAGGAATAAAAAAAGAGTAGAAAATGATTAAACATTGTTCATTTGGTGTAAGATTTGATGTAATGGTTGTGTTGACCTATGGTTGATCATGACCTTAATGTTTTGATTATAACAAATAAGCCCATCTTATTTACTAACAAATTGAATTGAGTGTTTAAGCCTTCAAAACTATAAAAATTATTATTCACACTCAAATGAAGTACAAGTGAAGGTTAAACGAGCATTCAAGACAAATCATTCGAGATACAAGTCAAAGAAAGACTCAAAGAGATCACGAACATTGAAAATATAGTTATTTATCGAACCTCATTTATATATATAAATGTATAACTCGTCAATGTTTAGCAAGTGCATAAAGTTCAAGTATTTCGCATAAATTCATCACTTGCATAAATTGTTTTGGTATGAAAATGATCTTGGAAAAATGAACATTTCTAATATATCAAAAACATTGAAAAATCATTTTCAAACGTCCCTCAAAAGATCACACTTCAACTTTCAATCAAAAAGTTATACTCCGGTTTTCAATCTCATATTGGGACAAATGTTTTACATGGAAGATGATCTACTTTGAAGATTATTTCTGAAGCAAAGTTGTAGCCCTTTGAGTTAACTTTCCAAATCGTTTTGAATCACCTTAATCGGATTTCGAGAGAGAAATATATAATCAAAATACAGAAAGCCATTCGACCTGTCTGAAACGTTCCGGTTGACCGAAAGTCACCGTTTCGAAATTATAACGGTCTGATTTGCAACGACTATATTTTGATCAACCGAACATTCCGGTCGACCGAACTTGCTCAACCGAACTTACCCGAGAGTGTCTATTTTTGCTCTATAAATACCAAACTCTTTTCCATTCAATCCAACCAACTTACAAGAGATTATTTATTAGAAATCATTGAGATTACTTGAGTCTAAATTCTATTTCATTTATTACAAAAAAATTTCTTGATTGATTCAACTTATTTCATTTATCTTAACAATAAATCTTTTTAGCAAAGATCTTTTCACAACTTCATCTATTCTTCATTCTTGATAAAGTTTTCTTTGTCAACACTTTGATTTAAGTGTAAATCTCTCTTCATACTTAACTTGTATTATTTGTTAAGAGAGATCATTGGTTTGAAAATTTTGATACAAAGAATTCCTTGATTGATCAAAACTGGTTTTTATCCATTCTATCAAGAATTCTATTTTGCAAATAACTTCTCACAATCTCATTTATTCTTCATTTTTTTTGTAGAAATTTTATTTGCCAACACTTTTATTAAAGTGTAAAATCTCTTTTCATACTTAACTTGTATTATTTGTTAAGAGAGATCATTGGTTGGAAACTTTGATAAAAAGTTACAAACTATTTTATCATTCATCATTCATCAAAGTTTACAACATTAACACTTGAGCTTTACTATTTGCTATTTATTGAAGTGTTATCCCAACTCTCAAATACTTAACTTGATTATATAATTGGTTAAGAGAGTTTCTTCAATTGTAAAACTATCATTTATACTTGACGGTTTCGAGAGCCTTGTGAAAACTCGATTGTAAGGATAGTTGCTCCTTGTTGTAAGTCACCTAAGGATAAGTGCTCATTGTTGTAAGTCACTTAAGGATAAGTGCTCCTTGTTGTAAGTCACTTAAGGGTAGGTGTTCCTTGTTGTAAGTCACCTAAGGATAAGTGCTCATTGTTGTAAGTTACCATTATAGTGCATTTGGCCTTACTCGTGACGGAGAGCTTGGTAACGGGGACGTAGAACACATTGTGTATCGAACCCCATTAAATTGGTTTGTTATCTTTACATTATTGCACTTTACTTTATATTGTCATTTATATTGTGCTATATCCATACTTGAATTAAGTTATCATATTTGTATATTTACTTGTTATATTAAATTTTGCATTTATATCTTGTGTATTGAATAGTTTTGAAACTAAGTGTCGAAAAAGTTTCAAAAACCAATTCACTCCCCTCTTGATTAGTTATTCTTGGGCTAACAATTGGTATCAGAGCAAGGTACTCATTTTTAAAGATTTCACAATTTTAAGTAATGGCTAACCACATTTTCCGAACTCTTGAGGGGTGTTCTACAAATCGTCCTCCATTATTTGATGTTACAAATTATAACTATTGGAAAACTAGGATAACAATATATATTCAATCCATAGATTATAATATTTGGGAAGTTATTGAATTTCGTCCTCATAAGCTTACTAAAGTTATTAAAGTTGATGGAAAATCGGATCAAATAATTTCTAAACCTAGAGAAGAATACAACGAAGAAGATAGAAGAAAATTGTCTTCAAATGCTAGAGCCAAAAATATAATTTATTGTGCATTAGATAGAAATGAATTTAATCGTATTAGTACATGTGAATCGACTTATGATATTTGGCATACTTTGGAAATTACTCATGTTGGAACTAGTAAAGTAAAAGAAACTAAGATAAATCACTTAGTTAAAGTTTTTGAGAATTTCTTCATGAAAAAGAATGAACCTATTGTTGACATCATTACTCGCTTCACCAATATTACTAATAGCCTCAAAGGCTTTGATCGTGAATTTACTAATGGTGAGCTTGTAAGTAAAATGTTTAGGTCGCTCTCGGAAGAATGGAGTCCATTGAAAATGTTGATAGAAAACACCAAAGATATCAACACATATCCATTAGAAGAGTTCTATGGAACATTGATGACATATGAGTTAAATCGCACCGAGACGAAGGAGAAAACATTGAAAAGCATAGAAGAGGAAAAACGTCAAGGTGCTTTCAATTCCATTGTTGATGAAAGCACTTCGAGCAAAAATATGAATGATGAAGGAAAAACAAATAACATGAGCGATGAAGAGCTCGATGACTTAGTCCGTCTTGTCAAGAAATGGAGAGGTTCTCGAAACAATCGAAAATTTCAAAAGAAGATGAAAGTCAAGAAGACACTCCAAGCTACATAGAATGAAAGAGATGATGATAATCAAGATGAAGATAAAAGTCAAGAAGAAATTGTCAACATGTGCTTCATGGCAATTGACGATGAGAAAGATCCCAGAAATAAACACTCCTATGGGCTCATCAATCAAGTGGACAAAGGATAATCAAGGTACTTTTATATGCATAACAAAAATATCGAGGTATGATCAACTCTTTTTTTTTTTTAATTACAAGTAAAGTCGATATTATAGATAGTATGTGATTATGTGTTAAATTTGTTTATCATGCATGATCAAACCGGAATTATCTCTATAAAGTATGATGACTTCTAAATGTGATTAATTATTTCAATGTATTGAGGAAATATGAATTGTTACTATGAGTTTTAGTGACGTGATCTATTTATTCAATGAATTATGGAAATGTTATACTATCTTTATATGAAATAAGAAATAGACACAAACTTGGTTATACAAGTATTCCCATTGATGCATGATAGAAAGTAAATGTGATTGCTATCATAAATTGTGACTTCAATTATCTCTATGAGTTGTGATGACTTCAAATGTGATATATTATTGAAGAAATGCATGTACTTAAAATGTTATGCTAACTTTTTTTATGAAAAATGATATAGACCTCAATTCCTTTTGATAATGTTGAAAAAGGGAATTTTAAACATTATTCAAATGATTTTACTTTCAACATTTCATCACCCATACTTTGATTAAGTTTCTACCAAAAAGTGATGATTATTTTTAGATTTGCATAAACTTGGCATCTTGTAATCAATTGAGGGGGAATATATTATTGTAGTTTTGATCTTATCTTCCTCTCATATGTGTTATCATTTTGCAATGCTAAAAGAAAAATTTGAGTAAGAAACTTTGAAAAACATTGCAAATGAAATTTTTATTGTTTCTTATAGTTATCTCTTGATCTTAAATGCTATACCTTGGAAAGGATGTGAGATATGCATGCCTTGATATAATATGCTTTGAATACACAATTGTGCATGCCTTGATATATATTTTGAACATATGATCATTATTTTATAAAAGTGATTATTATTTTCAAACTTGGCATCTTGTTCAAAATTGGGGAGGAATATATTTTATGGTTTTGATCTTATCTTCCTCCCATATATGCTATTCTTTTAGCCTATGCCAAAAGAAGGAAAATCAATTAAATGATTATGTTTGAAAGGGGGAATATCAAAAGAGCAATTTAAACTTGTGATATATGCTTAATTTGATTATTGAAAGGGGGAATACATGTATAAACGAAAGGGAGAATTCAATTGAAATACATGTGCCTATGGTTGATTTGAAAAACTGTGATCCTAAATACCATACCATTGCTCATCTATGTGCTACCTTTTTGCTTATGTCAAAAGGGGGAAGAGATGTGGATAATTATGCTTGCTAATTGTAAACAAGGATTCATGCTCAAACTTGATATATGCATGTTGATAAGAAGAACTTATGCTTAAACTTTATATCAATTTGTTCACTATCTATATTGAAAATTATCTTGTTTGTCATAATCAAAAAGGGGAAACTTGTTTACCTATGGTTGATCATGACCTTAATGTTTTGATTATAACAAACAAGCCCATCTTATTTAGCCCCTGTTTGAAACCCTTTTTTGTCCAATTTCTATTTCTACTACAGTGATGTACTGAAAAAAACGCCAATTTCTTTCCAATCACATTTCCAAAGTGGTGGGATCTACTTATTTAACAATGACATTTATTCTGCCAATTTCAGAGAAAGCAGTTGCTAAAGTTGACTAGTCTTAGGCACTTTAATTGCTTTTCCAAATATTGCCCTCATGTGTGTTGGTGGAATACTTTCCAATTGTTTTTGCTACAAACAATTGAACGTGCAAAATAAGAAGTGAATTGAATGCAGGTTCATCAACTATGGGATTATCTCAACTTCCCCGAATTGAATTTATGCATGTTGGTCAGGTCATTATATCAACGTCGCCCACATTATTTTAATCTGATCATGTAATAAATAAAAACAAACGAAAATGACTTGGTTGAAAAAAAATAAACGACTACGCATACATCGAAATGTGGCCGAAACCGTTAAACTAATACAATATGACCCTAATCAATTCGTTCGCGATCCACAACTACTAACGTAATGCCTGCGCCATGTAATCACGTAGTTGCATCCACGGCGTGTCCTCTTCAACTATTGCATCTAGCTCCGCGGCAATTTCATCCTCTTTGTCAGGTAGATCTATCTCAACTTCGTCGTCATCTACTTCTTCGGCTCTATGAAAACCCTCATCCAGTCGATCGTTTCTCCGAAGAAAGTTATGTATACCCATTGTGGCCACGACCACAGCTGTTTGCGCTCTCATATTATACCCAGGCATGCGATCAATTATCTTCCATCTCTGTTTCCAAACACCAAATGCACGCTTAATAGCGTTGCAGCATGATGAGTGATGAAAATTGAACCGCTCCCGTGCATTTCGGAAACGACGACGTTGTCTTTCCCTCGCGTTGTTGAATTCTTGAAAATGATATCTGATATCAGATCCCTTATATAGAGCCATGTACCCAGGCCTATGTGTGAAACCAGAGTCCACCATATAGTATTTACCGCTCGCGGGTTGGGGAAAATTGATTTCCTGACTATGTACATCACGAGCCAAAATGCGGCTGTCGTGGGTATTCCCGGTGGTTCCCGGCAGGACAAACATGAAACAGAGATTGAAGTCACAGGCGGCCAGTACATTCTGGGTTGGAATTCCCTTTCTTCCAATGTAATTCTCTCTTCCATTGCGTGACAGCACGACTCGCACATGAGTTCCATCTATCGACCAATGCAATCCTGTAACATTAAAATTTATCAACACAACATCAATTTCTATTGCACGGTACATGTCGTACCATCTACGACGTTAATAAAATAACCTGGAAAAGAGGATAGCGTTCTACGTTCGGATGATGGTGAGTTGCCCCTTCGTTGTACTGCGGATCTGGTTTAATCATGGTCGCCGCGAAAGCCAGGCATGCATGCAAAACCTTCTTAAAGTAATGGTTGATCGTCTGCAACGAATGGCCGAAAAGCGTTTGAACTTGCCGATATCCTTTGTCGTGTGATAAAATACACAAGAACATTCCCACCTGTTCGTATATGTCAATGTTCGCGCTGCTAGAGATTCCGTACTGGTCGCGAAGTATGTGAGTGAAGTACATAAACATTGGCGGGTACATCCGAAACTCCTAGAAACACGTTTGTGGATACACTTGCAAAATTTGTAGCATAAAAATATGGCCACATCGTGTTGTCGGAAATAAAAAATGAAGTGCTCTGTCGGGTGCCAAGTATTCTCGAACAAATCGCTCGTCAATTCGATAGTACTGAAGCCATGTGATAATGTCCTCCTGTAATTACTCCATGACATCTTCATCAGAACTCGTATGTTCATCAGACATCGATTGAATGTCGCAGTCTGTCTCTGAAATTGTGCTCACATCAGACGTATCCGACATATTTGGCCAAATTTATCTCTGATCTATAGAAATTTTAAATGTTGGAGAAACAATGGAGAACTCTACACTTTTTGGTACTGCAATTTTGTGTTTCTCGTGCATTGCAATTTATAGAGGTGAAACCACATGAGTAACTGTGGCAAACAGAAGTGGTTGTTGAATATTTCATTTGTACTTTTTGTTTTACTTATACCTTTAAGGTAGATGCACTATTGGTATGTTGACAAAGTTAATATTTATCACTATTGGTTTGTTGACGATGTAAAGCAAAAGTGGGATAAATAATTTGCAGTTTCAAAACATCAGGAATTGTTCCCTGCAGTACGAGCACTATTGCTTTGTTGAAAAATTGAAGGCATGCAAAAATCCAGTGCAGTGAACTGACGATACATAGAACATAAATTCAAAGGGAACAACGATACACGAAATTATTCACTCCTTACGGTTAAGGGAAATATTGTCTCGCTCGTGACAATATTCCATGAATTTAAATCTCAAGTACGGTGTTTTTGCAGCACAGTAAGAGTTACGGTTATTTTTGTCTCGTAGGAACCATATAGCAAAGAGGTGTAGCCGATCACCTTCCATAACATGACCGGACGACAAAAGATCGTCGACGCATTCTCCGATTGTCATTCCTACCTTACGGTGTGAGTGCGCAATTGACGCAAGATCCGTTCCAACACTAACCATGTGCTCAAGCGAAGCCGAAATCTCTCGGGCACCGTACATTTTCTTCTTTGCTTTCCTCCTCTTGTGTTTGCTTTTTCTTTTGTCCCCACTATGGGGTCCAGATATATGCATGGATGATGGAGCTCGACCTTCCACTGGCTGCCATTGGAATCCGTTGCCTCCGCGTTAATGGGGAACTTGTCACCTCATAATTCTCTGTCGCTGTCGGTTCCCAAATCAAAACCACGATGTGACAACTTTTTTGGGGACAACGCATACTTGGTCGAGTCGCCGGTGTCCCCGAACAATTTTCCATACATGTCATAGATCTCGCTACAGTTGAAGTTTCTATACTTCACGTACTTTGGGTTCTCCTGCATAGAGAGGTTGACGACAAATAACGTTGGCATGCAAAAGAAATAATCACTGGTGCAGTTACATTGTACCCATGGGCAAAAAAAATATAAGTCTGATTGGGAATGTAGGCACTTTAATCAGGAGTTTTTTTTTACTGGTTATCACATATTGTACATAAATTGGAGATGTAACAATTTGTCGTTTATCATGCTCTCATTTATACCAACACAACCAACATCAAACAACAAATAGCAAATCGAAAATGGGAAACACTTTTTGTGAGAAATAATTTGTAGATTCCTACATTGGATGGAGGCCAGTGTCTCATGTTTTACTGACTCATTTATATCCGCATGATTTGGTGCAGACAGAAGAAAACAATTACCTTAATTTTATTATCCCACCAATGATCCGGGGCATGAATTTGTCCGGTACCGGAGCGGTACTCAATTCTAGTGCAGCGTAGCAACTCAAACAGGAGCTTATGATCCGCACGTAGTTTATTCCAGTAATTCTTCATCTGTCGAGGCATTGAACATATCTGATATACGTTGCCATCCTTTTGAGGAGAAACATTTGCCTCTTCGGTGGCCTTCTGCTATGACAAGTTCGCAGGTGTCAATGAATATTTTATGCTCTGTCTGGTTCCACCTCGCTGTCTTAGTACCATGCCTTGTGCTGCCCGGGACTTGGAAGAAGCAAAGGGAAACTTATCTAGGCTCCCACTTGTGAATCGCTGCAATGGGAAAGGACCGGTGTAAGAGATAGGTAATGTAGACTTCCCAAACCGGGGATAATAATATGTCTAGTTCAATTTGACGTCTGATGTTCAATGAGCGATTATAGTCATGACCAAGATGTATCAGCACAAATGGATGATAAAAATGAAGAAGCCTCTATAATTTCAAAGCAGGATTAGGCGCTATCTTATTAGCATGATTTGGAGTTAAAAAAAACCGAATAAATGCAAATTCCAAAGCAGAAACCAGAGTCTACATTGAAGGGGTCCTACAGTAATGGCGGGTATGCTATAATTTGTCAACAAATCATGGAATTTTGAGTTCAACTCATGCGCAGAAAATTACATAATTGCTACATTTGTAACAAATTGACAGAAAATGTGGCTGAAAATTGGTCGGATGAAAAGTTGCTTACCGTTTGGTCAGGTGAACTTTGCCGAAGGGAGAAGTCGGTTTCCATTGAAATGCTTCACGATTTTGTGCTAGACGATCGATTTTTTGCCGGAAAAAGCTCCAGATCGAAGCCGGGACAAAGCGGATCTCTAAAAATTGAAGCACGTTCGGACTGAAAAAAATTTGAGGTCAACCGTTTATTGGGTCTTCGTTTGGGACTATTGGTCGTAGCAGCAAGTAAATTGGACGTCCAGAAGAGTTATGGGGTTTCCGTTCAATTTGGTCCAGAAACAGGAGTGCTCTGCCCTGAGCTGCTATGCCGTCTCAAAGTTTGGAAAAAGAGATGGTCGAAATGGGTTAGGAGAAATGAATGAAGGTGCAATTACAAATGGGGGAAAAATTGGAAGCACATTACAACGGGTAGAAAGAGTAAAAAAATGGGTTTCTGATACAAGAATGGACTTTTGAGAGATAGAGTTGAAAACACTATAGTAGAAATAGAAATTGGTTTCAAAAAAAGGGTTTCAAACAGGGGCTTACTAACAAATTGAATTGAGTGTTTAAGCCTTCAAAGTTATAAAGATTATTATTCACACTCAAATGAAGTACAAGTGAAGGTTAAACGAGCATTCAAGACAAATCATTCGAGATACAAGTCAAGAAAGGCTCAAAGAGATCAAGAACATTGAAGATAGAGTTATTTATCGAACCTCATTTATATATATAAAGGTATAACTCGTTAATATTTAGCAAGTGCATAAAGCTCAAGTATTTCTCATAAATTCATCACTTGTATAAATTGTTTTGGCATGAAAATGATCTTGGAAAAATGAACATTTCTAATATATCAAAAACCTTGAAAAATCATTTTCAAACGTCCTTCAAAAGATCACACTTCAACTTTCAATCAAAAAGTTATACTCCGATTTTCAATCTCATATTGGGACAGATTTTTTACATGGAAGATGATCTAATTTGAAGATTATTTATGAAGAAAAGTTGTAGCCCTTTGAGTTAACTTTCCAAATCATTTTGAATCACCTTAATCGGATATCGAGAGAGAAAGATATGATCAAAATACGGAAAGCCATTCGACCCGTCTGAAACGTTCCGGTCGACCGAAAGTTGACTTCGGTCAACCGAAAGTCACCATTTCGAAATTATAACAGTCTGATTTGCAACGATTATATTTTGATCAACCGAACATTCCGGTCGATCGAACTTGCTCAACCGAACTTACCCGAGAGTGTCTATTTTTGCTCTATAAATACCAAAATCTTTTCCATTCAATCCAACCAATTTACAAGAGATTTTTTAAGAGATTTTTTTATTAGAAATCATTGAGATTACTTGAGTCTAAATTCTATTTCATTTATTACAAAAGAATTTCTTGATTGATTCAACTTATTTCATTCATCTTAACAAGAAATCTTTTTAGCAAAGATCTTTTCACAACTTCATCTATTCTTTATTCTTGATAAAGTTTTCTTTGCCAACACTTTGATTTAAGTGTAAATCTCTCTTCATACTTAACTTGTATTATTTGTTAAGAGAGATCATTGGTTTGGAAACTTTGATACAAAGAATTCCTTGATTGATCAAAACTGGTTTTTATCCATTCTATCAAGAATTCTATTTTGCAAATAACTTCTCACAATCTCATCTATTCTTCATTTTTTTTTTGTAGAAGTTTTATTTGCCAACACTTTTATTAAAGTGTAAAATCTCTCTTCATACTTAACTTGTATTATTTGTTAAGAGAGATCATTGGTTGGAAACTTTGATAAAAAGTTACAAACTATTTTATCATTCATCATTCATCAAAGTTTACAACATTAACACTTGAGCTTTACTATTTGCTATTTATTGAAGTGTTATCCCAACTCTCAAATACTTAACTTGATTATATCATTGGTTAAGAGAGTTTCTTCAATTGTAAAACTATCATTTATACTTGACGGTTTCGAGAGCCTTGTGAAAACTCGATTGTAAGGATAGGTGCTCCTTGTTGTAAGTCACCTAAAGATAAGTGCTCCTTGTTGTAAGTCACTTAAGGATAAGTGCTCCTTATTGTAAGTTATTTAAGGGTATGTGCTCCTTGTTGTAAGTCATCTAAGGATAAGTGCTCATTATTGTAAGTTACCATTATAGTGCATTTGACCTTGCTCGTGACGGAGAGTTTGGTAGCGGGGACGTAGAACACATTGTGTATCGAACCCCATTAACTTGGTTTGTTATCTTTACATTATTGCACTTTACTTTATATTGCCATTTATATTGTGCTATATCCATACTTGAATTAAGTTATCATATTTGTATATTTACTTGTTATATTACACTTTACATTTATATCTTGTGTATTGAATAATTTTGAGACTAAGTGTCGAAAAAGTTTCAAAAACCAATTCACCTCCCTCTTGATTAGTTATTCTTAGGCTAACAGGTTGGAGATGAATTTTATTTTGGTGCAAGATTTGGTGTAAAATGGTGCAAAATTTGGTGCAGCACTGGAGATAACCTTAGGATCGGGTTTGGGGATTTTTCAAAGATTTAAAGTTGAGGCGATATTTAACACATTTTTATGTTTTAATTAAGTGTAATTTATTTTAAAGTCTTCATTTGTACTTATTTTTTAAATTGATATTAATTTTGAGTGAATTTGTCGAAATTGGCTGTCAAATTTCAGTTTTAACCTAGATAATTTTACATAATGGACTTGAAATTCCTAGGCCCACCTATTTTAAACTGGGCCTAGCATTATTCCCTAGGCTTTGACCGTGGGCCTAATACTAGTGCAATGATCAATTTAGGTCAATTTCTATGGAGAGAGCATTTTTAACTAAGCTTAAAAATTCACTTATAATCACGAATAAAAGTATTCAAATAAAAAAAAAGAAAAATTATTGATGAAAAGTAAAAATAAATAAGTTGCTTATTTTAAAATAAAATAAGAATTACTTTTGAAAAAAGTTTTTTTTCTACTTGAAATAAAGAAAAGAAAAAAAAAAAGCAAGTTAAGTTTTTTTCTTTTTAACACTATATTTTAATTCAATTTCGTTGGGGTTCGAATTTAACACATGCATGGAATTATAGAAGGTATGATTCGATTTTGGTATCACTTAAGGAATATCTAAAGGAGCCCTGGCGCCCAAGGTTTGACCCGGGATGGATTTAATCCCGGGCCAAGCAGCTTTTTCCTATCTAAAGAGAAAAGTTTGCAGGCAAAAGAACTGTTCCGGTAGACTGTGTGGAAGACAAGACAACTCCATTTTTAGAAGACAAATGGAACAGATGCAGTGGCTCGAAATATTTCTATCCATTCACTTAATGTTATTCACTGATGACCAAGTGATGTTAGGACCATTGGATTTACATCATTCCAAGCATAAGATATGAAAGATTTGAAATTTGATGGAGACCCCTGAAGGAATATGCCACAAGTGGTTATCTGTAGAGGATGAAACTGCATATTCAATAACATGATCGGTGCGTAGAGATTCAGAGGTCAGTGATCAACTTTGAGAGACTATTTGGCCAATTTTATAGTCTAATCTTGAGATGCGTTTCCCGTCTTTATAAGTAAGACGTGTTTGACTTTGCAAATGCATTAATTTATTCAAGGCAAAATACAGCAGGATTTAGCCTCGGTAGATATTAAAATTCAGATTTTAATTTAAGTGAAAGTCAACAATAAATTTTAACTTATGGGAACAACAACTTTCCAATCACACATCTCATCAACTTTTACAAAATTTACTAAAAACTTGATTTTAACCCCCATCAAATAGGGGCTTAACCATAATAAGATTGTTGTTTTACTCTACTGCTTTTATTTACCTTAAATACTTCTATGGACAATTTTCCTTGTGAAACTAAATTAATTGATATTGTTATTGTTACAATCGTTGCCTTTTCTCGTATGTTCCAAATCACTGTAGCAGTCATGTTGAGTCTAGCATACTATGAGCTTTTTCTATAAATCCCCACCGCTAATGCAGCAATCAAGCTTTGGAGACTAATCTCGATACACCTCTCCTTCTTTGCAGATGGAATCACGCCTCAAGGATTGTATTATTCTCTACTGGTATATTCCTGGTTGTACAACTAAAGACGAAAAGTTATTATCTTTTCTATATTGCTATCAAATCGTATTCAATTTTGCGTACTAAATATGTACTTGGAGTGAGGATAACGGCCAGCATTGTCACTAGGGGAGGTTTATTGATGCATGAGCTAGTAAAACTTTTATGAAAAACGACGATAAAAATATGGCTGATGTGGTCATTATTTTATACCCGAGCATGAGGACTTAAAAATAAATGTGCTCTAGATTATGAGGCTGCAGTCCTCGGGTTTTAGAAGTGATCGGGATACATGTCCAGAGGACATACCTGCCTGATCGCTCCAAGAGACACAACTGGAGTCCTCGGGCTTGTATGTGGTCGGGGTATTCACTTGGGCTGCCCGTGATCAAACATCACCTATCATCATTCACTAGAATTCCTCATCCTACGACAACACCCCATCGAAGGAATTCTAAGTCGCAAAGGAGTCACTTCTTTAGAAACAATCCTAACAAGGTAAGACTCCTACCGGGTTTACAATACATGTTCCCGCAACCACTCCGGAAAGTAAGGAGAGAAGTCATACTTGAACTCCACTACCTACTACTATAAATACGTTACCCCTGTTCATTATTCAGGTACGCCTTTTTACATATATTTTTCAGCATACATACACTCTCTATTCTCTCTCTGACTTTGGCATCGGAGGGGCGACGAGGACACACCTCGACGCCTTTGTTTCAGGTATCGGAAGATCTCGTTCGTGCTCGTTCTCGGTCGTCAAGCTCGGGAACTCAGCAGGTACGATTTTTGGCAGCATCAATGGCAATACGAAAGTAAACAATCACAAACACAAGAATAAAAGAATTTATGTGGAAAAAACCGTAGGCGGAGGAGGAGAATTCAATATAAGATGAGAGAATACAATGATTTTGTGTTTTCAACTCATGTTCTATTACAATGAAGAGACAACTATGTTGGTTCGGAAGTGTGTGTGTATATATATCTTTCTATATATAAAAAGTGGCTATTAAACGGAATTTGTTGGTTTAACGGAAAAACTAACGGAATTTCTTGATTTAACGGAAAAACTAACGGAATTTTTTGTTTTAACGGAAAATCTTTTTCCACCACCATTTACTTTCAAAATTATAATTAAATAATAATAATAATAATAATAATAATAATAATAATAATAATAATAATAAATTAGCTTTTGATAATTCTTTCAAACTAAAATATCTTGGAGCTAACTTATCCGAATCGACTTTTTCTCGAATCTGATTTAAGTATCTAATTACGATTTATCCAACGAGACCAATATTCATATATTTACGATAACTCCATCAATATCTAAATATTTGACACAAATAAAATATAATTTGATAAATGTATCATTTAGTCTCTAACTTTCAAAATATTAAAATATAGTATATAAAAATTGAATTATGTTTTATGAAAATTTTCGGAGTATTACATTCTCACCCTCTTAAAATATTTTCGTCCTCGAAAATTTACCCGTCACTTACCAATACTAAGTCTAACACAGGATATACATATATTATCGTAATAAATATCATACTTTAGCGATAAAATGAATTGCATTATTACTTAAAAAGGAGTAAAGACTTAAGTCATGCAAAAAGTTTAAGCCTCCGTTTGTTTCTTATTAAAAACCCATAAAAATGAAAAATATGACCGTTATCCATCACATCAATCTATCAATTTTGAATTTCTATATCTTGTGTGGGGTCCAATAATGGTTATATTTTTCATTCTCATTCTACATTAATGAGAATCAAACGGAGTCTAAGTAAACTCATCTTCTTACCCCTTAACATACCTTGAGTTTTCTGTTTGTAATTTTGGGTTGGAGATGACAGAGAGAAACACTTTAATTAATTATTTATCAATTACATAGACATTACATCATTAATTATTTAATTAACCAAAAAAATTACATCTTTATTAATAACAAATTAATTCTTAAACAAAACTATTAAATATAAACTAAGCAAACGTGCATTGCACGTTGCTTGCACCTAGTATATATATATAAATGGTTGTTCAAGACAAGAAAATATTTAAGTTTAATTCGTAAGAGTGTAATCAAACTTTAAAGAAATAAAGTAAAAAGAAGAAAATAAAAGGGAAAACGAAATTCGAGACAAGTGAAAACACTTTCTCCTTAAAACAATATTGTCCCGCAACGGACTACGACACTTGTCTCCTAAGATACAACATATACAACTCGCAATATAAGTTATTCAAACCACAAGCAACAACGAACTTGGAACGAATTATTCTCTCTACATAAAAACGGTTTTAGAATGAATTTTGAAGAGTTTTTTGTAAGAGTTTTTATGTAATGCTTAATGCAAATGATATGAGATGCATAATGGATGTCCAAATGGTCCTTTATATAGAAGATGAAATGTTGTGAGTGAAATGTTGTATCTTAAACTCAACAACATTTGGCAAAGGTCGCAACATTTGTTGTCAATGGCCTCTCGCTCAAGCGACGGTGATACCTTTTCATTAGAGCTTTTCTCACTAGCCTATCGCAAGAATGACGTCTCATCGCTCGAGCAATAGGGGAGCGATGAAGATGGCTATTTTTCAGCCCGTGCATCCTCTTTTCATCCGAAATTAGTTTTGAGATTCCAAATATACCAAAACTATCTACTCAAAGAGTAGAACAAGTTAGTCTATTTATATTCACAATTTTACTATCGGATCAAGTTCGAATATTTGGTCAAAATTGACACAAAAGTCACTTTTCCATAGTCAATATCATTCTCTAAACCAAATCTCAACAATCCTCCATATGAATGAAAATTCAAATATGCTCATGTTATGCAGAAATATGATGCAATGTAGAGAGAACGCGAAAAAAACTGCATCAAGTAAGGTAGCTTCCGACCTTGAACTTTCTGTAGTGAAATTCTATCGGATTTACTTGGCTAATTGGTGAACGTGGTGGTGTCTTGAACCATTCACCCATTGGTTTAAACTAAGACAATAATACTCACGCAGATGTCTTTTTTAAATTGTTCATAGTTCTCATGACTTGATTCATTTTGGCCATGAACCACTCTTGGGTTTCAGAAGTGTTTAGGAAATTTCAGTTTTTGAACAATTTTTATTGAGGTGGCCCCACCTTACACTTATATAGGTGACTTCATATTAAAAGTATTATGTCTCACTCCACTTGACTTAATCAAGACATAGAAATCATTAAAATGATATCTTAACCTTAATATTCAGTAGAAGTACTTTAATTATCATATGAATTAGTTAGAAAATATTTTCCCAAGTGCTTCATTTATTCTCATAACTTAGTTGTTCCCTTGAATCAAGATCTTGAGATCTCCAATCAACAAGGTAGGGTTACCATTACAAAGATCATTACGTAGTAGGCATTAATTCCATTCCTTTCGATAGACAACACACTTGATCTCTCGGCAAACCTTTAGTGAGTGGATCCACGATGTTCTCCATCGATTTCACATAATCTATGGAGATGATACCATTAGAGAACAGTTACTTAATTGTACCGTGTCTACGACGTATATGTCTAGACTTACCATTATATATGTTGCTTTGAGCTCTCTAATGGCGATTGACTATCACAATCAGGGGCGGACCCACGAAGGGCCCAGCGGGGGCGGCCTCCCCCACTGAAAAAAAAAACAAAAAAAAAAACAGTTTTTTAACTTATTTTCTATCTCGAATGCAGCTAGGACCTGTTGAAACTCATGTTTTGTATGTAATCTTTTTCTCTTTAATCTTGTTACATATTCTTCAATCTCATAGAGTTTGATGGTTAAATTTCCTTCCCACTTGAATACAGCTTGCTAGAAGGGTTTGGAGATGATTTGACAATTGAAGTCCACGATTCGAAAGGAAAGTATTTTGGCCACGTAGTAGTTCAGGTGGCTAATATTGCTGAAGAATTGGTATGTTATGTAAATCTCATTTTGACCACCTGTGATTGCAAAAACTGTTGCATGGTCAGAGTGAATATATTTGTGGGTTTGATGCAGGGTGAGAGGCTTCGTTCATGGCTTATATAGCATGAACCAGTTTGGAAAATGTAACTAAATCTAAACTATTCAACAACTCCAAAAAAAAAAATTTCAGGGGCGCTGGCTCCGCCCTTAATCTTGCACCTACTCAAAATTAATCTAGGTCTGCCCCTAATCACAATGTATACTAATTGCAGGTACCGACTTATGCCAACATGGAATCTTTTCCAAGAAGTTACGAAGTCATTCTACTACTTCTTCAGCTTTGTCCAGAGCAATAAACTCTTATTCCATCGTTGATCAAGATATACATGTTTGCTTTGTCGATTTTCACGATATAGCAGCTCCACCAATGATAAATACATAACCATTGGTAAATTTAGAATCCTTTATATCAAATATCAAATTCGTATCACAAATATCCTTCTAATTTCATGAGATATTTTGTGAAATGTAATCCAAAGGTTAAAGTATACTTCAAGTACCTAAGAACCCTTGTTAAAGCCTTTCAACGATCATGACTTGAATTACTTTTGAATCTACTAAGTTTATTCACAGCAAATGCTATGTTCGGTCGAGTGCAGTTTGTAATATACACAAGGTTATCTATAATCTGTGAATACTTTAGTTGTGACACACATTCACTCGTATTTTTTACTAGAGGTGTGTTTGAGCCACATTATTTTGGAAGAATTATTCTGGAATAGTAGATTGATAAAGAATATGTGGTTGTAAAAAAAAGGAAACGTTATTGATGTGATGAAAAAATTATTTTATTGAAAAATGTGTGGTTGAAAATGAGTAGAAAAATAAAAATAAAAATTTTAATATGTACCAAGCATGGGATAGATGTAAACTTGTGTTAATAGGGGTTTTCGCAGGACTTTTCTTAAATACATTATACCTTTTAAGTATACTCTCATTGTAGTAAGATTCGAAAAGTATAATTTCTTCTGATATTCTAAAGATCTTGATCCCTAATATTACATCAGTCACACCCAAGTTTTTCATATCAAAATGTTTTGTTAACATTCTTTTGATGCTTATCATTATTTCGTGACTATTAATCATTATCAACATGTCGTCTACATATAGACATACAATCATGTGGTGTGTGTTTAATATATACACATTTTTCACACTCGTTTATTTTAAACTCATTAGACAACATTTTTTTGTTAAAATTTTGATACAATTTTTTAGGGGCTTGTTTCAATCCATATAAGAATTTAACTAGTTTACAAACATTTTGTTTGTGATTAGGATAGACAAATCATTCTGGTTGTTCCATGTATATATCATCTTCTAACTCACCATTTAGGAATGTCATCTTTACATCCATTTGATGAATCTCAAGGTCATGTAATGCTGCAATAGCAATTCACAATCTTATCGATGTGATTCTAGTAATGGGTGAGTAGGTATCAAAGAAGTCAAGTCCTTCTTTTTGTCTGTATCCATTGACATCTGGCCTTATATTTTTTAATGGATCCATCCAATTTAAGTTTCCTTTTGAAAATCCATTTATACTCTAAAGACTTGTTCCCGTGAGGTAAATCAACTAACTCACAAGTATGCTTTTGCATTATAGAATATATCTCACTATTGATAGCTTCTTTCAAATGCGGTGCTTTCGATCAAACATTGCTTCATCGAAAGTCTTTGGTTCATTTTCTACTATATAAGTTAGAAAATCTGAGCCAAACGAAGTGGATATTCTAGCCATTTTACTATGTCTTGATTCGTCCTCTTTGAAGTGTTATTTGTAGTATCATAAGTTCTTTTATATGAACTTGTATTTTCCTTATTCTTATATGGAAAAATATTCTCAAAGAATGATGAAGTTCTCGATTCAATTATTGTTCCTTCATTTACATCTTGAATTTCAGATTTATATACAAGGAAACGATATGCACTACTATTATTGTCATACCCAATAAATATGCAATCAATTGTCTTAGGACCAATTTTCACTTGTTTAAGCTTAGGTACTTCAATATTAGCAAGACACCCCCACACTTTCAAGTATTTATAAGGAAAATGACATTTCATAGTTCATATGGAGTCTCTTCCATTTTCTTAAATGGTATCTTATTAAGAATGCTATTTGTCGATAGAATAGTCTCTCCCCACAAATTCTAGGGTAGACCCGAACTTATTAACATTGAGTTCATATTCTCTTTAAGATTTCTATTTTTGCGTTCAGCGACACCATTTGATTGTGGTGAGTAAGGTGTCACTTGTTAATGAATGATTCCATGTTCGAAACAATAGTCTTCAAATGGTGCCCCGTATTCACCACATCTATCACTAGGAATACTTTTTATTCATTTACCAAGTTAATATTCAACTTCCTTCTTATAATGTTTAAAGACATCTAAGGCTTCATCTTTACTTCATAGTAGAAAGACATAATAATAATTTGTACAATCATCAATGAAAGTTATAAAATATTTTTTACCTCCTTTAGTTTGAGCTAATTTCAAGTCACATATATCACTATGTATTAACTATAAAAGTGTCTTGTTCGTTGAATAGAGTGAAAAGGTGTTTTGACTAACTTTGCTTCAACACATAGTTCACACTTATGATTAAGATCAATCGTAAGCGTCAGAATTAAACTTTGATTCATAAGTTTGCACATAAATTTGTAATTGACGTGTCCTAATCGACTATGCAATAAACAAAACAACTTAAGCATATAAGTAGAATTCAAAATTTTATTCATAATGCTTTGTTTCGGTACAATTGTAATAATGTTCAATTTGAACATTCCATCACATAAATATCATTTACCAACATACATCTTATTCTTAGTGCATACAAATTTATAGGATATAAATACAAGTTTAAAGCTATTTTTGCTAACTAGAGACCTGAATACAAAATTCTTACAAATATCCAATGCATGTAGGACATTGTTGATGACGATTTTTTTACCGAATGTCATTTTCAAAGTAACTTTCCCTTGTCCTTCAACTTTAGAACTTGTAGAATCTCCCATAAAAAGTTGTTCCCCATTTAACTCTTTATAGTTAGAGAACATAATCTTGTTTGCACAAATGTAACGGATAGCACTAGTATCAACCCACCATTTTCTTGAATTCTCAACGTTGTTACATTTATCCCTTCAGAAATGGTGTCTCTTTCAACCACATTTGCTTGTGCGTTCTTCTTAGGCTTTCGACATTCATTAGAGTGATGTTCAGCTTTTCCACAATTGTAACGATTGTCTTTAAACTTCTTGGCATTCTTGGAGTTGTCTCTTTTTGGTACCACACTGGAGATCTTTTGTTTCTTGTTGACAACTTTCAAACTAGTTTTAACAAAAATTGCTACAAGTTGAACGATAGATTTACTTTCAGTGTTTCTATTGTTTTCCTCGATCCTCAATCAGACTATCAATTCTTCCAAATTCATCTCTTTGCGTTTGTACTTGAGATAGTTCTTGAAATCTCTCCACATAGGAAACAGTTTCTCAATGATGGCTGCAACTTGGAAGGACTCACTCAATTCCATATTTTCAACATGTATGTCATGTAGTAGAACTTGAAGTTCTTGTACTTGACTTCTCACGATTTTGGAGTTTACCACTTTGTAGTTCAAAAACTTACCAACAATGAACTTTTTTGTTCCGGCATCTTCGATCTTGTACTTCTTTTCCAATGAATCTCATAAATCCTTGGCCGAGTCCATTGAACTATACACTCCGTAAAATGTATTGTCCAATCCATTTAGAATGTAATTTTTTCAAAGGAAATCTGAATGCTTCCATGCATCTAATGCAATAATCGACTCATGATTATTTTCTCTTTCTTATACAACAAGAGTCCTTTCTTTTAGGAGTTTTGCCAAATTTAAAGTATTAAGTTAAAACAATATCTTTTGTTGCCATCTTTTAAAATCTACACCTCCAACTTTTTTTCCCATGTGGGATGTGAGAGTTTGATATAGATATGACCAAAGGTGGAACCACATGGTTCGTACCATTTGTTATTTGACTTGAAGTAATCTCAACAAGATTCAATTCTGTTATAAACAGAAGTTCAATGTAGAAAGATATAGAAAGAAAGGAATAACACATAAAGACTTATTCCAAAGATAAAAAAAAAAAAAAGAATATAACAACAAAAAATGGACGGATATTGTCTTAAGATTGTTGGTTGTTCAAGACAAGGAAATACTCAAGTTTAATTTGCAGGAGCGTAGTTAAATTTTAAAGAAAGAAAGTAAGAAGAAGAAAACAAAAAGAAAAACGAAATATGATGCAAGTAAAAACACCTTCTCCTTGAGACAATATTGTACCGCAATAGTGCTAACGGAATACAACACTTGTCTCCCAAAATACAACGGATACAACTTTTAGTAGAAGTACTTCAAACTACAAATAACAACGAACTTGGAACAAAATATTCTCTCTACACGAAAACAATTTTAGAATGACTTTTGGAGAGTATTTTGCAAGAGTTTTTGATGTAATACTCAATGCAAATTATATGGGATGCATAATGAACGTCCAAATGGTCCTTTGTATAGAAGATGAAAGATTGTGAGTGAAATGTTGCTCCCCAAACTCAGCAACCTTTGCTAAAGATCACGGCATTTGTTGTCACTAGACTGTCGTTGGTCTCTCGCTTGAGCGACAGTAACACATTTTCATAAGAGCTTATCCCGCTAGTCCGTCGCTCTCGGGTGATAGCGTGAGTGATTGAGATAGTCATTTTCCAGCCCGTGCATTCTCTTTTCTATCTAACTTTAGAATACAATTTTCCATTCATCCGAAATTGGTTTTAAGATTTCAAATATACCAAAACGATCTACTTAACGAGTAGAACAAGTTAGTCTATTTATATTCATAATTTGACTATCGAATCAAATCCGAATATTTGGTCAAATTTGACACAAAAGTCACTTTTTCATACTCAATATCATTCTCTAAACCAAATTCCAACAAACTATATACAAAGTACATGTCAAATCCTAATTATAGTATCTTAGATGGAAAGAATATCATAAAATTTGTCAAATCGCAAAATAAGTCGTGGATCGGATAACACTAGCGCTCGAGCACCAAAGCTTGAACGCAATGAGCGGCATATAGCACTCTAGCGCCTGAAGCTCGGATAGGCAAGCAGCGGGCAACCCTTTGACCTAGCGCTCAAACGTTGAATCTATGTTCCAAATTCGATGCCCGGAATTGAGTGCTTAGGCTCCCAATCTCTCCCAAATTCCATTTATTCGTATTTTGACCTCTTTAAAATCCTTTTAAGCTAAAGCACTAATTCTCAATGGAATTTGGGGCCATAATTCAACAAATCTCCACATTGACATAAATTTCACTTCGATGAACGAAGCATAAAAAATTCTCCATATGGAGACGAATTTCATTGTAAGGAATAAAACTTAACTGATCAACAAAAATTCTTCAATGAAACTCTCAATCTCTTCCACAAAACCTATCTAGGACAAACTTAATAACTGAATATCAACTAAATATAAGTACTTGCTCAGCAAGATTACCTTGGATGCCAAGTTGCTCGAATTATCAATAGAGTAACAAGATCACAAATAACTCAATAATTACCAGACAACAGAAGCATACCCTGTAACAGAATGAACACGACTAGCTGCTTCTGTAGAAGGTCCTTCTCTAGACTCAATATCTTCAACCACATTTAAAGCATAAGCAACTAAATCAGCTTTCACATACCTTTGTGGGGGCCTAATATCTCTTACGTGTCTGTCTTTAGCAATTGAATATTGATGCACCACTGGTGGCGGCGGCAATGTGGCATTACTCATAACTTCTTAACTCAAATGAGATGTATTCTTTAATATAGATGCTAAACCAAGCTCTAATGTCACTATATCAACCTCAAAATCCACAGAGTGACTAATTTCTGCTAATTTGTATCCAAAGATTCTGTAGAGCCCTACAAGACATATAACTAGGACATTCTCTACCCCTTCATCACAACACGGACGCCTTTACTAACTTTCAAGACTCCACATTCACTAGTGCACTTGTACCCTTTTAAATTAAGAGTACTCAATGAGATAAAAAAAATTCAAATTTGGAAAGTCTCACCTCATCAAGTGTCCGGGCAGTTCCTTCAAACATCTTAATTCTCACCTTTCTAATACCAACTTTCTTACTAGATACATTATTTTCTCATTACCACAACACCCTTTGAAATTGTTTCACATGTTGAAAACGAATTTTGATTGAGACACATATGAGAAGTGCAAGTTCTATCAAGAATCCAATCTTCGTTAGGTTTGGAGTTATCGTCAAAAATATCCAAAAGCGTTCCATCATTGTAGCGATCTTCCACAACACTAACTTTACCCAAGTCTGCTAGTTGTTTTCCCTTTTGATTAGCAGCAACTGATTTTTTCGTATTCTGCAACTTATAACAATCCTTCTTGATGTGCCCCATTTTTGCAGTAATTACAAATTTTATTGTTGGAATTGGACTTCGATTTGCCCCTCATATCACCACCATGAACAAGGCATTCTTCATGAGTCTCAGATCCAACAAGATACATCACCTCCTCTTTTGAAAACAGAGCATCATACACTTCTTTAATAGTGAGAGTATCATGACTGTATAAGATCATATCTCTAAAAAGCATATATGAAACGGGCAATGAACACAATAAAATCAATCCAAGGTCCTCGTCATATTTAACCTCCAAAGTTTCTAAATCAACCATAATTTCCTTAAAAAATGGTCAAGTGATCCTCAAGCGATGTACCATCAGACGTGAGTTGAGAATACAATCTTTGCTTCAAGTGTAATTTATTGGTAAAATTCTTTGTCATGCAAACTTACTCCAATTTTAACCACAACACGCCATTTTTTTTTTCTTTTAGAATATCCTGAAGAATCTAATTTAAACGATGAAGATGAATTTAGGATAGGGCCTTTCGATCCCTACGTTGCCTTTCCTCTAACGTCCAAATTGAGGTTATCTTGTCAAATCCTAACAAATCATCATCCAAATCCATTTCAGCGAGCACTACTCACATCTTTACTTGCCATAATAAAAAACTTGTACTACAATTCAAAAGTGGAATATCATACTTCATGGTTGCCATCGCAAAAAATCAAACCACGAACTGAGTTGATCGAACCTCGCTCTGATACCAACTTGTTACAAAAAAGACGAGAAAAATGTGAAAATAAACAATCACAAACACAAGATTATTAATGATTTTTGAGTTAGTAATATTAAAAATATAAAAAGTTTAAAATATTTAATTTACTAAAGAAAAATTATTCAATAAACAATTAAATATTAATATTAAATACTAATCGAAAATTTTCGGCCATGAAAGAATTAAAAGTTAAAAAATGACTTATTACTCAAGATATTGAAAAGATATTTAACTTATTTAATTGGATTTGCCAGAAATTCGTTTTCTAATAATCAATTATATTTTTTACTATGTTTAAGAATTAAGACAATACTAATACTAAAGTGGAAAATCTTTGATTGGCTGACATAAAAAAATGTAGTTACAACTTGCAAGTTATATGAAAAATTGCATAATTTATGTCAATTCCTTGTCATACACGGTGTAGTCCATTAGAAAGGTACCTGTCACAGCTTGAAAGGTCCTTCAACATCCTCAAATGGTGTCCAAGTTAACGTGACAATAACACTTTCATGCTTCTTACGTGACTTATTTGATGCTTATTTGTGTGACCTAAAATCACGTAGTAAACTTGTTTCGATTTTGTCGCCTAACAATTTTGTTAGACTACGTAATTTACGTTAACAGCTTTTACTTGGTCTTAATTTTCACAATTTTAATGTATTACCTTTGAAGTTTGATAACCAATTTCAAGGTAACAAAGAATAAGAAATTTCCATAAAATAATAATTTTGGCGTTCAATCTTGTCATTTACTACACAAAAAGTTAACATGTCATGTGTCTTTGATGCATCTCCTCATACTACGTAGTAGACCATTCATTATAACACGGTGAAACGTTCTTTATTGTGTACAAGTGAACACCATACAAAGACATGCTCGTAAACACTCACCTTTACTTACGGCATTCAATGCACGCCGTATAAAAAGAATACATGTTATCAATTAACTTTTGTAGTGTGCACGGCAAGCATTTACTGCACGCCATAAGTAGATGTCAATTTATGATATTAAATTTGATTTGTTTTATAGTATTTGTTTTTATGTTATTTATTTATTTGATTACCATGACGTATTTCAATAAATATATAATAATTATAAATTAAAAATATAAATCAACCATATAAAAATAGTGGAGTACGATTGAGTACTACTGATAAAATATGCCAAAAAAGTGTCAATGTGATATGGGTATTGCAAAGCGATATTAATCCTAACAAGTTGATCGCTTAATTGTGCGCTCATTGTCAATGCATGACGTTTCACTTTCATCTCGTGCCTAAGAACACTAGTCGAAGACCATTCGCCAATTTCTTGTAAGCTATTAAAATTTATCCTCGAACCCACCGGTAAAAACCCAAGTTTAGCCCCGAAGATAATTTGTATTATTCCCTCTCATGGAATCTAATCAAAATCTTAGGTGTGGGCTTATTGGGCTAGAGCTCATAAACCCTTTCTTTCATTCATAGTATCTTTTTGTATTTAATAATTTAATTTCGGTTAGCCAGAATTTCATTTTCTAATAATTAAATAGTTGTTCAAGTCAAAATTAAAGCCGAAAAATATTAGGTGTAGGCTTATTGTACAAATGCAACAAATATTTTAAAAATCAAACAAAATATAAGATAAACTAGTTAAGACTTGCCAGTGTTTAAGGGCATATTCGGCAAAAAAAAAAACAAATTATTTTTGCATCTGCTCATTGTAGAAGAACTTTCTGATAAAGTTATTCAGCTAACTTATTTCAAAAACTCTTGTGGTTAGACAAAACACTTTATTGAATTATCCAAATGTGTTAAAAATGATTTCTTAATTTTAGGAGATATTTTCTTTTTAATTTTTTTTATCAAATTGCAACAAAAATATCATTTTATTTTACTAAAGTTTTTATGTGGACCTTGTCTCCTCACAAACACAATTAGGATTCTCCACCATGGGATTTTTAGGCAAGTAAAAATATTTTTACACATTATGAGCAAAGTTTTAACATTAGGATCATATAAAAGTTTACGTGGTCCTCAATTCATTCACGTTTACATGAATAATGCTGCTTGAACAGGCTTTGAAAACAGATTTGGATAGATGCTACCCTGCGTGGCTAATTTTTAATTTTTTCAAATTATCCAATGATGTTGCAATACTTATCCCTCTATTTTTAATCTCCGTCACTGAATTCGTTTGTATAGCACGATTGAGTTTACATCTATTGCAAGAATCCCTGCAAGTCTGGTAGTCTTTTTTGCATCAATTGAAGATGTCAAATTAGTATTCAAAAATCAAACAAACATTTATGGGCCTCTCTCTCTCTCGCGGCTAAAAATGTGTTCATTTGTAAACTTTGACAATAAAACCAAACAACAGAAGTTACAATTCTCTTAAGTGTGATTTTTTGCCCTTATAATCGCCCAAAATGCAACCAAATTCCAGCAACCTCCGACGGTCAAAGCCGTCGAAAATTGGTACCGGTGGACAGCCCTTCATCCACTCTTCAATTAGCAACAAACAGCTCCTAAATCCATCAACTATACTGGACGAAATTGCTCCCCAAAGTTCGCGGCTGCAAATCTGAAAATTGCCGAAAATCCCACCTTCGGCCACCCATTTGATCGGAACTCTTCACCAATCATTTTCCCACAACCAAACGCCGCTACCCATGCCATCAATTTAACCCAAACAACACCATAGCACGCCGAATTAAATCCAAAAATAAATGTCAGTCGCGAAGAACTTTATGCAAGGTCCGAACTTTCACAATTTCGACGCTGGCAGCTTGACTCATGGTCGCAGACCACATGGGCTGGACTCCTCATCTCCTGGCACACCTCCTCAACCCCTGGGTCAAGCCCAATTGTGCGCTAAATGCCACGATTTTATGACTGCATTTTAGGCGATTATAAGGGCAAAAAATCACACCTGAGAGAATTATAACTTCTGTTGTTTGGTTTTATTGTCAAATTTGTGATTTAGGTTCTCAATGTTCAAGTTTCAACTATTTTGGTCCATTAAGTTTCAATTAAAATGAAAAATGTCTTTCAGTGACCATTACTGAAATCAAATGACACTTCAGTGACCATTAGTGCAATTTTTAAACTTCAATGGCTATTTTGTGATTTTGACGCAACTTCAGTGACCGTTTGTGAAATTAACCCATAAATCTTACCTTTGAAGTTTCAAAAACCAATGTCATTGTGTCAAGATTAAGATAATAAATTTTGGCATTTTCAAAAACCAATGTCATTGTGTCAAGATTAAGATAATAAATTTTGGCATTCTTGTCATTGAAGTCATGTCATGTGTCATTCGTGAATGATTTATGCTATAGGCAATTGTAGGACCACATTTCATTTAGCCCCCTTTGATCCCATTTTTGTGCCCATAATACATTTTCACATCAAATCAAATGAACCGCCTACATGTGACCTCCCTTTCATTTCATTTTTCAATTCCCATCAATTTACATTTTTGTCCTAATTTGTTGGTTTCATGGTGGGAAGATTTCTTTGGAGTAGGAAAGAGCAAATGTGGAAAAAGAAAATGGACTATGCTACACTTACCAAATTTTTTACCAACTTGACACGTGGCCGCCCCCTACAATAGGGGGCGGCCACGTGTCAAGGTGGTAAAAAATTTGGTACAACAAGATTAATCCAAAGAAAATTGCAGTCTGATATGTGGTACAACAAAAGGCAATGGGTTGTCAAAAAGTAGTGGACCAACGGTCATATTTTAATACGCTCACATCATAATTAAAGATGGATGGATAGAATTACCTTTTTTTTTTTTTTTTTAATAAAGTATTAAAATTTATCCTCAAGGTAAATCAGTTTGGGGGATCGAAGACATTTCTCAATTTCGAAGATCAAAATTTCATCTAAATTACCAACATATATTGTTTCTATCAGAATCATCAATAGTCATATTGTCAATAATTATCGACAAAATTTTCGTCAAGAATATTTTCTTTATTAGTTTTTTTATTATTGCTCTCGAAAAATCATTAACGATTTTTCATAAGGCCCCTAAATTGCTTGATTGAACCGCCTTTTCTTGTACATTAATTTAATTTTCATAATTTTTGTGTATTAGTCTCACTTTGAAGTTTGAAAATCGATTTCAAGTAATTTTCGTAAAATAAGAATCTCGGCATTGCCATAAAGTAATATGACTCCTAAGTCCTAAGTACTCTCTTATAGCCAATTACATCTTTTTAGCAAATATCAAACTTCTTCATCTGCCATTCCATGTGATCTTTAGTGCATCTCCTCATACCACACAATAGATCATTTAGGGCATCACCAACCCAATCCCTTTGTACCAAAATAGTTAAATCCTTTTTTGCCCTTTTTTTCACTTTGCACCAAAATCTTTGTCAAGGGTATTTGCATCCATTTTTGTTATACACCAATTTTTAAACATTATTATTATTATTGTGTTGTGCATTTGTAATAAATTAATCAATTATTATTATTATTATTATTATTATTATTATTATTATTATTATTATGTGATCATTGTTGGATGACTATATGAATTTTAAGAATTAAATTAAAACACTAGTTCGACTTCGTAATATTATGATATCTAGATTTCAAATGTATTACACTATTTTTAAATAACATGATTTAATATTTTCTTAATTGTGATATTTCTATTAATTGTATTACATTTTTAAAATTTATTAATGAATTCAATATTTTCTTCAACTAAACATAATTATTTATTTTGTAATTTATGTAGTAAGAAAATTAATTAAGAATTAATTTTTTAAATAAAAATTATTAAGAACGAAGAAAACGAAGAAAATAATTAAACACCGTTCATTTTATGCAACTTTTGGTGTATTGGATTGAAGATGAATTTTAATTTGGTGCAAGATTTGGTGTAAAATGGTGCAAGAATTATTTTGTACTTTATGTAGTAAGAAAATTAATTAAGAAGTAATTTTAAATAATTAAATAATGTTCATTTGGTGCAACTTTTAGCTATTGGATTAGATGAATTTAAGTTTAATACAATATTTGGTATAAAATGGTACAAAATTATTTCAAATTTTGGTACAAGATTGGAGATAGAGATGGCAAAAAAACTCGTTCAATCCAAAACCCACGGGGCGATGATTACCCGCCTAACTGGATAAACAAGGCAAAGATCATTACTCCGAAACGGGTACGGAAAACATAGTCTACGACCCATTACCCATACCGTTTAAAGTTAATTTCAAATTTAAGTTTTTCATTAAACAAAAATAATAGATTTATTATTATTTTTAAAGAGAATATAAGTTGTTTTTTTACAAATTAGTAAAAAAAAATATTTACTAACTAAAGATATAAAAAAATAAAATGGGGCATGGGACCCGATCCCGCCCTGTTCTGCTTTAACCGGGTATGAGGATGGGGTAAGGTAACAAAAATAACAGATGAGACGGGGTGAGAATTGCCTACCAGTCTCACACCAGCATCGTTGTCATCCCTAATTGGAGATAGTCTTAGAATCACATTTCATCTACCGTGTTTGCATTCTAGAAAAAGATAGGTCGAAATCACATTCATCTAACACGTTAGCATTTTAGTTAAAGACGGATCAAGACTGTGACATTCTGGTAAGCTATCAAAATATATCATCAAACTTTCAGTAACAACACATATTTAGCCCCAAAAATATTTAGGGATGTGTTATTCCCTTTCATAGAACCCCAATCAAAATTAAACAAGTATATCGTGTCTTTTTGTACATAATTGGGTTTGCAGAAATTCGTTTTCTAAATAATTGATCATTATTTTACGTTGTTAAAGACAATATTGAAGTTGGAAAATCTTTAATTGGCTAACAAATAAAAAAAATTGAGGAAAAAAAAAATGTATTTACAAGTTACATGAAAAATTGCATTCCACAACTTGGATGTTGTGTCCTACTTAATTCGTGTGTCATTTCCTTGTCGTGTAGGCCTTTAGAAAGATACTTGTCACAGACTGAATTGTCCTTCAACATCCTCCAAGTTTTAGTGTGACAATAACACTTTGATGCTTGGTAAGTTACTAACGGTTTTACCTAATATTTTTGTTTTTCGTTAACTAAATCATCAAAAGGATAACGTGTTTATTAAGGTGGTAAATGGGTCGAGTCACCCGTGATCGACACTCAATCTCATTTCAAGACGAGCCATGCATCAAGCTAAACCTCCATTTTTTTCGCATGCCGGGTGATCTTGTCTTGTGTGCCTCTCGCTTTTGGGCATATTTTATTTATTTCTTTTACGAAACAAAACGGCTCGTGGGTTCGAGGGCTCGACGTAAAATAACGTCCACTTGTTTCCATTTTGTCGAGTAAAAAAATTGTTAGATTATATCTAATTTACCTTAACAGCTTGTACCATGTCTTAATTTTCAGAATTTGATGTATAAATCTTACCTTTGAAGTTTAAAAAATCAATGTCAAGGTTAACATAATAATTTTGGCATTCTTGTCATTGTATGCACAAAAGTTAACATGTCATGTGACTTTGGTGCATCGCCTCATATCACATAATATTCAATTTCAGGACCACCTTATTTGAAATTATTTAAAATTTTAATGTTTGAAATAGTTTTTTTTTAATGTGTCGTTAAAAAACAAAATTTGGGATTACGTATAATATTATTTTATTGAAAAATATGTGATCAATAAGAAGAGATAGGAAATGAATTATAATTTTAATGGGTCAATTGTAGACTCATCTAACATGTTCATATTCTAAATAAAGATGGATCAGTGGAGACTGCCTTTTTTTTTTATAAGCTATCAAAATTTATCCTCAAAAACAGTCAGTTTTGTAGACCCGATACAGTTCTTAGTTTTGGAGGCCGAAATTTATATTCAAATTCATCTGAACCATCAACGTATATCAATTTCTATCAGAATCATAAATAGTCACATCGTTAACGATTTTCGACAAAATTTTCATCAAGGATATTTTCTCTATTAATTTTTCATTATTGCTCTTGAAAAGTCTCATTGATGATTTTTCTCAAGGCCCCTAAATTGCTTGAACCACCTCTTCTTGTTCATTATTGTTATGATTGATACCACTTATTGTGACACAAATCATCGGATTGAGATGTTGAAATTATATGACAAATAATAATGAAATATATGATCAAGAACAAAAGAATAAAAGACAAGAATATGGTAAAAAAATTAGGAGATTTTATTGCCTTAAGAATAATGGAGAAAAGAGAAAAAAATATTACAATGATCCTAAAATTTTAGTAATCATAAATCTCACACATTAAATTGTAGAGAAGGGCCAAATATATATAGTCAACTATGTAGGGAGACGTCCAAATCCTAATAGGTGAGTTGTAGTTGTAGAATGTCAAAAACGTGTTAAAATACGAAACGGGCTTGGGCCGGATAACACTGTCCCTCGAGCGACAGCCTCGTCGCTCGAGCGATGGGGGTAGCGATAGGCGGACGACAAAGTCTCGGGTGTTTTTTTGCCGGTCTCACTCGAGCGTTCATCTAGCGAAAATGCGACGACTTTTATTCTCGATCCATAATTTCAACTCCCAATGGCTTTCAAAATAGAACCTCGATTTGATATAGGACTTCAATAGCATTTCAAACTTGAATTCTCATTAATGTCTTCAATTACTTCAAATAAGGAATTCGGGTCACTCCTAAATTCTAACAATTTTCACCTTGACACGAATTCCACCAAGGAACGAACTGACTTCTTCAACAAAAATAAAAAAAATTAATTTATCCAACAAAAAACACAAAATACTTCACATATCCAATGAATCCAAGCACTACTCTGCAGAAATACCTTAGATTTCCAAAAAATCATAATGACTTTGAATTAACCAAAATGAGCTGTAACACACACCAAAGTAGAATCAATACCAAATGCTTTTACAGAAGACTCCTTTCTAGATTGTACTTCTTCTACTCCACTTAAAGCAAGTTCAACAAAATCTACATCCACATACAATGTTCCACTAGGGCCGTCTGTAGCAACTGAATATAATGTGAGAAAGCAAGTTCAACCCTAACAACACCTAGAGGGTGATGAATAGGTGTAATATACGGAATTAAAAATTTATTAATTAATTAGCAACAAGTCACTAATTAATTATCTCTAGATGATTAATCATGCATGTGAGTTTAACCCTAAGTTTAAAAACTGCGGATCATACATTCAATATATATAAAGCAGTAAATGAACAACGATATGATTACAGTGAAACCCAACTGGGTAAAACTCCAGGCACTTTGCCAGTCAATCCACTATAAATGATTCTTTACTTACAGTCTACCAGACTAGAAGACGACATGTGCTATCTGATCTCCTAACTGCAATTCTGGCAATTCTCTTGAATTATGTGCTCCCCGCACCAATTCCGACTGCAATAACCAATGTTTTCCTGGAAACCCGCTATCATGCAGCAACCCCTAGTTTGGTGGAATCGTATATCTCATGTGGATCACGAAGAACAATCCGTTCTTCATAGACTAGAACTCCAATCGCCTTCCTTGATCTTCAACACCCCTGACAGATATATAGGAAGTGTGGTTTTTGGTATTTAGATTTGGATCTGATGTTTTTCTCACTACCAAGAACGAATCACAAAAAAACATGAAAGTTGAAAGCTATGAAGATGAAATAATATTGACAGCACAGTGTTTGCTTATCATTCAACATTGAAAAATCTCGTTCTAAGGCTGTTTGATATTTATAGGTAGGGTGAAAAAAGATAGGCTGGGAAAAAAACTTTTAAAACGCGAAATAAAAATTTCTTGTATAAACATGTCGCTCGAGCGAGAAGCCAACGACAGTTGAGCGACAGTGTGTTGCTCAAGCGAAGGAGAGGCGACAATCTAGCGACGATGTTTATGCTTTTGTAGCTCGAGGCAACCCTTGGCGACAATCCAGCGAAAATTCGCGCCGTTTTTCTCCTTGTTCCAAACTCAAGACTCTAGACCTATTTAACTAACTTTTAAAAAAATTGCACATTACTGCTTGAACTTTTACACTCTATCAATTTACGTCATTTTGTTCACAGAATTTGTCAATTACAAAATCAACTAAAACTTAACATAATGGCACTGCAGGTAATGGTGGCAAGCTAGCATTACTCATATCTTCGAAAATCCACTGAGTTGTATTCTTCAAATCTAACCTTTTATGAGCTCGTAAAGGTATTATACCAAACTGAATGTCTACCACGGTACTGAACCTATGCTGATTGACTTTTCTAGATTATGCACGACCATGCAAGATGTATAACTGAGACATTTTCCGTCACTCCAATAAAACATGGGCACCCTTACAAACCTTCAAAGCTCCACCTCCACTAAAGAACTCATAACTATTTGAATCAAGGATAGACAACGAGATGAAATTCTTCTTCAAATCTAGAACATGTCGAACCTGGCTAAGTATTCTAATTGTCCCATCCAAAAACTTCTTTCTGACCGTACCAGTTCTAGCAACCAGGCATGATGCATTATTCCCCATAACTACGACACATTTGGAAACAGTTTCATATGTAGCAAATAAGTCCTTATTAGGACACATATGAAACACACATGCTGAATCAAGAATCTAATCATCTTTCGATTTAGACTCAATGTTAGAAATAGCTAAGAGATCTCCATCGCTTACAGCGTTCTTCGCGAGGTCTACTTCGCCTAAAGTATCTGAATATCTACTTGCAGCCATCCTTTCTTTATTCTGCAATTTGTAGCAATTCTTCTTCAAGTGCCCCTTCTTCTTACAGTAGTTTCGTTTTGCCCTTTTCAGAACCACCATAAACAATCAAACATTCACCATCTCTGGCCTAAAAAACCAAATGCTTCATCTTCTCTTTTGAATACAAAACATCATATACCTCCTCTATTGTGAGAGTATTACAACTATACAAAATCATATCTCTAAAAGAAGAAAATGAAGCGGGCAACGAACATAATATGATCAAGGTCAAATCTTCTTCATCATACTCTACTTCCAAAGTTTCCAAATCAGTAACGTCTCTTTAAATACAGTCAGGTGATCTTCCAATGATCCTCATTCCGTCATGCGATGAGAGTATAAACGCAGCTTGAGATTCAACTTGCTCGTCAGACTTTTAGTCATGCACAATTTCTCCAACTTCAACCATAAAGCAGCTGCTGAATTCTCCTTCAAGACGTCATGAAGAATGGTATTTAATAGATAAAGATGAATGTGAGAAACTAACTTCTTATCCTTTCGTAATTTCTCTTCCGCGGTCAAAGTTGCTGACATCTTGTCAATTCTTAACAACTCATCATCAAAATCTAGTTGTGCGAGTACTGCACGCATCTTAACCTACCATAGTGAAAATCTAGTGTTCTGATCTAAAATCGGAATTTCATACTTCATGGAAGCCATCACAAACAAAAGACTTCGAACAAATCAAATCTTACGCTATGTGAAACTGCTGAACCTAGACTCTGATACCACTTGTTATGATTGATACCACTTGTTATGATACTAATCACCGAATTGAGATATTGAAGTTATATGGTAAATAATAATGAAGTATATGATCAAGAACAAAAGAATAAAAGACAAGAACATGATGGATGAATTAGGAGATTTTATTGTCTTAAGAATAATGGAGAAGACAAAAAAATATTACAATGATCCTAAAATTCTAGTAATCATAAATCCCACACATTAAACTGTAGAGAATAGACAAATATATATAGACAACTATGTAGGGAGACATTCAAACCCTAGCGGGTGAGTTAGAGTTGAAATAGAATGTCAAAAACGTGTTATAACACGGAATGAACTTGGGTCGGATAACACCGTCACTCGAGCGACAGTCGGGCGACGATCCCGTCGCTCGAGCGACAGGAAGGCAACAAAGTCTCGGGTGTTTTTTTATCGGCTTCGGCCAAGCGTCCGTCTAGCGTTAGACTAGCGAAAATGTGACGACTTTTCTTCCCGATCCAGAATTTCAACTCCCAACGAGTTTCCAAAATAGAACTTTAACTTGACATAAGACTCCAATAGCATTCCAAACTTGAATTCTCCTTGACATGCACTTCAATTAGAATTATTTAATTACTTCAAACAAAGAATTCAGGTCACACCCAAATTCTACCTATTATTTAAATTTTGCATAATTTTTATTTATTAGTCATACTTTGAATATTGAAAATCAATATCAAGGTAACCAAGAATAAACAATTTCCGTAAAATAATAATTGTGGCATTCAATTTTGTTACTGCAGACCGAGAAGTTAACTACTAAGTACTCTCTTATAGCCCATTTCTTTATTATTATTATTATTTTTTTTTTTTGATAGCAAATATCCAACTTCTTCATCTGCCATTCCATGTGATCTTTACTGCATCTCCCCATACCACGTAATAGATCATTTAGGATCACATTTCATCTAATGCATTTGCATTCTAAAAAAAGATAGGTCGAAATCATACTTCGTCTAACACATCGCGTTTTAGTTAAAAATGGGTCAAAACCGCCACTTTTTGGTAAGATATCAAAATTTATTTTCAAACTTTCCGTAACAACATAGATTTAGTCCGAAGACATTTAAGGATGAATTTATGTTATTCCCTCTCATATAACCTAATAAAAATCTTTATCAAATCTCAATAATTATATCGTGTGTTTTCAAATTTAGCTCTTGTTTGGTAGGGATTAAAATCTGATTTTTAGTAGATTTTGATAAAAGTTGATCAAATGTGTTATTAAAATTAATTGTTGACATTGACTTAAGGGTGAACTGCATCCTTGATGGCCCCACCTGCTCTGCCCTGAGCTTTGATGAAAGAGGTAAATCGCATGTTATGTCTCCAAAGGTATAGAGTGGAAGACTGCTTGTACACTTGCACTTATTCAAAGACCAAATTCATATTTTAGAATTTGAATTCTTGACGCGACAGTCTCAAGCAATTGTTGACTTTGACTTAAATTGATTTTAATCAATACCAAACAAGGGCTTAATTGAGTTTGCCAGAAATTCATTTTCTAAATAATTGATGATTTTTTTACGTTGTTAAAGACAATATTGAAGTCGGAAAAACTTTGATTGGTCAACAAAAAAATTTAGAAAAAAAGAAGTATTTATTTAGTTATATGAAAATTTGCATTCCACAACATGGACGTTGTGTCTGTACTAAGCCCTTGATTGATGGCCATTATTGTGTAAAAATGATATTTTGATAATGATTTTTTAGAGAATGTGTTGTTAAAAATAAGAAAAAAAAAGTTTGAATTTACGTGTAAAATATTTTATTATGTGAATGTGTGATTGACAATGAATATGAAAAATAAATTATTTTATTTTAAAGGAAATCAAACGAGGGCTAAATTAGTTGAACCCTCCTACACTTATGAAATTTGGTTCACGGAATTTATATAGGGGGGTATTTGACAGTTTTTGGTTGAAAGATGACAACAAAAAAAACAACAACGAGCAACATCCATAAAATTTCAGTGAAGAAAATCCCTACACACTTAGAATTATTCAAATTAGTGTGTGTCAATTCCTTGTCGGGCGGATATGCTATTAGGATACTTGTCAGTTGTCACGATAGCTTGATTGGCCTCAGCGTTAGTGTGACAATAATGCTTTGATGCTTAGTGAGTTAAGTGACCAACGGTTTTACCTAATATTTTTGTTTCTCGTTCGTTAACCAAATCATTAGAAGGATAACGTTTTTATTAGGGTGGTAAATCACTCGTGAGTAGACGCTCTAGCTCGTTTTAAGACGAGCCATGGGTAGAGACGGACGCCAAATTTTTTCACATGTCGAGCGGTCTCGATTTGTGGGCCTCTTGCTTTTGGGCATATTTTATTTTATTTTTTTCACAAAATGAATTAGCTCGTGAATTCGAGGGCTCGATCCATAAGATTCACGAGCCAAATGACCAAATTGAGCCCGCTCCTCGACAAACTAGTTAAGATTGCAATCACTTATTCTACAAATGCACCAACTAAAAATCAGACAAAAATATTAGAGAAACAATTTAAGTCCATGTTTGACGGTTATTTTTTTGGAAAGAATAAGTTTTTGAATAGTTTTTTTTTTTTTTTTTGAGAACGTGCAGTTAAAAGTAGAAAAAAGTCTTGTGTTTGCGTGAAAAATATTTTATATTATAAAAAAGTGTGATTAAAAATGAGAGTGAAAAAAAAAAAAAAAAAAAAAACTTTGAAAGAATTATTACCAAACAGTTATTCAAGTTGATGAAATTATTGCCAAAAAAAAAAAAAAAAAAACCTTGTCGCCTCAACATCACATCTCACAATCGAGGATTCTCTATCATTGAATTCGTGGTCCATTAATTCACTCAAATAACTATCAAGTCCCTGTATGATTAAATTCAAATTCTTCATAAAAATTAATGAAATATAAGATTCAAAAGTCACGGTACTTATGAAATATGCGATTACAATTAATTGTCAACTTTAACTTAAAATTAAAATTTAAATTTAAATCCATACCGAACAGGACAAAGTCGTTATGTTGCATATCATTAAATATTATGTTTATTATTAGTTTTTCCCATAAACCAATACTATGTAATTTGTGCGACTAGATGTCCATACAATATGTATGGGATTAGCCGCGCCAATGGGATCTTTTATCTTAGTTGGAGGAGAAATTACCAAACGTCTAGCATTCTCGAGGACATGTGTGTTTTTTTAGTTAGATTTTAATTTTACTTTATTTTTTCCCCTTCTTACCAGATTTATTTTTCGATCATAAGATCAACATTTATTACTTGTTTACACAATGTCGATGATGGATACCCAACCGATAAGATATGTGTAAAGTTTTAAAAAAGTTTTCTCAAAAAACAAAAAAAATCAATCAATCAATCAAAAGTTTGAATCATAGCAATTAATTTAAAATATGGGCCAGACATTACAATTACCTTAAATTAAAAAAACAAACCATATATTACTAATTTCAAGTAAAAAGCTAAAATATCTATTAGTGCGAGTATCAAAATAAAAATTATACGAAAATCGAAGGACCAAAAGTGAATTTGACTTCAACCCTGCGTGGATGGGCATGATCTTAAAAGAGTAACGATATTTAGTCTTAAGTACCAACGAGGTTAGAATATCAATCTAGATGAAAGAATTCAGCGAGTATCACTCGTGCTAAATAATATTGTTCATCTAGAAATATTCAATTTACATATATTTTTAATAAATTGCTATGCATATTTTGTGTATGTCTCTACCTTGCTTTAAATTTTCTTAATTCTTCCAAAAATTAAATGTAAGAGAGAGAAATAAAGCAAGCCTAACACAAAATACATGTGTAGCCATTGATGAGTGGGTGGTTTAAGGGTTCAACAGAATATTTAATGAAAGGTGACCCTAACGACACGTTCCGTTATTTGAGTAGGTGACCAGACCATGTAAACATATACACCAAGCATTTTACAATGGTATCTAAAAAAAATGGAATTTGCTAAAGGTACCCGACCCCACCGCCCCCTCACAATGAGGGGGGCCCGAGGTGAATTAAATAATGGGGTGGGTCCCCCCATTGTGAGGGGGGGGGGGCGTGGGGTCGGGTAATGCTACAGGTAATCAAAAAAAATTGGGTGGAAGTGGGTTTCTAGCTTTTTTTCACATTTTTTTTTTCCCAAAAATGCAATTTGTATTTTCTTTACATATTTTTATTAAAAAGATATTTGACTACTTTAGAGATCTAAATCAAAATTTAGATCTAACGTAGAACATTATTGGAGATGCTCTAAACTTCTAACCATGTCTATCGCAAAATGGTTAAATAGCACAAAATCGTATATCTCTTGGGCAAACTGTCGAAAACTCATTATCTTTTAAACATAACACAAAATGTTTCTGTTTGAAATGTTTAATTTAAAATACCCCATACCGTAACGTTCCTTCCACCATGTCGTTAAATCTAAAATGTATTAAATATTGCCTCAATCATTTTTTGCACGATTGTATCCTTACTATAATTCAATTATTTCAATAATACAATACTTTTAGTTTTTCAATATGTATCTAATTATTTCAATAACACCATACTTTTCATTTTCAACATGTATTTAATTTATTAATCATTTGAATAATTCGAACAATATTATCATTAATTATTTTGTCAATTATTTAGTTACGATAAATATACATTTGATAAATTCATTATCTCACTTTTCATTTTTCAATATGTATTTAGTTCATTTAAGAGTAATTATCACATAAAGTCTTTATCTTTCATTTTATGGCATTCTCGCCCCTATTTCAATCTTTCATTGCGTAAAAGACCATTTTCATCCATATTCTCAATTAAAAGTTGTGAAATGACGAATATATCATTCTATTTAAATAAATAAAAAATATCGAATTGCAACCATAATCCTCTTTAAAAAGTGCAAACAAATCTCAAATAAATTATTAAAAGAGTAAATAGAACATAATGTCTATATGTTTCATTATTATTGTGAAAAACGTTCATATATATCATTTTTTGACATTTTCACCCTTAATTACATTTTTAATTCAGCAAACTATCAATTTTCATTCAATTTTTCAATAAAGGCTATGAAATGACGAATAATACATTCCTATCTAAATAAAAAAGAATTTTTTAAATAATCTATTTGGGACTCGTTTACATTTTTTTTAAAAAAATTGAAACTATGGTTACAATTAGTTCTTTATTTTTTATATATGTATATTTACATAGGATGATATATTTATCATTTCACGGCTTTTATTGAGAAAATGGATAGAAATGATGGTTTGCACAATCAAATGTATAATTAAAGGTGAAAAAGCCAAAAATGAAAGATATTGACGTTTTTCAAAACAATAGTGAAAGGTGAAGACATTACATGCTAATTACCCTTTTACTAATTTATTTGAGACTTGTTTGCACTTTTTAAAAATTTTGGAATTATGATTGTAATAAGTTCTTCCTTTTTCTTTTTGTTTTATTTAAATAAAATAGTATATTTGCAATGTCACAACTTTTAATTAAGAAAATGGATGAACATGACATTTTACGCAATGAAATGTAGAAATAAGGGTGAAAATGCCAAAAAAGTGAAAGATAATGATATTTTTCACAATAATAGTGAAAAGTAATGACGTTATAGTCTAGTTACCCTTTATTTAATTATATTTTTCAGATTCATTATATTTTTATCTTTTAACCTCCGTTTGATTTTCATTATTGTAAAATGAGAATGAAAAATATAGTTGTTATTGAGCTCCACACAAGAGATAGAAATTCAAAATTGATGGCTTGATGTGATGGATAACAGTTATATTTTTCATTTTCATGGATGAAAAATAAGAAATAAATGGAGGCTTAATATGTATCCAATTTATTTAATCATTTGAACAATATTATCATGAATTATTTAGTTATGATCAATATATATTTGACATATTCATTCAAATTGGCAAAAAAAACCCTCTACAATCTATTTTCTCAATAAAAATATTGAAAATAACAAATATGTTAAAATTTAAGGTTCCATCTTAAAGGTCAACCTTATTAAAAGAAGTAACCCAAACTATTATAAATTGGTCTATATTATCATTTTTAATCGATATAAAATTTTATCCCTTAACATGTCCTCGAAAGATGGTGACTTGTTTGAGTAGACCAATCTTGAAATTCGTATGCTCATTTTTTTTAGTCTTAATCTGATCGAATTGCGCGTTGGAGCTTAATGAGCTCTGATACCATAAAGATATTGAATGAATTTCCAATGATATAACATGTTAAGATTCGGAGTTTCATCTTAAAAGATAACATGGTATCAGAGTCCGTTAAACTCCAACGAACAATTCGATCTGATTAAAACTTAAAAAAAATTGATCCCACGAATTTCAAGATTTGTCTGCTCAAACGAGCCACCTCTTGCGGAGGCATGTTAGAGATAAAATTCCACACTGAATAAAGATGAAATATAGACCAATTTTTCTATAAGACGTGCCTTATAGCGAGCAACAGAGCCATCCGGGTTCCTCTTGACCCTATAGACCCATTTACACCCGATAATGTTTTGTGTAGAGGGGAGTGGAACAAGAGACCAAGTTTTGTTTTTCTGAAGAGAAAGAAATTCATCTTTCATGGCATCACGCCAATGAGAGTGTTTGTTGCCTTGGGTAAATGATGAAAGTTCTGTTTGGGAAACGGGGGGAGAGATAGTGGTATTTAGGGAAAAGGGTTGTTTTGGTTTGTAGATATTATTTTGAGAACGAGTGACCATGCAAGATAGTATATTTGGCTGATATGAAGGGAAATGAATAGCTTCAATTTGCTGGATAGCTTGGTTGATATCATGGGATGGGGAGGATGATTCTTCAGGGTTAAGATCTGCACATGTGGTAGAAGGAGAAGATGAACTACTCACATGTGTTGGAGAGTGTTGAAAAGTAGCATTACGAGAGAGCAAACTGGAAACAACTTGTTGAGCATGCAATAGATAGGTAGATGGAGTTTTGGGGAGCAAGTGTGGTGCAGAGGGCGTTAGGGCGATAGAGTTAGGATCATCTTCGGCGAAATCTATGATGTGGTCTAAGTTCTTGTCGGTAAAAATTGATAGATACCTTGAAAATGTTTTTGAAGAGATGCTTAGGTCAGGATATTAGTTAGTTTTGTAGAGAAATAGTTTCTCAAAAAAGACAACGTGTCTAGATATAAAGAGACGATTTGAGTGAGGATTAAAGCACAAAAATGAGTGATGAGAAAGTGAATAGTTGAGATACACACATGGTCGTGAGCGAGGTTCGAGTTTATGGGTGTTAAATGGGCGAAACCAAGGGTAACAAAGACATCTCAAGACTTTTAGGGAAGTGTATTTGGGTTTATGGCCAAATAATTTGTGACAAGGTGTATCATGCTTCAGAACTGGTGTAGGCATTCTATTAATGAGGTATATTGCACTTTGGAAAGCATGAGACCAAAAATGAAGAGGGATAACGGCATTGTAAAGAAGCGTAAGGCCAGTTTCCACAATGTGATGATGTTTACGTTCAGTAGAGCCGACATGTTCAGGTTTGTAAGGAAGAGAGGTAAGATGTTGAATCCCATGATGGGTTAAGAGGTGAGAAAGTGCATGATACTCTCCACCATCTTTGTATACAGTTTTAATTTTTATGTGAAAGTAGTTTTCAATGAGTTTGTTAAAGTCTTCAAAAACCTTAAGCACATCAGATTTCAACTTTAGAGGATGTAGCCCGGTGTACTTTGTGAAGTAATCTGTACAAATGACATAATATCGAAAATTTTCAAAAAAAGGTCATAGGGACAGGACCCTAAACATCTGAATAAATAACTTGAAATGGTTTATTACAGATAATAGAAGAATTTTGAAATGAGAGTTTATGAATTTTTTTACAAAGACAAGAATCACAAACTTTATTTGTAGGGGAATCTGTTGAAGGAATTTTATTGTCAACTAGGATTTTCTTTTGAATTGGGGGAGAATGATGACCAAGACATTGGTGCCATAGTTGAGAAGAGAGAGCCACTAAGGCAGATGGAGTGAGGTAGGACGGCTTCGTAGTTAAGGTTGAGGATGACCACTCATACAAGTTGTGTCTACTCCGCCTTTCGCCAAGGATGCCCATGTATTCAAGTCCTTCACAAGAAAATAGTTAGGAAAGAACTCAATTGAAGTATTACTTTGTTTGCAGAATTGGGAAATAGATATTAGGTTCCTTTTTATTAACGGGGCACACAAAACATCATCTAATGTAAATGAGGCATCAGAAGATCAATTGAAGAAGAACCAACATGAGAGATAGAGATGGCATTACCATTTCCTACTAAAACATCCTCATTTCCAACATAATCAGAGTGTATAGAGAGATTCTGGAGATCAGATGTAACATGATGTGTGGCTTCCGAGTCCAAAACCTAATTGTTATAGGAATAACTTGGTTCTCATTCGGCAAGACTTCCTTGAAGCCAAGAAGAATAAGAAGAAAGTTGTCTACAAGAGCGACACGTCCTTGCACTATGTCTCGGTTTATCACACAATTGACAGATAATGTGAGGTCGGCCTTGGTTCCTCTGATAAAGATTTGGGTTCTATAAAGGTGAGTATGATCGGAGATAAGAGGAATTCATACCTCGTCTATAAGGGCGCTGCCGATTGGTTTGCATATGATTAGGCTGAGAATTTTGTCCATATAAATTGCTATCTAAACCATGAGTATTGTTGCTGTAGCCACCACGATAGCTTTCTTGACCACTACGATGTCCTCCTCGACCACCACGATATTTTTGTGTTAGCTGTGCAGTGACTTGAACATATGTTCTTCCTTTCCCTCTCCACGGTTGTGAATTAATTCCTCATCAAGCAATTTATCATAGAGATCTTCAAAGGTGATAGGTGTGTCACGAACACATACTATCGTCGTTAAGTCTTTAAATTCATCACCGAATCCATTCAAAGTATAGGACATGATTTGAGCATCATTCAGAAGGTGTCCAATGGCTGCGAGATCATCAGTAAGATTTTTCACCCTGCTCATATATGTAGCCACTGTCTTTCCTTCCTTCTTGTTTGACACAAGAGATGACATAATGGAGAGCATTCAAGTGTCTGAACGATTAGCAAAACTCATTTCCAATTTGTTCCAGGCATCTATAGAGGTGGTACAGTTGGTTATCGTCGAGATGATTGTGTTGTGAACAGTGGCATGAATTCCAAGTAACACCAATCGATCCTGAGGAGTCCAGAAAGAATATCTAGAATCTGTTTTCTGTGGGCAATGATAAGTTCCATCAGCAAACCCAAGGAGTCCATAGCAAAAGAGAAGATTGGTCATCTGGGACTTCCACGATGAATAATTTCCACAATTTTTTGCAAGCTTGAAAGGAATCTGAGAGGAGGCATTAAGAGATATTATGTTTCCATTCGCAAGAAACATATTACCATCAGCCATAGCATTTATAGGTGCTGAGATGATCGTTGGCTCAGACACTATCACTGAGGTTGTTGCTTTTGATACGGGAGTATGGGATTCTTCCATCGCTCTGATAAAAAGGAGGGAACACAACTAGGGTAGGCAAGAGGATCATGCTCTATTCATGATAGATGGAGCTTTGATACCATGTTAAAATTTGAAATTCCATCTTAAAAGGTCAATTTTATTAAGAGAAGTAGCACAAGCTCTTATAAATCTGTCTATGATTTTATCTGTATTCGATGTGATTTTATCCGCAATCATATTCAAATAAAACAAAAAGAAAGGAAGAAAAAATAAAAAATTAATTGCAATCATAATTTCTAATCTTTTAAAAAAAAGTACAAATGAGTCCTAAATAAATAATTAAAAAAATCAAAACTAAAAAACACTATTTTCGTTTCTCTTCCACCACCCCACTGCCGCTGCCATGAACCCATAAATCAAGATATACTACAAACGCCAATATTGAGGTGTCTCTGATTCATATGTGATTGTTATAAGCAGGGATTGGTTGGTTTTATGTCAGAATTCCGAGGAAATAAAGTTAGCTTCAATTCCAACAGCCCAGTACTCACTGCGTGTGCTACTTCTGCAAACGAAACTCTCATGTTTTACCTTGCTAATCCCGGAGAAGCTTTTCTGCTCTCCTTTCCTTACTTAATATCCATTATTTATCAGTTAAATACTTGGTTTTTGTTTTGTTTAATACTGATTATATAGTGAAATTAATTAATACAGATTTGATAGAGACCTCAAGTGGCGAGAGTTGAAATTGTACCAATATTGAGCACTAGCTCCAATGGATTCTGAATCACCCCAACCCAGTGCACTTTATCTGTAATTTAAATAATAGAAAGTCCTTTTTGTTTGATTCCGTTTATCTTTTCATGAAATTGTGCTTCCTAAATCAATTGTGATTTTTCTTTGCGTACGTAGCTCAAGTAGAGGGAATTTGGGGTATATTTATCGTTATAATGATGAAATATCGATTATGTGAAAAATTGAATTGTACAGTTCGATTTTTATGAAAAAATGTCAGGAATAATCAATATCACATTATCGTTATTCTATCATCATGATGATAAAGAACATTTCTATTTGAGATAAGATTTTAGAATGTTGAAAAAGGAGGATCCGGTTTAGATAAGGATGACAATTGGGTATTGGCAGACATCCCAAGAATATAGTGCTCCTGTTTGGTTTAGATTAGGTGGGGGGTGGGGAAGAAAATAAAAGTTTAGAGTTTTGAGACTGTGGTTGGTACGAAAAAAAAGTTTTCGACAATGATTGCAATTAGTTCTTTTATTTTTATTTTTAATTTGGATAGAAGGATATATTTGTTATTTTCAATCTTTTATGAATAAAATAGATGGTTGAGACCTTTTCCGCAAGAATGTGTGATTGAAAACATGAAAAAAAAAAATGTATTTTCGTAGAATGGAACTCAAACATGGGCTTACTGAATGTCGTCATTTTAAGCCTTAGTCGACTCAAATATGCTCAATAATATTTCACGTGGCCGAAAATAATGACATTTATTTCGATAATTAATTTTAACCACAAATTTTATGAAACTTATAACTTTTCAACCACATATTTCAAAATTTACTATAATTTTGATTTTAATCCCCTCTAATTTACCTTAACATCAATTTCCTAATTTAATGTATAAATCTTACCTATGAAGTTTCAAAAACCAATGTCAAGGTTAAAATAATAATTTTAGCATTCCTGTCATTGTACACAGAAAAGTTAACATGTCATGGGTCATCGGTGCATCTCTCCATGCTACATAATAGACAATTTCTGGACGGCATGTCATTTTAACACGTTCACATCCCAATTAAAGAAGGATCAATTGAGACTACTCTTTTTTTGGAAGATATCAAAATTTATCCTCAAAGTAAGGCGGTTGTGGGACCGAAGACAGTACTCAATTTTGGAGACCGAAATTTATCTTCAAAATTTCATTTGAATCATCAACGTATGTTAATTTCTATCAGAATCATCAATAGTCGTATTCGTCAATAATTACCTACAGAATTTTTGTTAAGGATATTTTCTCTATTTTTTTTATTATTGCTCTCGAAAAGTCTCATTAATGATTTTTCTCTAGGCCCCTAAATTGCTCGAACCACCTCTTCTTGTACATTAATTAAATTTTCATAAGTTTTATGTCTTAGTCTCACTTTGAAGTTTGAAAATCAATGTAAAGGTAACAAAGAATAAGCAATTTACGAATTTTGGCATTCAATCTTGTAACATGACTCCTAAGCACTCTCTTACAGCAAATTTTTTTTTTTTTTTTTTAAAAAGAAAATATCTAACTCCATCTGCCATTCAATGTGATATTTAGTGCATCTCCTCATACCACATAATCGAATATTTAGAATAACATTTCATCTAACGCGTTTGCATTGTAGAAAAAGACCAGTTGAAATAACATTTTATCTATCTCGTTCGCGTTTTAGTTAAATACGGGTCAAGACCGGCACTTTCTAGGAAGCTATCAAAATTTATTCTCAAACTTTCAATAACAATACGGATTTAGCCCCGAAGAAATCTTGGGATGAGTTTGTATTATTCCCTCTTATAGAACCCAATCAAAATCTTTATCAAAATTAAATAACTATATTGTGTCCTTTTTTAACTTAATTGGTTTTGCCAGAAATTCGTTTTCTAAATAATTGATGATTTGTTGTATATATAACTCATACCGAGTAATTAACATGACTCCTAAGCACTCTCTTATAGCAAATTTTATTTTTTAAACGCAAATATCTAACTCCGTCTGCCATTCAATGTGATATTTAATGCATCTCCTCATTCCACATAATCGAATATTTAGGATAACATTTCATCTAACGTGTTTGCATTCTAGAAAAAGACCGCTTGAAATCAGATTTTATCTACCTCGTTCGCGTTTTAGTTAAAGACGGGTCAAGACCGGCACTTTCTGGGAAGCTATCAAAATTTGTCCTCAAACTTTCAGTAACAATACGGATTTAGCCCCGAAGAAATTTTGGGATGAGTTTGTATTATTCCCTCTTATAGAACCCAATCAAAATCTTTATCAAAATTAAATAACTATATCGTGTCTTTTTTTACTTAATTGGGTTTGCTAGAAATTCATTTTCTAAATAATTGATGATTTGTTGTATATATGGCTCATATCAAATAGTTAACATGACTCCTAAGCACTCTCCTATAGTAAATTACTCTTTTAAAAGCAAATATCTAACTCCATCTGTCATTTAATGTGATATTTAGTGCATCTCTTCATATCACATAATCGAATATTTAGGATAACATTTCATCTAACGCGTTTACATTCTAGAAAAAGACCGGTTGAAATCACATTTTACCTACCTTGTTCGTGTTTTAGTTAAAGATAGGTCAAGACCGGCACTTTCTGGGAAGCTATCAAAATTTGTCCTCGAACTTTCAGTAACAATACAGATTTAGACCCGAAGAAATTTTGGGATGAGTTTGTATTATTCCCTCTTATAGAACCCAATCAAAATCTTTATCAAAATTAAATAACTATATCGTGTCTTTTTTTACTTAGTTGGGTTTGTCAGAAACTCGTTTTCTAAATAATTCATGATTTGTTGTATATATGGCTCATACCAAATAGTTAACATGACTCCTAAGCTCTCCTATAGCAAATTACTCTTTTTAAAGCAAATATCTAACTATATGTGTCATTCATTTTGATATTTAGTGCATCTCCTCATAGCACGTAATCGAATATTTAGGATAACATTTCATCTAACGGGTTTACATTCTAGAAAAAGACCGGTTGAAATCACATTTTATCTACCTCGTTCGCGTTTTAGTTAAAGATGGGTCAAAACTGGCACTTTCTGGGAAGCTATCAAAATTTGTCCTGAAACTTTCAGTAACAATACGGATTTAGCCCCGAAGAAATTTTGGGATGAGTTTGTATTATTCCCTCTTATAGAACCCCAATCAAAATTAAATAACTATATCGTGTCTTTCTGTACTTAGTTGGGTTTGCCAGAAATTCATTGTCTAAATAATTGATGATTTTTTGTATATATGGCTCATATTGAATAGTTAACATGACTCCTAAGTCCTCCTATAGCAAATTACTCTTTTTAAAGCAAATATCTAACTATATGTGTCATTCAATGTGATATTTAGTGCATCTCCTCATAGCACGTAATCGAATATTTAGGATAACATTTCATCTAACGCGTTTACATTCTAGAAAAAGACCGGTTGAAATCACATTTTATCTATCTCGTTTGCGTTTTAGTTAAAGACGGGTCAAGACCGGCACTTTCTAGGAAGCTATCAAAATTTATCCTCAAACTTTCAATAACAATACGGATTTAGCCCCGAAGAAATCTTGGGATGAGTTTGTATTATTCCCTCTTATAGAACCCAATCAAAATCTTTATCAAAATTAAATAACTATATTGTGTCCTTTTTTAACTTAATTGGTTTTGCCAGAAATTCGTTTTCTAAATAATTGATGATTTGTTGTATATATAACTCATACCGAGTAATTAACATGACTCCTAAGCACTCTCTTATAGCAAATTTTATTTTTTAAACGCAAATATCTAACTCCGTCTGCCATTCAATGTGATATTTAATGCATCTCCTCATTCCACATAATCGAATATTTAGGATAACATTTCATCTAACGTGTTTGCATTCTAGAAAAAGACCGCTTGAAATCAGATTTTATCTACCTCGTTCGCGTTTTAGTTAAAGACGGGTCAAGACCGGCACTTTCTGGGAAGCTATCAAAATTTGTCCTCAAACTTTCAGTAACAATACGGATTTAGCCCCGAAGAAATTTTGGGATGAGTTTGTATTATTCCCTCTTATAGAACCCAATCAAAATCTTTATCAAAATTAAATAACTATATCGTGTCTTTTTTAACTTAATTGGGTTTGCTAGAAATTCATTTTCTAAATAATTGATGATTTGTTGTATATATGGCTCATATCAAATAGTTAACATGACTCCTAAGCACTCTCCTATAGTAAATTACTCTTTTAAAAGCAAATATCTAACTCCATCTGTCATTTAATGTGATATTTAGTGCATCTCTTCATATCACATAATCGAATATTTAGGATAACATTTCATCTAATGCGTTTACATTCTAGAAAAAGACCGGTTGAAATCAAATTTTACCTACCTCATTCGCGTTTTAGTTAAAGACAGGTTAAGACTGGCACTTTCTGGGAAGCTATCAAAATTTGTCCTCGAACTTTCAGTAACAATACAGATTTAGACCCGAATAAATTTTGGGATGAGTTTGTATTATTCCCTCTTATAGAACCCAATCAAAATCTTTATCAAAATTAAATAACTATAACGTGTCTTTTTTTACTTAGTTGGGTTTGTCAGAAACTCGTTTTCTAAATAATTCATGATTTGTTGTATATATGGCTCATACCGAATAGTTAACATGACTCCTAAGCTCTCCTATAGCAAATTACTCTTTTTAAAGCAAATATCTAACTATATGTGTCATTCAATGTGATATTTAGTGCATCTCCTCATAGCACGTAATCGAATATTTAGGATAACATTTCATCTAACGGGTTTACATTCTAGAAAAAGACCGGTTGAAATCACATTTTATCTACCTCGTTCGCGTTTTAGTTAAAGACAGGTCAAAACTGGCACTTTCTGGGAAGCTATCAAAATTTGTCCTGAAACTTTCAGTAACAATACGGATTTAGCCCCTAAGAAATTTTGGGACGAGTTTGTATTATTCCCTCTTATAGAACCCCAATCAAAATTTTAATCAAAATTAAATAAATATATCGTGTCTTTCTGTACTTAGTTGGGTTTTCCAGAAATTCATTTTCTAAATAATTGATGATTTTTTGTATATATGGCTCATATTGAATAGTTAACATGACTCCTAAGCTCTCCTATAGCAAATTACTCTTTTTAAAGCAAATATCTAACTATATGTGTCATTCAATGTGATATTTAGTGCATCTCCTCATAGCACGTAATCGAATATTTAGGATAACATTTCATCTAACGCGTTTACATTCTAGAAAAAGACCGGTTGAAATCACATTTTATCTTTAAAGATGGGTCAAAACTGGCACTTTCTGGGAAGCTATCAAAATTTGTCCTCAAACTTTCAGTAACAATACGGATTTAGCCCCGAAGAAATTTTGGGATGAGTTTGTATTATTCCCTCTTATAGAACCCAATCAAAATCTTTATCAAAATTAAATAACTATATCGTGTCTTTTTTTACTTAGTTGGGTTTGCCAGAAATTCGTTTTCTAAATAATTGATGATTTGTTGTATATATGGCTCATACCGAATAGTTAACGTGACTCCTAAGCACTCTCCTATAGCAAATTACTTTTTTTTTTAAAAACAAATATCTAACTCCATTTGCCATGCAATGTGATATTTAGTGGATCTCCTCATACCACATAATCGAATATTTAGGATAACATTTCATCTAACGCGTTTACATTCTAGAAAAAGACCAGTTGAAATCACATTTTATCTACCTCGTTTGTGTTTTAGTTAAAGACGGGTCAAGACCGGCACTTTCTGGGAAGCTATAAAAAATTTGTCCTCAAACTTTCAGTAACAATACGGATTTAGCCCCGAAGAAATTTTGGGATGAGTTTGTATTATTCCCTCTTATAGAACCCAATCAAGATTTTAATCAAAATTAAATAACTATATCGTGTCTTTCTGTACTTAATTAGATTGGCCAGAAATTCGTTTTCTAGATAATTGATGACTTGTTGTATATATGGCTCATATAATAATAATCTTTGTTTCACTTCTTGTGGACGTAGGCACATCGTTGAACCACGTCAAATATTTATATTTATTTCTTTATTTCAATTCTCTATTATTTTGCATTTAAAATCCAACCTAAAGACTATTATTGAAGTCAAGAAATCTTAGTTTGGTCAACAAAAAGAAAAAAATTGAGAAAAAAAAAAAGTATTTACCACAACATGGATGTTGTGTCCATACTTGTGTCATTTCCTTGTCGTGCAGACCATTAGAAGGATAATTGTCAGAACAAGATGAGTGGTCCTTCTACATCCTTCAATGGCATCGGTGTTTGTGTGACCAACGGTTTTACCTAATATTTTTGTCCTTCATTAACTAAATCATCGGAAAGATAACGTCTTTATTAGGGTGGTTAACGGGTCGAGCTGCTTTTGTTGCAAAAAATTGAGGGCATCAAACTTTTTCACCTGCCAAGCGGTTTCAGCTAGTTGGCCTCTCGCTTTTGGACATATTTTATTTATTTCTTTTACAAAACGAATTGACTCGTGAGTTCGTGGAGGGCTCGATCCATGAGCCAAAGGAAAAACATCAAGCCTAGCTCGTATAGAAACTAGTTATTGCAATCACTTATTCTACAAATGCACCAAATAATTGAAAATCAGACTATATATATAAGAGAAATATGAGTTTGTTAGTCTAACCTTGTTTGTCTTTTTGTGAGTTTATTCTACTACACTCAATTTTTATGTGGTCCTTGTCGGCACAACATCACAATCCACAAACGAGGATTCTCTATCATAGAATTTCTTGTCCAATAAAAATTTTAGACTGAGAGAAGAGGTTCTATGGATGGTCCTAAATATGTTTACGTGGTCTGTTAAGTCACTCAAATAGCGAAAAAGTATTCAAGTTGCATTATTATTATTATTATCTAAACCACTCATGAGGACAAATATTTTTCTTGTTAGATTTTAATTTTTCTTCTTTATTTTTACTAGATTTAATTTTCAATCCTAAGACCAACCTATATTACGTGTTGACACAGCCACTCAGGGCATAGCTCAATGGTGCAAAAGGACAAGAGTGAAGTAGTCTCAACTAAACTAGCAGCAGCAGTATAAGAGTTCGATTCCTGCCTCTAACAAAAGTTTGAAATTGGACTCTTTGTGGGCACCAGTACGATAACTCTTGTATCCTGACTTGCTGAGGCACATACTGCGATTTATCTCCTCCACGATACTCTAGGGGCGGGGCAGTGAGGGGTTCTCAAGATTGGGGTTTAACCTTTTTTTATATGAAGTGTTGACACAATGTCAACGATAGATGCTCAACGGATACTATATATAAGTAAAAATTTTAAAATATTTTCTGAAAAAAAATTCAATTAAAAGTTTGAATCACATCAATTAATTTAAAATACGGGCCATATTTACAATTACCTTAAATTAAGGAAACAATGGACATATTACTAATTGCCCGTAATTAGCGCAAAACGTCTATCCTTTTACATGGTTTTGTACAAAACGTTCATACCTTTCATTTTTTGGTGCAGAGCGTCCTTACCTTTCCAATTTTTGGTGCAAAACGTCCTTTTTGACCATTTTACCCTTCTATTGAAATAAAACAAACACAAAAGAAAAGAAAAATAAAGAATGATTTTCAATCTTACTCCTAAACTTCTAAAAAATGCAAATTAATCCAAAACTTATAAAAATATTAAAAAAAACAAAAAAAATCTCTTTTGCCCCATTTTAGCCGAATACACGAGCTCATTTTTCCGGCGACTCCCGGCCGTCCAAACAGTCAGATATTGGTTCCAACATGTCCTCCTCATTACACTCTACAACTACATACCAAGAAATCCCCATAACTCGTTGTAATTTGGTCGAAAATCAAATTCAAAAATCGCAGCCTGAAAATCGGTTAAACACCCACAACTCAACGTCCGACCACCCAACCGGCCAGAATCCACCACTAGTCGACTCCACTCATTCACGACGGACATCTTTCAACTTGAAATTCAGATTTTATCCTTGTTGTTTAGGCTAAATTGTTTGCATGGTCGATGCCGTCTTGAGTAGGGGAGTTGGCTGGTGGTATGTTTCGGCCAGAAAGGTGACCGGACAGCGTGATTCCAACGTTTGACTGCATTTCATGCGGTGAAGTTTGTAACTCGATTTCGATCAAATATGTCGGAGTAAGGGCTGGTGGTTGGGTGGGTTGTGAAGAGGACAATGATGGTTTCAATGTGGTATGTTGATCTGACGGCCAAGGTGATCGGAGGTTGGGGATTTTTCCTTCAAATGTGGCGGCTTAGAGGTTGATGATTTTTTCATATTTGTGACTAATTTGCACCTTTTTAAAAGTTTGAACCCATAATTGCAATTTATTCTTTATTTTTCATTTCTTTTGTGTTTGTTTTATTTCAATAGAAGGGTAAAATGGTCAAAAGGACGTTTCACACCAAAAATTGGAAAGGTAAGGATGTTCTGCACCAAGAAACGAAAGGTAAGGACGTTTTGCACAAAACCGTTTAAAGGTAGGGACGTTTTGCGCTAATTACCCAAAACTAAAATATCTATTAGCACGAGTATCAAATAAAAATTATACAAAAGTCCAAGGTCCAAAAGTGAATCTGGTAATTTTTTTTTTTTTTTTTTTCGCGTATTAGCCCGGTTTGAAATTTTGTAACCCGATCGTGGATCCAATCCTAGAACCGTCCCTGAGGGAGAAGAATACCACTAATATTAGATATCGTTATTCATCTTGAAATATTTGATTTCCATGCATCATGTGATTGCAATATAGCATATTTTGTTTTAAGAGAAATTTTACGTGTACAGAGCATAATGGATGCATGCAATTGGTGGATTTGAAAAATGGACGCATGGTTCTGTAAACCTATTTGTACACATCCCTTTTACACACAAATCAGTCTATAGGCAAAGAAAAATGGTACAGAAATTTGAAATGGACAACATATATTTAAAGACGGTTAAAACACACACACATAGAGATGCACAAGATGCTGCCACAGCAGCATCCTGTACAAATTTTGTGAGAGGGAATAACTCTTTACACACAGCAAGATTCCTTGAGTATACCTCTACTCTATTTCAAATTTCCTTCCAAAAACTAAACAAGAAATGAAGTATACATTAAACCTAATACGAAATACAGATGTCATTTATTAGTGAGTGTTCAAACATAATAATTAATGAAATATGAGTCTATGACACAAATCATTTGAGTTAGGAGAGTAATCCTCGCAAGGATATGTACTAAACATTTTATAATAGAGAAATTTACAAAGTATGCCATGTGTCCAGTATAGAAAATGAATTCACGAAAACATCTTGCAAAAATGACAAATCCCTACAAGCAAACAAACAAACTCCTCTTGAATCTTCTTCTTCAAAACATTTATCAATCATGCTACACAAATGACTCAAAAAAAGGAAAGACATGGTCGGCACATGGCTGGACTTTTTATTTATTTATTTTGGGCCCTACTTTGTGTACAGGGCATAGCGGTGCTGAGCTGGCGTCCCGTGATAGGTCAGCCCCCCACTTATCATGGGGTGCCAGCTCAACGCCCGTGTATACAGGCCCTTTTACAAGGGGCATTTTCCATTTATTTTTGTGTCTTGTTCAATCATCGTTACTGAACATTGACCGTGCTATGCCACTTTTGTACTTCTTCTTTTTCTAAAATATATGTGCTCATTTGTAAATTAAACATGCTACAGGGACATAGTGAAAAACATATTCAAAAACAGGTGCGCCATGTGTCGGCACACGATTGAACAGTTAAAAAAACACCCAATTAACACTTGCCACGTCACTCTGCTTTTTTCCGTTCTGTTTTTAACCTGGACAAGGAGAATAATTCTTTGTTAATATTGAGAATTTACAATTACCGAAGTTCACTATTTTTAAGGAATAAGCCCCCAACATGCTGAGTAACATTTTACGTGACCTGAAATCACGTACGCTTGTTTCGATTTTGTTGCATAACAAATTTATTAGATTATATTTAGACTTTGGTCGAGCTTAATCCTCAAAAAAATTATTTTCCCCAAATTCATTTTAAATTACACATTCTTTAATAAAATAATTTTGTACGTAAATTCAAAATCTTTTCTTATTTTTCAAATATTAGTATTACAAAACTCATTTCTTAAAAATCTTTAATTATTTTGATAATTTTAATGTATTAATCTTACATTTGAAGTTTCGAAACCAAGATAAGCAATTTCCACAAAATAATCTTGTCATTGTATGGACAAAAGTAAACAAGCCATGTGGCTTTCGGCGCATATCCTTATACTGTGCAATAGACCATTGCAGGAGGACCACAATTCGACTAACACGTCCGGACACATTCTAATTAATAATGGATCTATCGAGTCAACCATTTTTTTTATAAGCTATCAAAATTTGTCCTAACGTCACTTTTGAGGACCAAATATGGTTTTTTTGTGCATTCGACACGTAACTTATCAAATTAATTACGACACATTGAAACGAAGCCACCAAGAAATTCAAGTATGAATTCGCTTAATCCTCTTTGGCATATTCCAATCAGAACCTCGCCCCCCAAATCAATAGAGCATCAAATCAACGTTTTTTTTATTATTATTTAATTGATATTTTTTTTTTTCAATTAAAGAAGACGCGTACACGATTGGATTGATAATTTAATTAATTATTCAACATATTTATTAAAAATTAAATAACTCAATGCTGTCTTTTCACATGTAATAATTGATTTTGCAAGATATTCTTTCTTAATAATGAATATTTTTATTTTTTTAATGTTGCGTAATACAATAATACAGTTATAAATCTCTGATTGGCCCACAAAATAGAATATGCTAAAATAATGAAATGAACCCTTTACCAAATTATATGAAAAATTGCATGTGCCATTCATTGATGGGGGCCAATAATTAGAATGGCACCTGGCACCACACATTATTCAATGCTCTTGGCCACTCATCGACAGAGATTAAAATCAGATTTTTAACAAATTTTAATAAAATATGTGGCAGAAAAGTTGTTGATCTTTATATATGGTTAAATTTAATTAACTTTAACTTAAATCTCACTTCGATTTTTAACAGTACCAAACAGAGGCGTAGTGTAATTATGACAAGACGAGCCCTTTTTGACTAAAAATATATTTTTAATGAACTTTGTTAAAAGTTGATAAAATATAAGAATAAAAATTTAATAAAAAGTTGAGAATTTCAAGAATATATAATTAAAAGTAATTATGAAATTTAATTTTAATTTTAAAAGGATCTTACTTCTAACAAATAACTGCATCTGAGAACTCAAAAAGAAATTAAAGATGGCTGCTTGACAAGGACGGACATTGCAGGGTAAATTTAAGGCTAATTCGAAAAAAATGTGCCTAGCGTGTCTAATTTCATTCGACATGTTTTTGTTTTTCTTTAAATGAACCATCGCAAGCTCTATATTTCAAGTGTACTCTCCATACCTTGAGTTATTGTATGTCGACTGTCAAGTTAGATACATTAATTGGCTTCTCACGGCCATTTCCGTCGTCCTCTTCAGAGTAAGTTATTCCTCGTAATCAACTTTCGTTTATTGCTCGGAATAAGTTTACACTCCTCTTGATGGTAACTTTCACTATAAACCAGTGATCCAAATCGCGAATTTCTCAAGTTAAGAAAAGAAAATTCATTAGCTGGTGTATGATTCTTGAATAACCTTTTGATAATATCACTATTTAAAATTAAATTTAAACATGTACATATACAGGTTCAATGAATTCAGAACCAAAAATAAATGGCTTCTCATAGAATTCTACTGTTTGTGTATATAATTGGAAGAGTATCATTCAATATTTTCATCATTATTGTGTTGTTTTAAAAAAAGTTTTTATACGTGGCCCTCACCACCCCCACTCCCACCAAAATATATATATATATATATATTACTCCACCACTGACCAGGAGCGCCTTCCACGCATGGGGAAAAAATGATGTGTTATAGAATTATTGTAGAGACACATAGTAACTATTAAAATTTGAGGTTGTATTTTAAAAAGTCATTAATTCAAATTCTTATAAATTGATCGATATTTTTATTTTTAATTGATGGAATATTTTATCACTTAACATGTCTCGTAAGATGGTGGCTCGTTTGAACAAACCAATATTGAAATTCACATGCTCATTTTTATTTTATCCTTAAATCGGATCAAAACGCTCGTACAAATATAAAAAAAAAACTTTTTATGTTTTTAAACCATACATTCTCTTAAAAATAATATTCAAAACTCATTTTTTTTCCAATTAATGAGAATAAACATGCTATTAATGAGCTTTGACATCATATAAAGGGTGAATCGCATCCTTGATGGCCCCCACCTGCCCTATCTTGGGTCTTGGTGAAGGAGGTAAATCGCAGGTTATGCCTCCAAGGGTACATGGTGGAAGACTGCTTGTAGACTAGCATTTACCCAAGGGTCAAATCCATATTTTAGGATTCGAACCCTTGATGCGGCAGCCTCAAACAAAGTTGTAGTTTTTCCACATTTTCCTTTTATCACTTGGAGATGTGCCCTGGTGACAGCTTTGACATCATATAAAAATTTGAAGTTTCATCTTAAAAGTTCAATTTTATTAAAAGGAGCAGTTCAAACCCTTATAAATTAGTCTATATTTTCATCTTTATTCGATATGAGATTTTACCCGTAACGTTTACGAATATTCTTAAAATTTCATGTTCACGGGCCTAACTTTTTCAATTAATACACCAAAATAACAAAATATGTGGACACGGACACGAAAGTGAAAATACACAGGATTTATGTGGGTCAAGTCAATCGATTTAATAACCAAGCAGCATGTGAAGAGCAACAAGAGACTGTCGGTAAATACATATTTTTACTGTTTTTTTTTTCTATAAATATTATGCACTAGCTCCCTCTAAATTTCCAAATACAAGACAGCAAGTCATTAGCAAGAGAGAAAGAGTGACTCAAAAGAAATAGAACTATATACAGTGTAAATATGGCAGTGGTTCAAAACAACGGTTATCAAATGCCAATAACTTGCCAAACCAGGGTCTCGGCTATCTCTCGAGAAACTGGCTGCCGTAAACCAATCAACAGCCAAGACCCTAAGGAGTTGTCAAAAATGACAGTAACTCTAAATAGTGGTTTTGAAATGCCAATAATAGGGCTTGGCGTTTTTCGTATGGATGGCAAGGTCATGAAGGATTTTATCATCGAGGCTATCAAGAATGGCTACCGTCACTTTGACTGCGCCGGTATCTTTTTGCATGTTCGATATGTTAGATTAGATTTTACCTATCAAGAATTTATCGAGAAATAGTGAAAAAAAAAAGTTAAAACTCTTTTTCTATTTTACTTTTACTAAACATGTTTTTCAAAGTTACTCTCGTGTATGCACCATTCTTTTCTATTTTACTTTTACTAAATACGTTTTCTAAAGTTACTCTCATGTATGTACTATTTTTAACTGTCATTAGAGTATCTGCAAGAGACTCTCTATTTATAAAAAGAATTTTATACAAAATGAAGAATATCTTTAAATTTAGAGTAAATTTTTCTAATGAACATTCATTAGTTTCTTCTCATATCTTATGTAACATAATTTTTTTTAAAAATAATTTAATTGCCAATCATTTGAGATGTGATTTGAATAATTTAAATTGTTAATTAAGAACAGAGAGTGAGTCGAACCCACTCTTTATTTTAGAAAGTTAAAAAAGAGATTATTTTTAAGTATTAGCTTTTTACAATATAGAATATTTATTCTTTAAGATGCTGTTACATTCATATACTAATAAATTGGTAAAAAAATACAGCCAAGTATCAGAATGAAGCCGAATTAGGCGAGGCACTTGCAGAAGCAATTGAAAGGAAACTTGTCAAGAGAGAAGAACTTTTTATTACTACCAAGGTAAGTTCTTGCAAAGAAAAAGAGCATTTTTTTTTGGTTGAAATTTTACTGATAATCGTCGTCCCTCGCAGCTGTGGAATTCGGACCACGATCATGTCCTTGAGGCCTGTCAAGACAGTTTGAAGAAGCTACGCTTGGATTATCTTGATCTGTTTCTCATTCACTTCCCTGTGCCCACAATACATACAGGTAGATCAGAGTCGGCTACATGAATTCCTTTTCATACGTTCGTTCAGTAAATAAATATATCTGAACATTTTCTCTGCCATTTGACATACCTGCAGGAGTTGGCAATGCTTCCAGTGTTAAAGGTGAAGATGGTGTTCTCGACATTCAAACTAATATATCGTTGGAAACAACTTGGCGCGGAATGGAAGATCTTGTTACCAAGGGACTGGTTCGCAGCATAGGAATTAGGTAAGCAAAAATATCCTCGGACTATATGGTCTTATCGAGTACTGCAAATATAGTACCTGATATTGATTCTACCAAAAAAATATTTTTGGTGCAGCAACTACAGTTTGCTGCTAACCCGAGACTGCTTGGCTTATTCAAAAATAAAGCCTGCCGTGAATCAGATCGAAACACATCCTTATTTCCAAAGAGAATCTCTCGTCAAATTCTGTCAAAAACACGGCGTCTGTGTAACAGCACACACCCCTCTTGGCGGTTCTGTAGCCAACGTCGAAATGTTTGGTTCTGTGTCATGTTTGGATGATCCAATTCTCAAAGTAAGGCATATCATTTTCTTCCTATTTCTCTTTTGACTAATGATATTTGTAAGTACGGCTGATGAACAACATACACCTTTGCACACCAGGTTTTGGCTGAAAAATATAAAAGGAGTGCGGCACAGATTGTTCTCCGCTGGAACATGCAGCGAAATGTTGTCATCATCCCCAAGACATCCAAAAAGGAGAGATTGGCGGAGAATTTACAGGTTTTCGACTTTGAGCTCGCTAAAGAGGACATGGATCTGATTAAAACCATGGACCGAAATCACAGGACTAACGTACCTGGAAAGTTTTGGGGCGTGGATATATATCAGTAAATGACCTGGCTTTTTGTTGAGGTCATGCCTGGAAAGTTTTGGGGCGTAGATATATAAGTAAATCGCCTGGCTTTTTGAGGTCGATGAACAGTAATTTACGTCAGTACTGTGTGTGTTGTTAGTATCGTGTGTATCAGTGTATGGTTGGGGCTCGACATTCATGTTCTATCTTTGAACAATTGATTGAGACGATAAACAATAAGTTTGGCTATATGTAATAAATTTATGTTATGGTTACTCTCTGTGTTCGCTACAATCGAGCAGCAAAACCCATTCGATGCCAGCTACAAACTTCTAATAACTTTAAGCAGAGCTTGTTAAAAACCTACATATTATACAATGGAGCGACATAACGAACACAGAACCTTGGTAGGATGAAAGTTCTCCTCTACGACTGCCTCTTGAGGTACACATATCAAATATGAAAAGTATTGTCTCGAGATTGGTACAGTTTAACTAGCCAAAGAGAAACAAATGACCAGACATGCAATCTCTCGAGTCATGAACAACTACCTCAGCACAACCGCAGCATTTCAGAGAGCCAAGTGCGGTTGGACATAATCATTAGGGAGTTATCTTATCATCTTGAATGCCTCAGCATTGGCATAACGGAGTTTGGTCCTTGGATCTAAGTATGGTGCCCGCATGGAATCGAAAAGTACATAAATTTAGTTGCTAGATAGAGAACTTCGCGAAGCAGTATTTCAGCGATGGGATTCAGAAACTATGCTATTCAAGCATAATGCTTTTGTTCATCAAAATCAGTGCCATATACGATCAGAATATAGAAAATAACCATACAAGAACAAAGAGCCAATGCATACAAACTGAGAATAGCAAGCTCCAGCCAGCTCCAAAGGTTAACTCCAATTACATGATTTCTTCAATTTTCAAGTCAAGGCTCCTTAAAAACAGGACCGCTCAAGCAATGTAACCTAATATTTTTTATTTGGATAGAGTAAGTCCATCCATTCTTCAATTTGTCATCATTTGTATGCATATGAGTAACACCATCCAATTACCATCTTTCACCTTCCTTTCACACAATAAGTAAGGTGGTAATGGTCGATGTATGTTCATATAAGAGTATTTAGTTACTTCAGCCTCAGATCAAGGTGGCTGGATTCAAACCGATGGCCCTATGTACCCAAAACAGAGGCGCTGAACAGACTGTGCTACACCTCGTCTCCCCACCCCAGATCATATAGATCCACCCGATCGATGAAGACTCAAACCGAACTCACCCATCCTTTTGAGCACAGGGATGCGGGGCTAGATATTGCTTGACATAAACTAAACAACAGTTTATCAAATCCACAAGTACATACTTTCTTTGAACCAATAGTGTGTCCAAACTAAATTAAATAAGCAACACCGCAACTGGCCAACATCCTGCAAACGAATCCACGACACAACTTCAAGGCAAGATGATCAGTTGGTATGTTTTATTGCCAGTTGACCTTCCTACTTTACTAAGAAATTAAGATTTGCTAAATTTTGAAGTTAAAGGCATGTTTGTGTGCATAAATTCATAATATCTATATCTTAAAACTAAAACAATCGTGCTAGGGTCAATCTGGAACTCATTCTCCTCAAGATTCTTTAAAGAAGAACACCAGAAAATTAAAGCACAAAGCATTTTAGAATTGGGATGTTTACAAAAATACACTTGTATATAGGCTCTATTTACAGTTTTTTCCTTAAAATTACAAAGTAGATACTCTTCTTTCATAATTGTTAATGAAAAACATACTATGCTATATCTTTAGAAAATTTACTGAGATGCCATTATAAATGACCTGGATAGATCAAAATAACACTGATTGGAAATTTGCAAATAACACCATATGTAAAACTGTCATAAGACTTTACATGCCATTTTTTAATATCTTTGATCTCAATTGGAAAGTGAATCCACAACGATATCCTATGACGCACCGACACGGAAACCACTCCAACAGATAATAAAACTGCAAAAAAGAGTAAACAGCCGTGAACCCTTTAAAAAAACATTTATTGGCCTTTCTCTGCCCCTTCCACGCTTCATTTTTTTTTTTTTTTTGGGCCAACATATGTGTTCTTTTGTAAATATTGAGAATTAGCACAATAACATACACTAAAATTCACCAAAATGCGAGGTATATATTTGAATCTTCAATTTCAAGTTTTAAAACAGACCATCATGACAGCTTGTATCAATTTAACTCGCTTGTGCTTTTATGTAAGCAATTATATCCTAATACCAAGATCTTTAGAATTCATGATTTTTCACATATAGATTAATTGATCAAGAGACATTTCTTGATCCATAGCAATAATTGAAAGATTTAAAAATGCAAAATAGGAACTAGTGAAATCTAGAAACTATTCTCTCTCTTTTCCTCACTGTAATTGAATTAATTAATTTGATGGGTTTCATTCACTTTTATAGGTGAGAGAGTCATTCTAAGGGTCATGCAGCCCAAGTGTCATTTTCCATCAAAGTGGATAGCTATAAAAAAATGTCACTTCTCAATGGACCAATAGAATTTTAACAATAATAAACCACTTTAATTAATTTATTAATAATATTATTTGGACCACATTAATTGATTTTACATTCTCCCACTTGGTCCATGTAATATAATTCCTCATACATTGGTCACTTAATATAGCATCCGTAAGTAAAGATTAATAAGAGTCATAGCGCTTTTACACCATCATTTCAGCGTAATTCCTTCTATGTACTACAATATTAGTCCCTACCTAACATGACAAATAATGAGAAGTTCGATAACTGTATTTCAATAATGTCTTTGAAAAGACTGTCCCTATTAGCATTCATATAATCCATTCATGTGCATATACCAACTATTATGACAGAAATAATATTTTGTCAAAAACAATACATAAACAAGCTCAAAGTGTCAATTACATAAATTTCATAATGTCAATGATTATTTTCAATAATGCCCATTCTTTCTACATGTTCATTAAATGTCTTCGGTGGCAATCCCTTCGTTAGTGGATCTGCAATCATAAGATTGATGCTAATATGTTCGATTGACACCTTTTGTTTTTGAACTTCTTTAACGGCAAAATACTTCAATTCTATGTGTTTAACACCTTTAAAGTACTTGTCGTTCTTTGAAAAGAAGACGGTTGCAGAATTGTCCAATAAAGTTTCAACGACTTAGCAATGCTGTCGACAATTCCAAGCCCTGAAATAAAGTTATACAGCCAGTTTTCTTGAACCGTGGCCTCAAAGCATGCCACAAACTCAGCTTCCATAGTGAATGAAGTAATGACCGACTATTTCACACTTTTCCATGATATAGCCCCTCTAGCTAAGATGAATAGATAGCCAAATGTGGACTTTCTAGTATCCACACATCCAGCAAAGTCTGAATCTGAATATCCAATGACCTCGAAATTATTAGATCTTCTCTATAAGTGAGCATGTGATCTTTCGTTCCTTGCAAGTATCTCAACACTTGCTTTGTAGCTTTCCAATGATTAAGTCCTAGGTTACATTGATACCCGCCTAACATTCCGACAGCAAAACTGGTGTCTGGTTTGGTGCAAGTCTGAGCATACATTAAACTCCCTACAAGAGATGCATAAGGAATAACTGTCATTTGTTTACGTTCCAATTCATTTTTAGGACATTGCATGAGACTAAATTTGTCTCCTTTTTGAATTGAAATGACAATCACTGAACAATTTTCCATCTTAAATCTCTCTAAAACTTTATTGATATATGCTTTCTAAGACAACCCTAACAATCCTTGTGACATATCTCGGAATATTTCAATTCTAATTACATAAGTTGCCTCTCGCATATTTTTCGTTTCAAAATTTTTAGAGAGAAATTTCTTAGTCTTATGTAATAGATTGAGAACATTAGTAGCTAACAAGATGTCATCAACATACAAAATCAAAAATACATAAACTTGCTCACACTGACTTTAGATATATACATCGATCAATGATATTTTCTTTAAACCCAAAGAAAGTAATGGTATCATTGAACTTAAGATACCATTGACGAGAAGCTTGTTTAAGTCCATTTATTGATTTCCTTAATTTACACACCATGTGTTCCTTTCCTTCAACTGAAAAACCTTCAAGACGATCCATATAGATTTCTTCATCTAAGTTTCCATTTAGAAAGACGGTTTTCACATCCATTTGATATAACTCTAAGTCATAATGGGCTACTAAAGCCATTGTAATTATGAGTGAGTCCTTCTTGGATACTGGAGATAATGTCTCCTTATAATCAATGTCATCTTTCTGAGTAAAACCTTTAGTAACAAGTCTAGCTTTATATCTTTCGATATTACAATTAGAGTCGCTCTTAGTCTTAAAGATCCATTTGCATCCAACTCTTTTACACAATTCAGGTAATTCGACTAGATCCCAGACTTCATTGTGTTCCATAGATTTCAACTCATCTTTCATAGTATCTAACCATTTATCAGAATTTAGCACTCTTAATGGTGTGTGAAAATAAAACTGGATCATCATCAACAATTCCTAAGTCAAATTCAAACTCTTGTAGGTAAATCACATAATCATCAGAAATAGCAGGTTTACATTATCTTTGTGACCTTCTTAATTCTATTTCTTGTGGTTCTTTTAGTGCAGGTTCATTAGTAGCAACTTCATTATGAGATGTTTGATCATTTATTTGTTGTTCTGTCAAATTATTATACCGTTCAACAATTTGAGGAACAACAACATTAGAAGAAGTTGAGGGTAGAGAAACTCGAACTCTAACTTCTTGTATTTCTACATTTCATGGTTCCAAACTCCCATTAGCTTCACCATTCTCAATGAACCTAGCATTTCCAGTTTCAACAATTCTAGTACTATGATTAGAATAATAAAATCTATACCTCTTTGATTTTTCTGGATAACCATGAAAAATCCACTGATTGTTCTTGATTCCAATTTCTTTTCACGTGGATTATAAATTCTTACTTCTGACGGCAACCCTAAACATGTAGGTGCCTTAAACTGGATTTTCTTCCCGTCCACGGTTCAAAAAGAGTCTTTGTAACTGCCTTACTAGGAACCTTGTTTTGCAAATATATAGCAGTTTTTAATGTAAACATCCACAAAGAAGTAGGTAAAGAAGAATTGCTTAACATACACCTAACCATTTCTATCAAAGTACGATTACGCCTTTCAGCTACACCATTTTGTTGTCGTGTGTCTGGCATAGTGTATTGAGAACATATGTCGCGTCTTTCAAGAAATTTAGCAAATAGACTAGGGTGTTGTCCAATTTCATCATATCTTTCATAATATTCACTACATCTATGAGATTTAATGATTTTCACATTTCTATCTAATTGCCGTTCAACTTCATTGACAAAGATATCTAAAGTATTTACAGCTTGAGACTTTTCATTCAGCAGATAGACATAACCATAATGTGAAAAGTCATCAATAAATGTGATAAAATACTTTTCTCCACCAAATTATGGAACATCAAAAGGCTCACATGTATCGGTGTGTATATTTCAAGAAGTTGTGTGCTTCTTGTGGCTACTTTCAGAAAGGATTTCATTCTTTACTAATCTTTCTATCCTTTCCTTGAATATGTGACCCAAACGTTTATGCCACAAGTTAGCAGATCGTTCATTCAATAAATCACATTAAGTACCAACATTATGATGCAAGGATAAAAATGTCTCGACAAAGAGGTTATCAAACTTTAATTTATTTAAGCTATCACAAAGAGTAACATAACCAATAAAATGGGTTTCTTTAAACAAACTCAAACATCCATTTCCACCACTAAAAAAATATCCAGAAGAATCAAGTTTTGATGAGAAAACTAAATTGCGGGAAATAGAAGGTACATAAAGAGTTTGAAGTAAATCTAAATGATGTACTGTGTCTAAAATCAAATGGTAGGTTCCAATGGCTTCAACAGAAGCTTTGACTTGATTGCCTATCAGAACAAACTTTTCATTTGGATTTATGGTGCGGATTTAAAGAAATCTCTGCATCGTATTGGTAACGTGAGTGGTACATCCGAAATCAATCCACCAAGTATTGTAAGGAACTTCTGCTAAATTAGATTCGAAATATACATAAGAAATAATCTTACCTTTACTTTCGAACCATGTCTTACGTTTCAGGCAGTCCTTTTTATGGTGCCCAAGTTTACGACATAAATGACACGTATTTTTCTTGTGTTCCTTATTATGGATTTGGGCAGAAGACTCATTTATCTTTAGCGGTCCTTGTTTAATGCTCTTTCCAGATCTTTTCTTATATTTCTTTACAGCTCCTTGATGACTTACGAGATGAACAAAATGAGTTTCTTGATTTTTAAGCCTTGTCTCCTCTTGCACGAGCATACTGTGCAATTCATTCACATTCCATTTGTCCTTTAAGGTATTATAGTTCATATAGAATGGACCATACTTAGGAGGCAAGGAGTTGATGATAAACTATACTAGAAAGTTTTCACCCAGAGTTATCCCAAGAGTCTTAAGTCTTGCTGCAATGTTACACGTTTCAGTAACATGCTCATGCATGGTACATGAACCATAAAATTTCATGGTGGTTAGGGTATCCATTAGTGCGCCAGCAAGAGATTTGTTAGCTGTTTGGGAACGTTCTTCCACAAACTTCATATATTCCTTAGCAATCTCAGTTTTAGGGATAGTGGACTTGATATTCTTTGCTAAAGTCATTTGCATAAACATTAGGCTTAATCTGTTTGATCTTTCCCAAGTCTTATTGAAAGATTTTTTCATTAGCACTGCTCTCATCAGTGAGATCAGCAGGTTTCTCAACTTGAAGTGCCAAGTCTAAGTCCAAAACACCTAAGTTGAACGGGACTTGTTCACACCAGTCAGAAAAATTCTGCCAATTGAATAGTGGTACAGATGAAGCATGCGAATGCAAAGAAACGGGAACAGATACTACAAAATATAAAATACTCTTAACATTAATGCTTTGAGTTTTGACTTAAAACATTTAGATTCAGATTCAAATAACATTAAATGTATATCATAGTTCTCCTTTGGGTGATACTACGTTATACCATCATAATAAATATAATGATGCTAGTTAATTTCATGTAATTGGTAATTAAATATATCTTAATCAAACATGTTTGATATTTTTGGTATACAAACCACATTCAACTAAGTATATCAATTAACCACGATCATGTTTGAGATTAATAAAATTAACTGATCAGCCTTTGGGCGATCTATAGCAATTTTATAATCTATGAAGATCAATATACTCTTGAAAACAACAATAATAATGTCATCTTCATTCATAAGCATCAAAACATTAAGAATAATTGACAAATAAATTATGTAACTTGGTGTTCGCAATAGCATAATGTTTGGCCGCTTTGGTGACTAACAAACAACATTAATCGAACATTAATTACATAAACAAAACATTTATCACTTAATGTTTATTTACAAATTGACGATAAATAAACAAGGCACAAAAGGTAATTTGTTAAACTAATTAAAATCTGAAAATAAGTGTCCACTAACCAAAAACAATCAAAGGAAAGTTTTTATCACTTCCTATCCTCCCGTAATCGGTGATGCATAAAAAAACTCTATCATTCTCACATATTCAATTATAAACCAATAAACCCATTATGAGAATCCAAAATCCTTAGAAAAATGAGTACAAGTAATGTCTTTCCTTCAAATAACTGGTTTGCGTATATCAGTACGTGTTATTGTCCATTCTCTTAAAGAACAAGTCCCAATTGTACAATTCATAGACAGTAAAGCATATAAAGAGTGCTGACAATTTTAATGCACATATTCAAAGGCAAACAAAAGATTAAATTTTCGAGCGACTTTCAGTTTCTGGTGATTCCCTTCCGACATTAATTTCTAATTATTCTTCTATATTTTAGATCTTGATTCATAAATCGATAAGAACAATTAAGGATCGATAAATGAAAAATGATAATATTTAAAGGAAAATCAAGAATTTCCTAACTTGGCTCTGATACTACATGTAAGCAATTAATTATATAATCCTAATACCAAGATCTTTAGAATTCATGATTTTCACATATAGATTAATTGATCAAGAGACATGCATTGATTCATAGCAATAATTGAAAGATTTAAACCTGCAAAATAGGAACTAGTAAAATCTAGAAACTGTTCTCTTTTTTCTTCACTGTAATTGAATTAATTAATTTGATGGGTTTCATTCACTTTTATAGACAGAGAAAAGCAGTCCAAGGGTCATGCAGTCCAATGTTCATAAAAACTATTCACTCTCCATCAAAGTTGATGGCTATAAAAAATTGACACTTCTCAATGGACCAATAGATTTTAACAATAATATACCAATTTAATTAATTTATTAATAATGTTATTTGGACCACATTGATTGGTTTTACACCGTAGTCATGCAAGTCAATTAGTTCATTGAACATTCCGTCTCTTAACTCACTTATCAAGTTTGAACTTTTCCTCAAGATCGGTTCATCACTCACAAATTGACAAGTCAACGGTTTAGTCAACGAGAAGCAAATATAATACAAGTACGAAAGGAGCTAACCAACCAAGCTCGGAAATAGGGAAAGAGTACCTAAAGACTCTTCCACTTGTACGTTGCAGGTGCTTTCCTTTTTTTGGCAGGGGGTTTCAGGTGAGGTACGATGTCTAGTTCATTCAACCTATTCTTTGTTGATGGTTTGCTCGGAATTCAAACAAAAAAATTACACAACATAAATTGCAATAACTTAAACAACACAGAACATCAACAATCATTAGTGAATGGGAAGGAATTGGACGGAGTGACCTTTTATGATACCAAAATAAAGTGTAATGATTCAATTGATATGAATTGAAGTACAATGACCCAATTCACAGTTGAGTCAAAGTATAGTTACCCGAACAAAATTGACCCGCGTATATGTTTAAAAGCAAAAAAATAAGAAAAACATGCTTGATTCTAGAAAAACCAAACCCTAAGAAGTTCATACATTTATTTGAAGGAAGAAATGGAAAAAAGAGAGGGATGGAAAAGTAATGGGTTCATATGGTAAGAAACAAAGGGAAGAATCAAATTTGGGGTTTCTAAAGTATCTCTAGAGCAACCATGATAATTGAATTTTAATATTCTTAGGGTATTTTAGTCATTTTACATGTTATGTTACTATTGTAGTTAGTCATGACGTGTAATTTGTAATTATAGACAATACAATTTGTAAATACACCCAATACTATTTTTAAATCTCCCCTAAGAACATGTCAAGAAACATACCAACATGACGATGGAAGTTACATTACACCATCTCCTTCTATTTGAATTTGGAGAAAAGTCAATAGTAGACATATAGTGTTCGTTTGATTGCAAGAATGGAATTTAGGTAGAATAACGAATTTCAGGAAATTGAATTGCCTAGAATTGTTTTACTGAAAATTGTCAATTAAATATATTTGATTGGTATAATTTTTCACTTGAAAAATGTTGAGATTTTCCATCTTTTGGTGTTTGATTGACTTTGTTTTCCATGAAAATTGTATTATGTGGAGATTTTCTTGGTCAATCTTGCGGCTATTCGAGAAATGGGCCGAAGAGGGTGAGAAATGGGAATGAAGGAGTGGCGTGAGAAGAAACAGAAAGGGAAATGATGGTTTGGCATGAAAAGAAAGAGAAAGGGAAAGTATGGGTTTGTTTCAATTGTCAAGAAAACAAAAAACTAGCTCACTCATAGGAATTTCAATTCCTCATTTTTGTGGAATAAAGGGGCACGTGACCGAAAATGAGAAAAGCAATTACCAAGAAAATATTTCCTATCAAACATGCTAAAAAGTGGAAAATGATTGGATAATTTCCATCTTCCATGGAAAATTTGACCTATCAAACAGGGTCATAGTGAAAATGAAGAATACCTTGAATCCAGTTATAACATAAATTCTTTAGCATGGTTGCATAGATGGAGGTTATTTAATGTTGAAATCTGCAAATGAAAGCAAAGAGGAGGGTATATGCTATAAATAAATAAGTTAAAATAAGTAGGATTTTAACTTTTAAGCAAAAAGTCAAGCAATGTTGATGTAAGAAGTATATATACTTGTAAATTTGTTATGTACCCATATCGGATATGTATCCAAGTTTAGATACAGTTGAACACTCTCTAATACGTATTGAATAAGTTTTTTTTTTAATTATTTAATTATTTTATATTTTAAAATCTTCGATATGTATTGGACACCTCGGGACATGTGAAGAAAAATAGTTATCTTGATTTTAAACTCTTTTAAAACTCATATATTATTTTTGTCAATAGTTAACAAAGTTTCTTACTTAATATATAACTATTGTTATTACCAAATATTTATTGAAAATAGACAATACTTATTAATTAAAAATTTCAAAGAAAGTAAATGTACTTTAAAATAATAGATAATTACACAATTTACACTTATTATTAGAAATAGATACAATATTAGGCCCTTGTTTGGCACCCATTTCTTAAAACTCAATTTCCTAAATTCATTATCAACTACAAATTTATAATACCTACAACTTTTATCAACTTTCAATCTCACATTTCACGAATTTTTATCAAAATCTACTAAAAGTCTATTTTTTATCCAAACCCAACAAGGGCTAAATAATTGACTACTAGAGTTATAAATTAATTGACAACCAAAGTTATATTATTGAAAATAAACAATAATATTAAATCTTTTAATAAATAACAATGTGAGACACCGACGAATACTCAATTGGTACTTTTGAACATATTGAGCTACTTGAAGGTGCTAATCTATCATTAAGTGAGCCAGAGTAGAGGGTGTTATTTTTATGATAATGAAGAAGCGGATGGTGGTGATGTTGAAGAAAATAAAATTGAGACAATTAATGATTAAGATAAAATGTTTTAGTATTTTATTTTATTTTTATTGTTAAGAATTATATTTTAAATTTTTTTTATAATAATGAGATTATGCTCAATTTTATATTTACTTATGAAAAATACTACACACAATGTTATATATTTATATATACAAATATATTCGCGTACTCTTAAGTTTTGTTAAAAAAACTGTATCGACATCGATAAGTGTATTTTGTACACTTATTTAGGCCATTAAATTAGAGTATTTGACAGTGATTTAAATGAGTTTTAGCTTAATTATGTATTAATCATGTTTATTAAGTTGAACTCAACACAAAGTAGTGAATTTGAAAGAAATGAATGAAGAACGAGCAAAAATGAAAAAAAAAAATCAAAGTTTGGGGACCAAAGTGTAAACGTTCAATAGTTGATTCGAACCACAAAACAATGATTGAAGATCATATATAATCAATTGGATGGAATTGGAGGTCAAATGAGGTAAATATTGTTGAAATATTTTTACAAATCAACTTTTAGCAGAAGAAGTTATACGCTAGATTTTTAGTCTCAACTTGAAACCCATTTTTTGGATAAAAAACGTTAGAAATGGAAACATTCTATTTCTAAAATAATTGTATCTCTTTGAATTATCTTTCCAATACACTTTGAATCACATCAATAGAATATCGAAAGAAAAAGTTATAAAGAAAATATTGAAAGTTTCTTATGGACGACGCGACGTAAACTGGCGCTCGAGGGGACAATTCATGACACACGCGAGACACAAATTTCATGACCGAGAGCCATATGGTTCAATGGCACGCATATGGTGGGCATACTTGTGCTCATTGACTATTTTCCTCAGATGAATCAACATTTTCCTTTCTCGATTCAACGCTTTTGGAACCCAAATTGATCGCGATTTTGATTTATTTTCTGACTCTTATAAATAAAAAATGAGGATTACACATTGAGAAAAACCCTGCCTTGCATTTTCATACACATGAATATCATCAAATTCATTAACAACAAGTTTTTGGCGCCACTGTCGGAGAATAAAATATTTAATTTGAGTATATTAATTTTATAGTATTCGAATTTTTCTTTTATTTTGCTTTAGGCTATTATTTACACATCTAGTCTCTTTTGTTTATTTTTTGGCAGTTTATGCAAAATTCTAAGAAAACGACCTCCTATCATTGGATTTCGAGATCGAAAGAATCTTTAAACAATGAAGAAAAGAACATAGAGAAGTAAGAGAGATGATAGAAAATCAAAATCAAATTCAATTACAATTAGATGCACTAGAAGAACCAGATCCGCAAGAGAAGTTCTTAGGGATTATTTAAATCTCATACATGCTCCTGTACAACCGATTATTATTTATCTACCTTGTAGGCATGCCAACTTCCACATTCAACCAGATGTCATCAACTTATTTCAAAATATCAAGACATCATATTCTCGGGAAAACCAACTAAAAATCCTCATGAACACACACAAGCTTTTCTTATACTTTGCGAGGTGATCAATCATGAAGACATATCAGTTAATGCTTTTCGAGTGCGTCTATTCCCTCATACTTTAAAGGAAAGTGCATGAGAATGGCTAAATCCACTACTTCTTGGGAGAATCGTTTCGTGGAATGACATGGTACAAAAATTCACTTTGAAATTCTTCCTACCTTCCCGAGTCCATCATATCAGAAATGAAGTCACTACATTCAAGCAAAAAGACATCGAGAGCTATCCAAATTGTGGGAAAGATTCAATGATTACTTCAAAAAGTTCCCCAATTTGGACATTCCTAAAAATGCTAAGGTCTACATCTTCTATTCAGACCTACATCGTGAATACCTTAACATGATTGATGCTTCAGTAGGAGGATCAATCATGGATATTCCCTTAGACAACACTTTATATCTCTTTGAGAAAATAGCAGAAAATTAGACTATGTGGCCAAGAGAAACGGAAATTTTGAGGAAAATAGTAGGTATTCACAACATTGACAGCTCAGATGGAAGTGCTAACAAAAAAATTGGACAACCTTACTCAAAATGTGAGCATGATGCACCAACTAGCTCCTGTTTGCAAAGGTTTTAGGGCATATCATAAAACTGCAAGCTGTCATTTAACCTCAACCCATGTTTATTAGCTTGAGAAAGTCAGTAATGCACAGAATTTTCAGAGGTAGCATAACAATTCTTACTCCAACAACTATAATCTAGGTTGGAGCAAGCATCATAACTTCTTATGGGTTAATAATTAGAGTCAGATTTAGGGCAATCCACCAAGATTTGAACAACAACAAGAGAAGAAGTCATCGTTGGAAAAATTAGTAGCTAAGTTCATTATCAAAAGCAAGACCAATTTTCATAATTGACAAGCTATGTTTTAAAACCAGCAATCTACAATTAAAAATATAGAAACTTAGGTGGGGCATATAGAAGCTGCATTACCAACAAAACACAGGGTACTCTGCTAGTGACACAAAAAAACTCACAGAAACATGTATTAGCAGTGGAGGTTGTAAATTATGCAATTTTTGAGAAGCCAGAAATTAAGCATACAGCCCCCATCCGAGCATATGTACAGCCTATTCCATTCCTATAAAGACTTCAATAGAAGCCAAAAGAGGAACAAGTCCAGGCTATTACAACAAAAAGTAGAGTTCAGTTTTCAGAAAAGGGACAAAAGAGAATCAAGTACCTACTACAGGTGAAGAACAAGTGGTTTAGTTTGAAGATTCATTAAAGATTAATCAACAAGAATAGTCAGACAGTCCACAGGTTAAGACAAACGTTATTGCCAATAAAAACACACCTCCCCGTCCCATTCCCTTAAAGGTTGCATAACAATAAATTGGACAAACAATTCAAGAAGTTCTTGGATGCTCTCAGACAACTTCACATCAACATTCCTTACATTGACGCCATTCTACAAATTCCGAATTATGCTAAGTTTTTAAGGAGTATTAACCAAGAAGAGAAAATTGTTAGTAGATGAAACAATAACTCTGACAGAAGAGTGTAGTGCAATCATAAAACAAATGATCCCTCCTAAATTAAAAGATACAAGGGGTTTCACTTTATCTTACTCTATAGGAAATTAACATAATTTAAATGCTTTAATTGATTTTGGAGCAAATATTAATTTGATGCCACTATCTATCTACAAAAAAAAAATTAGGATTGAATGATCCAAAAGCAACATCAATAATCCTACAACTGGCTAATATGATACTCAAGCATCCTTATGAAGAGGTAGATGATGTGGTCATCAACGTTGGAGATAATTTCTTTCCTGCAAATTTAATCATCCTTGATATAGATACTCAACACATGCCATTAATTTTGGGGAGATCATTCCTAGCAATTGCACGAGCATTAATAGATTTTGAAAATGTGAATTAATTTTGAGGGTGAAAGAAAAACAACAAAACTTTACAATAAATGCTCTACTCAAGCAACCATTGACATTGAGGAATGCTGAAAGATCGATAATCGAAAATTTTATAATTTGGAGGTTTAAAGATGACTTAAGAAACAACTATCATTACAACCTATCTAAGGCTGAAAACTCTCTTTTCAAACTACCATAGGTAGTCAAAACATCAAAGTCAAGCTAAAAACTATAAACAAGCGTTTATTGGAAGGCAACCCAATTTTCTTCCATTTTATTTATTTTGCTTCCTAGATATAGGATTTGTAGTTTTTATTCTTTTTAGTATTATAAGGTATCTTCATTCATATATCTTCCTTCATGGTGTGTATGATCTTACTATAAATTGTTCCATGTTATGATTGATTTTTACTATTTTGAAGGAACACGACTTAAAGTTGATTTATGTTTATTCAAGTAAATTTTGATATTTTTTAGCACAAAATTTATGTTTTGTATCATGAAAAAATAGTTTGATTGAAGATTTGAATATGTAAAAAAAATTAATTAGCGGAACAAGATGCAAAATCCAACTTACCACTAAATTATACATCCTTAAACTAGTTCTAGAATAGTTTGGGAGTGATTGAGTTGTTGTATGGAGACATTGAGATAAATGTGACTTTCATGTGTGCTAAATTTTGTGTGGTTTATCTAAGACTAATAAGATGAAAATTAGGGGAAAATCTTAAGTTAGAGGTTGATTTTTGAGAATAAATGTTTAATAAGAGGCATTGCACTAATCATTGCCTGGAAAACAAAAAGAGAAAGAAAGGAAAAAAATTTGTTACATTGTGAAATTTCTATTCATAACCTTTATGACTTGAATGATTAAGTCTGCAAAGGTATCTAAAACCTAGTGCCCTATAATCACCTAACTTAAGAGTCTTCTGCCAAAAGCTTGCGACAAGGGCACTTAGAAAGTTTAATAGAGAGAAGTACGCACATAAGATTAAAAAAAGGGGAAAAAAAGATTATTAGATACTTTGATTAAACCCGAAATACTTATTTGAGAGAATTTAAAATCTTTGACAATTGATTATTAATTTAGTTGATTCTTAGAGGTTCAAGCAATAAAAAATAAGGAGAACCTCATTTATTGATTTGTTGAACTGCAATTAGTAAGATATAATTAAAAATTTAACCTTAGATCACAATTTTGGAGAGAGCCAAATAAGTTTAGGGTGTAAATCTCACGAGAGAATAAATGATAAACTTGACTATTGAGGGTCGGATTTGAATCATTTTATGAATTTATAATGCTTGATATGATTTTTCACACACACACGTGTCGATTTTCATTAAAAATAGAAATTAATTTTAGCATTGTGATTTTGTAGGAACTCACAGTTTTAATACACATATATTCCAATTCTGAGACCAAAGGTAAATTATCTAACCATGTGTTTTTAAATTTTTTGTTTAAATTAGATTATAATTTTGTTTGAGGACAAACTAATGTTCAAGTTTGAGGGTTTAGGGTCACTTAGAAAGTTTAATGGAGAGAAATACGCACATAAGATAAAAAAAAAGGAAAAAGGGAAAAAAAAAAGATTATTAGATACTTTGATTAAACCCCAAATACTTATTTGAGAGAATTTAAAATCTTTGACAATTGATTATTAACTTAGTTAATTCTTAGAGGTTCAAGCAATAAAAAAATAAGGAGAACCTCATTTTTCAATCTGTTGAACTGCAATTAGTAAGATATAACTAAATTATAGAGGGTGATGATCTAGTATTATATAAAAATTTAACCTTAGAGATCACACTTTTGGAGAGAGCCAAATAAATAGGTTTAGGGGTGTGAACCTCACGAGAGAAGAAATGATAAATTTGACTATTGAGGGTCGGAATTTGAATCATTTTATAAATTTATAATGATTGGCATGATTTTTCGAACACACACACACGTGTCGATTTGCATTAAATAAGTAGAAATTAATTTTAGCATTGTGCTTTTGTAGGAGTTTATAATTTTAATGCGTACATATTCCAATTCTGAGACCAAAGGTAAATTATCTAATCATGTGTTTTTAAATTTTTTGTTTAAATTAGATTATAATTTTGTTTGAGGACAAACAAATATTCAAGTTTGAGGGTATTCGATAAGTGTATTTTGTACACTTATCCAACCCATTAAATTAGAATATTTGCTAGTATTTTGGATGAATTATAGCTCAATAATGTATTAATCATATTTGTTAGATTGAACTCAATGCAAATTGGTGGTTTTAAAAGAAATAAACGAAAAAATGATAAAAAAAAACGAAAGAAATTCAAAGATTGGGAACCAAAGTGTAAATATTCAATAATTGATTTGGACCACAAAACGATAATTGAAGATCATATAGGATCCATTGGATGCAATTGAAGGTCAAATGAGTGAAATATAGTTGAAATATTTTCATAAATCAATTTTCAGCCGAAAAAATTATGCTCCAAATTTTTAGCCTTAACTTGAGACCCATTTTTGTATAACAAGCGTTCTAATTGGAAAAATTGTATTTCTAGAAGAATTGTAACCCTTTGAGTTATTTTTTAACACATTTTGAATCACTTCAATCGGTATGGAAGAGAGTTATGACCAAAATATCGAAAGTTGCTAAGGGACAACATAATGCAAACCGGCGCGTGGGGGCAATTCATGGTGCGGTCGGTGGGCATACTTGTGTGCACGGGCTATTTTTTGTAGATGAATTAGTAGTTTCCTTTCATGATTCAAATTCTATTGAAACCTAAATTGAACGTGATTTTGATTTATTTTCTAACTCTTATAAATAAAAAAAATAAGGGTTACACATTGAGAAAAACCCTCTCTCGCCTTTTCATATACAAGAATATCATCAAATTCATTCAGAGCGGACATAATCGTATAGTTTCGTATTTAAATTGCATATCCGAGTCTGTGCTTCTTAGGTATTGATGCATACAATTCATTTTGGCATCTGCAAGCAATGCAAATACAATTAACTCCACGGGATACTCGAAAGTGTATATAACGATATTTTCCATGTCCTAAAATAAGCACGCTGATTTCGATTTCGTCGCGTACCTGGTATTTTCCTAATTTTAAAGTATTAGTGTTACCTTTGAAGTTTGAAGTACCATAGCTTTCGAAAACCATGGTCGAGGTTACCAAAAATGAGCAACTTTTGTAAAACAAGAATTTGGACATCCAACCTTGTGATTGAATACAAGAAAGTTAACACGAGTCAAGTTGACGTTTTGTAATTTAAATATAATTAGTTCACTTGATTTAGTTATTTATAGAATCGGAAAACATTTCTTATTGTACTTAAAAGGAAACTTAGACAGTATATAACATGAAGAAACTTGTGCCATGCTGGTCAAAGCCCAGTTGTAAACAATCTGCTAATTGTTGAAAAAAACGTGTGCTCTGGACATTATTATTTTCATATTCCAATCATCATATTCCAATTAAACGAATATGAAAATAATAATGTCAAGTGGGCAATAAGCCGTAAAACTATAATTTGACAATTTTTAAACGGATGTAAAATTATAGTTACTTAGAGCTTGTTTGTGTTAAACAATACAAAGAAAACAAAGAAGAAGAGGAAGCTAGGGTTTCATTGATAGTGCATAATGAAATTTAGTACAAAAAGACGATTTAACCTAAATATAAAGAGACTATATATAGGTTAAAACAAAGGAAACTAAAAAGACTATTCTACCCTTAATAAACAATAAAATAAAATAATACAATATTTCTTAAGAATTCCCCTCGAACTCAAGATACGTCAGCTACAAACATCGAGAGTTTGATAACTAGGAAACGAAAACAGAAAATAGAATGCGACTTGATAAAGAAATCTGCAAGTTTCAAAGAAGAAGAAACAAAAGACAAAGTAATTGTGCCATATTTGAGATGATGACGAGTAAGACGACAATCGATCTCAATGTGCTTAGTTCGTTCATGAATAGAACTCTGGTTGTCGCAATACATAAGAGTAGGATGAGAACTTTCATATCTGCAAGTAACCAACGTAGCCAAACAATATCTTTGGTAGTAGATGCCATAGCACAATATTCTGTTTCGGTTGAAGATTGAGAAACAATAGATTGTTTCTTGCTTTTCCAAGAAATAAGAGAATCACCCAAAAAAATATAGAAACCAGTAACAGGCTTGCGATCTGTGGGATCACTGTCATGATCAGCATCAGAGTATGCACGTTGCTCCAAAGAAGAGGTGGATGGAAGTAAAAGATTCTGAAAGATTGTACCCCGAAGATACCGCAAAAACATGAATAACAGATGCCCAATGAACTGTAGTAGGAGAAGCAACAAACTGACTAACAACATGAACAACATATGCAATATTTGGATGAGTAATAGTGAGATATACCAAACTCTCAACAATAATAAGGTATAAAGTAGGATCTGACAAAGGTAAACCATCAGAAGAAGAATATTTTGCGTTAACCTCAATGTGAGTATCGATAGTCTTATTATCAGCAAGTCTAACCCGCTTAAGAATATCTACAACATATTTTGATTGAGAAAGAAGATAACCTCTGGGTGAGTAGACTACCTCAATATCCAAGAAATATCGTAGAGAATCCAAATCCTTCATTTCAAACTGTCTAGCTAACTATGTCTTCAAAACTGAAATATCATCATCACTAGTAATAATCATGCCATCAACATATAAAGATAGAATGATACGACATGTATCAGTGCACTTAACAAAAAGAGAAGAATCATGACTACTAGAAGTAAATCCAAGAGAAGAGATCATAATAGAAAATTTCTCAAACCAAGCACGAGGTGCTTGAGACCATATAACACTTTTTTTAGTTTGCAAACATACCCAGAATCATGTGAAACATCAGGAGGGGGCGCCATATAAACTTCTTCTTGAAGATCTCCATTCAAAAATGCATTTTCAACATCAAGTTGAGAGATACGCCACCGACGAACCGAAGCTACTGCAATAAGAGTACGAATAGTTGTCATTTTTGCAACATGAGCAAATGTCTCCTCATAATCCATACCATACTGTTGAGAGTACCCTTTTGCAACCAACCTAGCTTTGTATCGCTCAGTTGATCCAGCAGAATTAGTCTTGATCTTATACACCCAACGACAACCCACAACACTCTTACTAGGAGGTAGAAGAACCAAATCCTAAGTACCAATCTTATGCAATGCAGAAAGTTCCTCATCCATAGCTTGCTGCCAAAGAGGATCAAGAATTATCTATTTATAGGAAGATGACTCAGAAAAACAATGAATAGAAGCTAAAAAGGAAATAAAAGATGAAGAATAACAAGAATAATAAAAATTTGGTAACTTTTTAGACTTACGAATGTGTGTGGATTGACGTAGAGGTGGATCCACAATCTCAAACGGAGCTTGAGGGACCATAGGAGAAAAGGGGCCTTCAGGTATACTAGAGAGTAAAGTGTTAGTATCTGTAGAATGATCAGTACGAATTGATTGTAAAGATAATGGGATAAGATCATGAGAAGGGGTATTTGAGGAACTAGGAACCTGAGATGACAAACTATCGTCAGAAAAAGGATCTATACGAATAAGATCAGATCTAGTCAAACTATGAATAGTTGATGGAATAGAAAAGAAATGTATATACTCGAGAAAAACAACATGACAAGACACATAAAATTTCTGAGTTGTTGGATCAAAACAACAATATCCCTTTTTACCTTCACCATAACCCAGAAAGACACAAATAGCAGATCAAGATGACAACTTGCTACGTTCTACATGAGGACGAAGAACGAATCAAATACAACCAAAAACTCTAAAGAAAGAATAATCAAGGGCATATCCATACAACTTTTCGAAAGGAGAAAAATCTAAAATATGAGAAGATGAAATTATATTAATCAAACTTATAGTAGTAAAAACAGCTTCACCCCAAAACACACTAGGAACAAAAGCAGACAACAAGAAAGAACGAGCAGTTTCAACAATGTGCCTATGTTTTCTTTCAGCAACACCATTTTGCTCGGGAGTATCTTTACACGAAGTTTGGTGAATAGTTCCATCTAAGGCAAGCAGCTCATTAGAAGTGTATTCCCCAGCCAAATCACACCTAAAATATTTGATAACAGCAAAATGTTGAGTTTTAACAAGAGCACGAAATGTTGAGTATATCTCAAAGAATTAAGAACAGTGTTTCATTAAATAAACCTAACAATAACGAGTATGATCATCAATAAAAGAAACATAATATCAAGACTCTCCTTTTGTGTTAATAGGAGAAGACCCCCATATATCAGAATGAATTAAATCAAATGGATAAGAAGAAACAGAAATACTTCGATTAAAAGGTAAAGCTGAAACTTTTGCCAGTTTACATCCATTATAATCAGAAATATCACAGCGTTGCAAATTTCCTAAAACCCATGTAGAAGCTAAAAATCTCAAACGAGAAGACGAAACATGACCTAGGCGAGAATACCATAAATAAAAACTAGAAGAAGAAGGACTCAAACGAAAAGAAGACAAATTAACACTAGTAGTAGCAGCAACAACTGACACTTTTAACTCATTCAAAATATATAATCTACCCTCCTACGGTCTGTCCTAATCAGTTTCTAAAATTGCAGGTCCTACACATAACAAGAAGAAGATGAAAATGTGACTAAATTACCAGAATCACATAATTGACCAACAGAAGTAAGATTTAATGTGAATTTCGGTATACGATAAACATTAGGGAGAGACAAGTGAGGTGTGACAACAGAACCAACACCTGCTAAACGCATAGGGGTGCCATCAGCAGTCATGATATGGATAAAAGACGAAGGAGACACAGAAGTAAAGGATGAAGAATCTGGAGACATATGATGTGAAGCACCAAAATACAAGACCCATACAGAATGTGACATACCTGAAGAACTTTGAGGCAACTGGCTTACGAAAGAGGAAGAAGCGGACATAGCTTGTGGCTGTAAAGAGAAAAACTTCTGAAATTGCTCAGCCAAAGTACTAGGATCGGTGAAGGGACCTGATGAAACTACTGCTACAACATTAGACTATGGTGGTTTATAGCCATGAGGTGGTCTGTGAGTATTCGATTATGACTGGTTGCCATGCTTCCAAACTTGAAATTGTTGTTGCGATTGATTCTGCTGTCTCAACTTAGGATACTGAGTCTTCCAATGACCTTTCTGCTACAAAAACTGTACTCGTCAGGGGCAACCCTTCCATAAAACTTATTCTGATTATTAGAGAGTGACTTAGAAGGTACTGCTAACACATAAGGATTAGAAGTAGAAAGGATTCCCTTTTCAGAATAAAAATTGAAATGTATTTCTTCAGCCAATAACTCACTAACAACTGAGTCAACAGAAGGAAGTGGAGAATGATGCAAAATTGAACATCTAAGTCCCTCAAAATCACTGCGAAGTGCAATTAAAAACTGTACCAACCGTTGCTACTCTCTACGAGCAATATATGCATCACATGCATTTAATTCGTCCAATTCTGTAAGAGTCAATTGATCTCAAAGATCTGTCATAGAAGAATAAAACTCATGAATACTCATATTTTTCTACTGAAGAGCTCGTATGTCATTCTCCAATTGATACTACTTTGCAAAAGTTGACTGAATGAATAACCTTTGCAGATGATCTCAAACCTCCTTTGTTGTATCATACTTTGTCAACTCTCTGCCTATGGAATGCTCAATAGAATTGTTAATCCAAGTAATAATTTTCTCATTGTTTGCTTACCAGGCATCTACCAAAGCAGCATAACCCTCATTGGTATTCTTATGTTTCACAGAAGTTCCACTAACGTATCCCCACATCTTTTTACCCTTAAGAAAATTTCTCATCACATAACTCCAATACGAATAATTCTTTCCATCCAACCTTACACTCACAGACTTTCTTGAATCGTCTCTTTCAGTAGCCATAATAAGAAAAAATAAGGAAAAACAAATCGCAAAAGAAAGGAAAATGAAATACCGGATTGCAAAAATTGAAGAAAAAAAACCCTCTCGAAATCGTCTCGTTTCTAAAAAAAATTGAGTACAAAAAGACGATGAAATTTGGATCCGCGGAAGCTATGTTTGAGATTAAACCTTGTCCCATGAAATTTTGCTTTGATATCATGTTAAACAATACAAAGAAGAAGAAGATGCTAGGGTTTCATTGATAGTGCATAATAAAATTGAGTACAAAAAGATGATTTAACCTAAGTATAAAGAGACTATATAGATGCTAAAACAAAGGAAACTAAAAAAACTATTCTACCCTTAATAAACAATAAAATAAAATAATACAATATTTCTTAACAGTTTGAACCTTTTTTTATGTAGAATGCATTTTGAAATGATTGATTGATGGAGAATATATGATTTAAAACGAAGATATTTTTTTTTGGATTTCGTGTAATATTATTTTAGTAAAAATTGTGTAGTTAAAAAGAAGTGAGAAAAAAATGTATTTTAAAAAATCGAGATCAAAGAAGGGTTTAGTGTCACCATGACCATCCAATTTGCTTTTGTTTTATAATGGTCATCCAACTTTATATTTAATGTCACCATAGTCAACTAATTTGATTTTAGTTCACCATATATAGGATGTGTTTGAGACACATTATTTTGAAAAAATGTATTCTGGAATAGTAGATTAATGGAGAATATGTGGTTGAAAAAGAAGGAAAAGTTATTAATGTGATAGAAAATATTATTTTATTAAAAAATGTGTAGTTGAAATGAGTAAAAGAATGAGAATGAAAATTTTAATATGTACCAAACGGGGGTATATATAAAATAAATTAAAAAAACAAGAATAAAGTTGTTTTTTTAAAAAAAATTAAAAACTTTTTTTAAAATAACTTTTATTTTTCTAAGTAATGTTTTTTTAAAAATAAGTTTTTATTTTATTCTAAAAATGTTTCTTCTAAAATAAGTTTTTATTTTATTTTTTTAAGTAACTCTTTTTTGAAAAATAAGTTTTTATATCAAATTGGATAGTCATAATGAAATAAAATCAAATTGTGTCACCGTGGTGACACAAAATCAAATGGCTGGCCATGGTGACTCTAAACATAATGTTGGGTGGTCATATTGAAATAAAATCAAATTGAGTGGTCATAATAACATTAAATATAAAATTAGGTGGCTATGATGAAACTAAATCAAATTGTGTAATTACAGTGACATTAAACATAAAAATTGGGTGGTCATTATTGGATTTAATCATTTTTCATTTACTCACCCAATCATGAAGAAACAACAGAATCATTTCCTCGTTTCACCATCGAGCAATAAAATAATATACCAATTGCAAAATCATTCAATTGAATTAAAGCAAATAATCCAACAAAACAACCCGCCAACAAATTAAAGAAATAAATAAAATAATAGTTGCATGTATTCGTCGTGTATACCGACGTGTACAAAAATAGAGACGAGAGGTAACCGTTGAAGAGAATGCGAAACGGGTCGAAAATCTGACTGCGTGTTAAGATAAAATAACTTTCTAGAATTTGATTCTAACTTGAATCTAATTGCATCAAATCATTAATCGCCACATGAATGCTACGTAGGATAACTATGATAGTGAGCGATTGCTAGTATTACTCAATAGAGAATGCGTTTTTTCCAACGAGGAAGTAGTTCTCAGTCACTTGACTTGGAAAGAAAGTTTTATCCGGGAGAAATTTATTACAAAAAGTACACTCATGGTACTCGAGAAAGGTTCCCGTTAGAAAAATACAGGTCATGGGTCGCCCATGTGGGATGACCCGACCTACACGTTATTAAAAATGTTGGAGGGAGTGATTTGAATTTAAAGTTCAAACATGCAACTCCATATAACCACTCTTAACTCCCTATAACCTCCATTGATTAGGCATTGGAAAAAGAAGGAAAATGTGGCATGAAAAATATGGTGAAAATTCGTATGAAAATTTACACCGAAACTGGAAAGTCTTTAGAACCATATTTGGACATGAAATCTCACAAAAATTGACACTTAGATTGTGGATAATAATCTCCTTCCATTGTGATCGGGATTGTGACCATTGGAAACAATAAATGCAGATTAATAGAGTTTTGGAATGTAAGGTAATTCAACTATCAAAAGATCTTGGAATTCATTATTTCAAGTAAGTTTCTTGACCCAAAATTCATGTTAAAGAATGCTGTGAATTCTTACATTGGTATCAAAGCCGTAAAAGTTGTTTCCCTTGCATACTATCTTGCTGTAAATTAAATTATTATGTTGAAAAATGCATGTATGCCATTTTTTGTTGAAACTTGAAGCATTGTTAATGACATGTCATGAAATATGCAACATAAATTCACAAAAAATTTACAGCATATTCCTTATATGATGTAGATCATATCTGCAAAGATTGAAATTTTTTGATTTTATAAATTTGGAGAAAAATGAAACACTAGATAAAATTGCAAAAACTTTAAATATTTACTGCCATCTGTTCGTTCATCTTCATACAGTAAGATTAGTATGGTTAGAAAGGTCATAAGCTTTCCAACCATATAAAGAACACAAATTTGGACTTAAATTGAAGAAGTTATGAGATTTCGAAGTTTTGGAAGAAAATCTGATTTTTTTTTGCACTAAAATCGGTAAAACCCGAAACTTAATCATATGATAACTTCTTCCACATTGTGTTTCATGATAATCATTTGGTATGGTTTAATATATCTTCTCGATACATTTCCAACGGTATAAAGAACATAATTTTTGACTTTGAATTGAAGAAGTTATTGCCTTTCGAAGTTTTGACAAAAAATTTGGAAAAAAAATGGCAAAAACCTAAACTGTTGCTGTGGAGGTGAATGATTCCAAATTCAATTTTGAGAGAACTGCATAGTGGTCCCTTAAATATTCCAAATCCAATTTCGAAAATTGCATGCTGGTTCCCATACTTTTGAATGTTGATTATTCCAATGCAATTTGGAAAGTTGGATGTTGCATATTGGTCCCAAATTTTTTTTTTGAAAGTTGACTATTCCAATAACAATTTCGAAAATTACAACTGGATCCTTGAAATATTCTTGATTTTTATGTGTAATTAAAATTAATTTTCAGGAAATCAAAAATATTTATTTTATTTTATGATTGAAATAAATTATAAAAAAGTATTAAAAATATATTTTTGGACTTAATTAAATTTTGGAAATTTTATAAAAAAATAAGTATATTTGTTAAGTGGTATTTTCCTAGTGGAAGTTATTTTTTTAGAAGTGTTTCAATTTTTTTTTTAAATGAAAAACACTCCAAAAGTATTTAAAATATCATGTTTTATATACGTTCATGAGTTGTGTTGGTCTTGGTTAAGTTATGTGATCCATTGTGACTTATTTTTCAATTTTGTGCTCGATCAGATATGACTGATTATATGTACACGTTTAACATTTTTAGAGGGAATGCTAGAAAAATATGAGTTATAGAACTTGTTAAAATATTTCGTGCTTATCGATATAAGTAAATGAATCTGGAACAGGACCTAATGTTTTGGGACATAAATTTTTGGTGATAAAAAAAAATATGAGAATTCTGATATCACTTCCCATTTGTTGGGATTGTGTAGCAACAAGAGATTTAAATGTGATTAAAAATTTGTAAAATAAAACTTAAATGATGTTAATTTTATTTTTGGATTATAATTGAAGTTTTCTTTTAGAAGAATTAATTTATTATATCATGATAATGTCATAATTGGATAAACGTGCATATTTATGTTTTTATTTCATATTATGAAATTATCTAATTGAATACATGATATCGTTAATTCGTGTATTGTTATAAATGCTAAGATTAACAGAATTAGTGAAATTCTTACTTAGACCTATTAACTGTCGTTGAGTGATAGTTCGATGATTGGAAGATTTAGAGAAAATCTTACCTAGAATTATTTGAGTCACCAACTAGGTGGGAGTTTTCAAGTTGGAAGAATTAATGTAATTCTCACTTAAAACCAATGAAATTTTGCATTATGAAATTAAATTTATGATAGTGAAACAATAGGATTGCGGGCGATGATTGGGAACATAGTGAAATTTCAACTCCGTGCCTAACGTTAAACTATCGTACACGTTAATTTGCATTGATGCAAAATTGAATGTGCATAAATGGGCATTGATTGAGAATAAAATATTTCTAAAAATTGATAGATCATGACATCAAAATCTATATTAGTTAACCTTAATAAAGGTTATAAGCTAAATGCAATAACATTTGGCATGAAAAGATTTTGAATGTACTAGAAGGACATGACGTTTAGAGAGCATCGACCACGCAATAGAAGACCTTATGTAGGTCATACTACTCTAGAGAATAAATATCGGAACTTTGTTAAGTACGAAAAAAGATAGATTCTTGTGTTTGAACATTTAAATTGTTAAGTTCTGTTATAAATTATCTTTTTCTTGAATGTGTCTTGGCTAAGATGGTTAGCATAAAGTTGACAATTTTTGTTGGTCACATTTTTTTTAGATAAGTAGTAAGTTCAAACTAGTCTCTTTTTAACAGATGAGAATTTTGAATGTCAACGTGGCTTACAAATTAATGTGTCAATTTTCTCTATTGAAACTATCCACTATGTGAGTTAAAAGACATGCGACTTTATGTTTCTAAGTCTCGAGGATACACTTGTGTAGCAATGTTCTAGTTTGCATAAGATTTGGATCTTAAGTATTAAATGAGCTAGAACAAATGCGGGATAGATGAAAAGACTAGAAAAGAGACCAAGAAGAACATATTAGATAGTAAGTGAATGAAAGTGGATTTGGTAGAGGATCAATGTTATAAAAGGTTCAAGTGCTTCAACTATATGGTTTGAATCTCTTAGCTCGAAAGTGATTAAGTTAAATGATATTGCACTTGCATATATTCCTCTTAGTGTTGTTTACATGTCAACACTAAACATATTGGATCTTATCTTGTGTGGATAGTGCATTCAAGGGTTAGAAACCCACTTTATATGAGACCAAGAAGTATCTTATTCTATTGTCGAGCCCTTAACTTGGTACAAAATAGATTTATACAAATAATGAAGATGAAGTGGAAGCTTATATGATTGATATTGCAACTTATTGTTGCAAAGTGGAAAACGGACCTCCCATTTGATATTAAGATAGTATCAAAGACTCCACTAAACTTGATCTCAGTTGTTCTTCTAAGAGTGGTCTCTTACTTGAACTTATACGTGATATTTCTGTTCGTACTCATAGTGGTGATATTTAATTATGGTTTTGGATATTTGTGCAATGGTTTGAGTTTTTGTGTTGAGAAAACCATTCAAAGTTGCAAGAGCTAAACTTCCATTGAGTAAATCCATTCAAATTTCTTGAGAGATAGAGATGGATTTTTTATATTTTCATTACATTTATAAATGGATTCACGCATTTCAGTTGTGCCTTTGATTTTCTTAAGTTGAAAATACTATATTTATTTAGACTTCTCTGAAGTGGGGTAGAAAATAAGTGAAGACTTTGAGAACTATTTAATAGCGTGAATCTCTATCACGAGATATCGGTGATCTATGTAATGAAAAAGATCCTTATTTGATTGACTATTCCTTAATTACCAATAATTATATGATATATTGTGTAGAAGGATGAAATATAATTGAATATGATGAGATTTGAGATATGCAGTCCAATTTACGTATTTGCTTTTAAAAATATTGTTGGTTAACTATAACGTATCAGTTAACAGAGTTCTCTCTAAATTAGTATCTTCAGAATTGTATAAGTTTTGGACATGAGGACAACCAAATATGGGTTGTCTTAAACTCATAATCGATTATGTAAGTTCTTGATAATGAGTTTGGGAACATGAGTCTATTAAAGACGAGATGAATCTATGAGATACACATAACAGTCCAAAAAGGTACTTAAGTGAGATTTTGAATGGATATTGGGTCACAATATGTAACATTTGTCATTTCTTTCTTAATAAGAGAGAGAATTTTGGAGAATATTATTAAAAATGATATTATGTATATTGATGAATCAGTTTTTTAGATACCTAAGAGTTGATTTAAACTTCAGATTCAAGTGAGAGTAATCTATTTTCGAGTGGGAGCTATCTATTCGAGTAGAATTTATCAAAGAATTATCTAATTTCAATGGTTCTTGGTTCTGAGTGGGATCTAAAAGTCATTCGATTTCAATTATTATTGGTTTAGAAAACTAGTGGAAAAATTTGAGGAAAGTAATGGAAGTATATATGGAGTACATAATTCCAATCTAATTTGAGATGTGGTAGAAGTTCTAGGTTGTGTTTAACACCCATTTTGGAGAAGAATTTGATTTGGAATATTGATTGATGAAAAATTGTGTGGTTAAAAAGTAAGGAGAAATTTTTAGTTTATGTGTAATATTATTTTATTGATAGAATATGTGGTTGAAATGAGAAAGAGAATGAGAAAAAAATGGATGTCAAACAAGGGTCTAATTGAAAATTATGTTTATTGAAAACATTCAAGTTCTTAAAAACTAAATGGAAGGCTAATGAGTATATTATAAATAAAGCTAATTTTTTAGAGAAATGTTAGACTCAATATAAGTATATTGAGTTTGATAAACTTTTTTCTTAGCAGTGAGGTTCACTCCTATATGTTGATGCTAACCATAATAGTGTGTTTAAATTTAGATTATACCAAATAGACTTTGAGACTATATTTCATTCTCAATTGAGAATTAATTGAAGAGATCTATATGAATCAAATTTGTAGGTTTCATGTTGAAGGCTTTTATAGGGCCCGTTCGGTAGAGATTAAAATCAGACTAGAATTGAAAAATTAGTCGTTATTGTTGACTTTTATTAGACGAGTGGTACCCAATAACGGCTATATTTTCAATTTTAGTTGGATTTTAATCCATACCGAACATGGCCATAGTATTGTGGTAACTCCATAGTTACACTTGTAGCCTAATGCAGTTATCTTGACAGTGGTACTTGAGTTTTAATAGGGTTTAAATCTCATATATAATTTTCATCATGTAGATGAAAATCACTGTATTTAAGTAAAAGTCTGATGGTAGGTTGTAATTATAATTTTGATGTTAATGACGCTATATTGGCTAAGCATGATAAGGAGTGTATTGAGACCATTTTGAAATGGTTGTCCTTAATTTTGGAGACGAATGACATAGGTTTAGCAGATTGTATATTTTGTGTTAAAAAAGATGATTCTAGTTTTGTTTCTCTATCACAAGAGTTATATACCATAAAGATTCTAAAATATTTTTTTTAACTGTGGAATTTGCTACCTTGTTGATGTTTCTATGCCGAAAGCTGACCATATGAGTTTTCATGTATGTCCAATGACTCCATAAGTGCACAAAGAAATATTCATAGAACCATATCTAGTATGATTAAGAGTTACACGTATGCTATAATGTATACTTGCCCTAATATTTGTCATGCCATGTATCTAGTCAGAAGGTATCGATATTGTCCTTAGAAATGATATTGTAATACATGAATAGTGTTGCCGTCATTTATTTTGTTTGTTGTAAAATGAATAACTTGTGATTGAAATATATTCCAAATATCGACTAAGGATGAGAGTTAGTCGAGCACAAATAGTTATTAGACTTGTGCAATCTTACTACATAGAGTAGCAAGAAGCATATCTTGTAGTATATAACTTGACAGCTGAAACAATTGTTTGGTATAGATGTATTGGGCATCTAATGATATCAGTTGTGAATATGAGACCTATGATAGTTGTGCAATTATCTCATGTGTTGAGGATATCAAATATCATGATGGAACCAAACACTCGATAGTATTTCTGTGAGAGACATTAGCAAAGAAAGTGTCTTTGCAATATATCTACGTAAATAATGGTCTGTAATCATCATACTCTAAAGATATTTAAAGATATACTTGTCAGTAATGTCGAATTTCTAAAATTATGTAGAATATGATATGTAGTGTATCAGAAAACGCTTGATTGATTTTTATGTGTCCATAGATGAACATTCATGTGTAATTTATTCTTGAGATGACGAGATAATATTTTGCATGCACATATAAAGTATGTTAAACAGGTTGAGATTGGTTTACTCACACGAACAATCGCCTCAGATACTTTGGGGTGTGCTGAGATTAGACAAAGTGGTCATGTTGTGTACGTGATCTATCGCCTTGATAAGATATCAAGATGAGATTACAACAAGTAATCGAAATAGAATTTGTTATCCATTAAACTTGTTTAGTAGTCGATCGAGTTCTCGATTTGAGATTGTCTGGAGAAATGAATATAAGGAGAACTCAAGTTAAGTATCGGGGAATACTTGAACTAGGATCTGTACGGTATTATTTGTTTATAAAGGATATGACATACGCCCTAAGAATGGGAGAAAACATCGCAGCACATGTTTCATACCACATGTGCTTTTACGACCAATAATGGGTAGATAAGTGGATGGATTTATACTTCCTCATTTTGTGAGACCTTGAGGTTTATATAACCTTATATATACCCTTATGACTTTTGACTATTTCTTGAGATTTTTTTTTTGGTGTTGCTACTTTAGCATGTTGCCAATAACTATGATTGATTTGATTTGATGTGCATGTCTAGGAAAATAGCTGATTTAAAGTTGAAGGATTCAAGTAGGAAATGAAAACTATTTTGACCAACATTTTTATTTGTATTCACCGGCTGGACAATTGTGTTTAACTATTTAGGGTATAGAATATAATTGTGAATACAATGAAATGATGTGAGGTTCAAGTATGTTCCATAAATATTCGAGGGATCGGAAATACTTGAATTAATGTTGGAAAATGAGTTTGGGGTATAGCGAGATGTAAAGTTCCTCTAATTGAGCTACTATATATCCCTAATAGGTTTATAGTATTGTGAACTCTAATATTACTCGCTAGTCGTACGATCTATTTGTCGTATGAATTTTTTTGTGAGATAGATCTTGAAAATGATCTAATGCGTGACATTCAGTGTCCCTTGTGGTTCGGATCAAACCCGTCATGTGAGAGTGGGAGATGTTAGAAAAATACGGGTTGTGGGTCACCCATGTGGGATGACCTGACCCACAAGTTATTAAAAGGATTGGAGGGAATGGTTTGAGTTTGAAGTTCAAACATGCAACTCCATATAATCACCCTTAACTCCCTATAACCTCCATTGATTATGCATTGGAAAAAGAGGGAAAAATATGGCATGAAAAGTATAGTAAAAATTCGTATGAAAATTTACACCAAAATTAGAAAGTCCTTAGAACCATATTTTGGACATGAAATCTCACAAAAAATTGACACTTACGTTGTGGATAATAATCAACTTCCATTGTGATCGGGATTAGGACCATTGGAGAACGAGAAATGCATATTAATGGAGTTTTGGAATGCAAAGTGATTCAACCATCAAAAAATCTTGGAATTCATCATTTTAAGTAAGTTTCTTGACCCGAAATTCATGTTAAAGAATGCTAAGAACTCTTACAGTTCCTAACTTACCTTTCATTCTCATTGGCATTGGCCGTTGGCGTATTCTAAATTGACAAATCTGGTTCCCAACTTAATACCATAATTGAGAGTGTATCAACTATACTTCGAATCCATTTTATTTATCAGGTTACGTTGATTTTTTGAATTAATACCTCGTACGGTAAATTTAAGAACATGACTAGTTACATATTATTTTATTACTATTTTAACTATCTCCTGAAGTTATTCTAAATGAAGGAATGGTACGGGCGAGGTGATCAAGTACTCTTCAAAAGATGCAAAAACGATTGCATTGAGATACAATCTTTCATTCTGGTTCAAAATTAATAGAGTGAGTAGCTAATGAGTTATCTTCCCAATGCCTTTCTTATTTTCACTATTTACCTAAAAATATGAAAATTGTGGGCTCTTTTGTATTAATTACCTAGTTAGTTCAAATTTGGTTGATGTATATCCACTTTTATTTTGTATTGCAACACGACTCTTCAATTTTCTTAGCGGCACGAGGTCATGTTGCCACTTCTGTAACGTAGTTGCTTGCGAAAAGAGGTTGATGTTATCACCCCATATGACCTCTGGCATGAGAGCAAGTAGATTGAGAGGAAAGATAAAATACGTGAAAAAGATAAGTGCAAAAGTACGAATTTCGATAAGAAAGGCATTAAGTGTACCTTCTACCCTAGATCTCTCATCTATCTTCTCTTGTGGAGTTGAAGATAGAGATCCTTTTGTAATTATTCATCTACCTTCTTTTTCTCCATGCATAGGGTAATGCTTTCTTTCGATAGTTCATCTCCTAGCCAAGGAATATCGAGATCTCTTCATCTTCATCATGTCGGTTGAATAGGTCCTGCACAAACTACTCCACCAGTTCAAAATCTTCCATGGTTGGGGTCGTAGACCCATTGCTTCACAGGTCGGCTGATACCTTCCTCTGGAATGGTATATTGACTATTCCCATGGGGACGGTCGATAAGTTGACCCTTGGGAGCAGTCTACCTACTAGGTCGAATTCTAATGAGATACCTTTTCAACAGTCTTGATTCTCATGCTCCTAGAGTTCAAATTATGCCCTTGTTTGGTAGAGATTAAAATCAATTTTTAATAGATTTTAATAAAAGTTGATGAAATGTGTGGTTTAAATTATTTGCTGACTTTAACTTGGATTAAATTCTTCGTTTTGATTTTTACCAAATATGGGCTAGTTCTTCTAAGTCTGCTTACCAAAAAATTTAAATCAAACAGGATCCGATTGCAAGTGAGTAGTACTTGATACCCCAAAAGATACAGTTAATATAACTCTCCAAAGAAATTGGATACAATGTTTAACAAATTCAAACTTTTTGAAGATCATGTATGGCTCTTCTTCTTCTTGATAAATTTCCTAGATCGAAACCCTCATGACATTGCCATGTACAAATGGCAATATGGATGGGGAGTTGAGATTTCTACTCTCTCTCTCTCTCTCTCTCTCTCTCTCTCTATTTTGAAGGAGTTCTACTTAGGGGTGGGTAAAACTCGATCGAACTTGTCAAAATCGTCAAAATCGAACCAACCCGATCGATTTGAGTCAGATTTTTTGTTGTTTGTACACAGATTTGGTAGGTTGGTTGTGTAGGTAGGTTGTGTCGAGTCAGGTTATGAGTTAGCTCATGAAAACTGAATAAACTTGCCCAACCTAACTCGACTGTATTTATGAACTTTACAAGTATTGTGATATTGTTTGGACGAAATTGAGTCATTCTATTTCTTCACACAACCTCCAAGAGTTACAATATTCACAAAAATCTAGATTAAAATGTCAGTTCTTGTTGGAGAAATTTTGTGCAATAATTGAAAAGTTTGAGGAAACCATACACAAATTATATACTACTAATTAACTAGGTTCTATATACGCAAATGCGATATACGAGAAGTCTTGAATATATCATAAGACATGGAAACTTTTAAAATAATATTATAAGACCTGGATAGAATGTATTTTACGAAAAATGGTATAAACAAATACACATTCAACACAAAAATATTTTAATTGCCTAAACATTTATTGACTTCATATAATTTAATATCAATTTGTCCATGTAACATTTCCGGGCATGAAGTGACAAAATAATAATTTTTTTTTTTTTTTTTTTGTAATTGCAACTATAGAGACCTAATATTATAGAAGTCATGAGTCAATTATAAATCCGTCTAACCCGACTCGCCTACTTTAATCTTTATTGACAAGTTATTCCAAACCGACCAACCCAACCAAACCCCACCCAATCCGACCTATATTTGATTGAGTTGGGTTGGGTTGGGTTGGGTTGAGTTATGTTAAGTTGGACTTCAACCTTTACACGGTTTGATTGAATTAAATTATGATCAAATCGATCATGTTGTGTCAAGTTTGGATTGAGTCAAAAATCGACCAACTCAACCCATGTCCACCCCTAATTCCACTTTACCCATATTTAGGTGAATGATATTGCTTGGAGACTTTGCACTATATTTTATTAGCCCCGCCTATAATGATTCACCTATATGCTCATCAGTCTTGAAAAGAGCAACAACACGTGCCCGTGTTATGGAATTAATATGCATGCCTCGATCATCGAGGTGTATCAGGCCAAAGAAACGCCTTGATCACCTGCTCCCCAGAGGAAATATACAAAGAACATATTAGAGGCATCAGCCATATACATAATTAATGTCATTGAACGGCCTCGGACATGGACACAAACCTCGGTGCGAAATCTAACAATATAACTTTGACGTTAGTGCCACATACCTTCGCGTGCATGCATGCTAATTCTGGATAAGTGTCACATACCACGAACATCCATAAAAACTTAGAAAGTTATGAACTTAATCATTACTTCCAATAAAATAATGAGAAATGACTGAAATGTCTTCACAGTCGTCTATAAATAGACCATTGCATAATGGAATAATAATCCTATATTCCACTCTAAAAACCTAAATATTGAAAGAATGTCTCTTATAATAAAAAAAAACACATTGGAATGAAAGAATATCTGAGGTAATACCTCTCGGGGGTCGAAAAAATATCTCTAAGAAACACCTCTGACTAGAAGAATGTTGTAATACCAATCTCTCTCTTACACAGAATATTGGCTTCAAAACATACCAAAATATTCAAAAAGAGGAAAAATTGTACCGAAATCAAGAACGAGAATTAAACAATTAACTTTTGAGGTCAACAATTTTTCTTTCTATGAGAATTCTTATCAAAACACATGAGAAGTAGGAAAAGCCAAGAAAAATGAATGAAACTTGATCAAGTAACGATGAGAATTCGAGGAGCAAGATTGAAAGTCCTGCCGTTCTGACAAGGAGGCTCAATTTTGTTTGTTCCGATTGAGTATAAAATGAAATCAATCGACCTCATTGGTCAAATAGAGAGTTGAGTTAGTCCAATTTAAAAATTGATTTTGTAAAATCACTTTTTCGAATAAAGATCTACAACAAAATTTCACGCTACTTTAAACCAAAAATTCTAAAAGGATCGTTTCCCGTGAAATTCAACCCTTCAAAAAAGGGAGAAAAAATCGTCAACGAAAAAGAAAACAAACTTAGCTGGAAGAAAAGAAAATTGCTGATTCCTCATTATACTTCTTCTCACAATTAGGCTCGCGGGTGCAGTTGGACCGAAAAGAAAAGTGCATTTTCCATTTCCTTTCGTGGTTGTCACATTGTGTGACGTGGAAACCATGACACAAATTAATTGTAAGGCAAATTTAGAAATCTCTTTAATAATACCTAATCCAAAACAAGAAAATTAATTATGGATGACTTGGCCTTGTTCGATCCTCATTATTTTTAAGGGCGTGTTTGAGCCACATTATTTTGGAAGAATGTATTTTTGAATTGTAGATTGATGCAGAATGTGTGGTTGAAAAAGAAGGAAAAGTTATGGATGTGATGAAAAATATTATTTTGTTGAAGAATGTGTGGTTGAAAAAGAAGGAAAATTTATCGATGTAATGAAAAATATTATTTTATTGAAAAGTGTGTGGTTGAAAATGAGTAGAAAAATGAGAATGAAAATTTTAATGTGGCTTAAACAGAACTAAAATACATTTTTATCTCTTTTATTTTTAATCACATATTTTTCAATAAAATAATATTATACGTAAACTCAAAACCTCTCTTTATTTTTTAACTATACATTCGTCATCAAATCACTATTTTATAATGCAAAAAAAAAAAAAAAAAAAAAAATGGGGTTCAAATCACATAATTAACGTTAAAATAGTGGTGTGACCACACCTTTCTTGTCTCAATTATTTTGTTACCTAAATTATGGTCAAATTAACCTTAATCTTATCCGCTCTCATCATTGCACATTCTTTTATTCAGATTAGATTAATGCAATAATACGAAGTTTTTTAATAACTTGCTTTGTTACTACTTAATTAAACCATGTTTTATTGTAGTAATTAATTTGTTTAGACTAATCAGTTTGAGGAAAAATAAAAACTTACAAGGTGGATTATAATTCTTGTCCCTTTCAAATTTATTTTGTAAGAAACACGTGGAAAGAAAATAAATTTTAATTTTTTTTTTTTTAACAAAAATGTTGTATTAGAGGATGTCAAAATGTGTTTGCCAATTTAAGGAGTTAAGTCATTTGTACCACCTCATTTACCACTTGTTTTACAGATGAATGATGTGGTAGGTGAATGGTGGTTGGATTAAATGTGAGAAATGTGAAAGATGGTGTAAAATTGTGCCAAATGTTAATTCAGTAAACCACGATGTAAAGAAATGTGTACATTGCAATTTAAGCTCATCTACCTTCATTGGAGTCCAGTTCAGACTCCTATTATAAGTTCACTCGTGTAACTTGTTTGTGAAACAGGTGCTCGAATATTAACTTGTGACATTTTCTCTACCATTTCTTACCCTAAAAAAGTAGAGGTACCTTACGTTCTTGAAGATTAACCTAGCCTTATTCGTCCCTCGATATATATATATAGATTAGCATAACACATGTCGTTAATTATTATTTGATTTATTGTAACAACACCGACTTGTCAAATGTTAATTGAAAAATATATAAAGTCCGAATTCAAGTCTAGATATATTGTTATTCACTCAAATTTCAACACTTTATTACATTAATTAATTAAATATGGTCAATCTCAACTTGTAGAGGCTCCCTTATTTGTGCAAAGATGTTAGAATTAGACCAAAGAGAGATTCGTTGCTACATAAGTTGCGGTGATGGGGGGAGACAAAAGAATTAATTAGTGGAATGCGGTCGGAATGAAATGCAAATTCATCCGAAATGCGAATTCAACCCAGATGAGATCGAAATTCATATCAAATTCACGCGTCTTCGTCTAACTGATGTAGCGTTGTGGTAGTCATGAAATCCGTGTAATAGTCTTACCAGTCATCGTCCTCAATATAGAGAGAGAAAATTATCACTTTTAGAGAGAGGAAGTACTGACCAATATAGTTACACACTAACTGTAAATCCTCATAAAAGCTCTCTTCACTCCCATTGTGCCGGATGAACTCTTGCTGTACATTGGTCAGGTTACATTGGAGATTTTTTTTTTTTTTAATTACTATTTTTTTCAATAATTTGTTGAATTATTAAATATACTTCATGTTAGTCTTTATATGTTGATCATTTATTGCATTTGAAGTTTAGTTATTTTAAATTCAATGAAGATTTTATGTATGATTACGAGTTTCGAATTGAGGTTTTTCGGTTTGATGTACAGGTGAAGGTTATTAATTTATAGAAAACGAAGTTTTTATTGGTAGTTTGAAAGTTTAAGTCAAATGGGTGATGCTACTGTACCAAGAGTTCAATCATCAGTTGGGGCTTCATCATCTTCTCTACTTAAGCAATCCCCCTTTCTAGTGAATCAACTTGATGTGCCTTTGCTAAATACTCCGCAATTTCGCAGTCAGATGCGACAATTTTCCCCTAATATGACCGTGGACAATAGTGTTAAAAGAGTTGGCATTCCACCCTCCTATCCACAAATGCCACCTATTTCGCCCTACTCACAAGTTCAGGTTAATCGCCCTTCGAATCAGCAAATGGGTATGCAGAATTTTAGTCCTAGTGCAGGGCCATCACACTCGCGTTCATTATCACAACCGTCATTCTTTTCACTTGATTCCTTGCCGCCCTTAAGTCCTTCACCTTATCGAGAGTCACCTGCTACTTCAATTTCTGACCAAGTATCTGCTGATTCGTCAATGGAGGAGAGGGATGGGAACCTACATTCATTGTTGCCGCCTTCGCCTTTCACAAGGGGCGGTTCATTAAGGGGCGGGGAGGGTCTTCCTCCTAGTAAGGCACATAGAAGGTCTAATAGTGACATCCCTTTTGGGTTCTCTAACATGATGCAGCCGCCTCCACTTGTTCCGCTAAGGAGCCCCGGTGCTTTGGAGAGGTTACGAGAGAATTCGGGTGCTAAACCAGTGCAGTTGGTTAAACGGGAGTCGAGTTGGGAGAAAGGTGGTGGGAGCAATGTTGAAGGAATGGGGGAGAGGAAATCTGAAGGGGAAATTGTAGATGATCTGTTTTCTGCTTACATGAATTTGGACAGCATTGACGCCTTTAACTCTTCCGGTACTGATGAGAAGCTAGGAAATGAAAATCGTGAAGATAGTAGGGCTAGTGGTACAAAGACAAATGACAGCAGTGATAATGAAGCCACAAGTAGTGTCAATGAGAGTGGCAACAAGAATCGGAGACCAAGGGAAGGGATCAAAAGGAATGCTGGGGGTGATATTGCTTCATCCACTCGACACTACAGGAGTGTCTCTATGGATAGTTTTATGGGAAATGTGAACTTTGACGAGTCACCCAAGTTGTCTCCTTCTCCGGGAACAGGCGCAGGTCAACTTTCACCGACCAATTCAATTGACGGAAATTTAAACACCTTTAGCCTGGAGTTTGGTAATGGTGAGTTTAGTGGAGCTGAACTCAAGAAGATTATGGCAAATGAAAAACTTACAGAGATAGCAATAAGTGATCCCAAGCGGGCCAAAAGGTAGTGTATCCTTCAATTCTCCATTGAATTTAAGCAGTTTTTAGTCTTTATTTTTTCTGTTTATATATAGTGTGACTTAATGATTCATACTTCTAAATAAGTACACCTGTATCGTCCTAGGATCTTGGCCAACCGTCAATCTGCTGCTCGTTCAAAAGAGCGAAAGATGAGATATATAGCGGAGTTGGAACACAAGGTCCAAACTTTGCAGACTGAAGCCACCACATTGTCTGCCCAACTTACTCTACTTCAGGTGAGAGGCTGCTGAGAATGCTAATATTCGTTCACTCATTTTCAATCATCCTTTTTAATATTATCAATTTATGACAATATTTCATTTGCGTTCAGCGGGATTCTGCTGGACTGACAAGCGAGAACAATGAGCTGAAGTTTCGCCTGCAAGCCATGGATCAACAGGCACAGCTTCGGGATGGTATGATTATTATTCTCTATCATATATGTTATATGTTGGTTGCTATGCATTGTGACAAATATTCTGCTATTAATGTGGCATTTCCTTTTCTTTAATTTGTTATGAAATCCCTTAGACTATCCTAATAAAATAAATGAAGAAAGTAGTTAATACAATTTTTATAAAAGGTTCTATGATTTCTCATGTAAGTTGTGTAATTGTAGATGCACATATATTAATCTTTATCTATGTAATAGGAGTAGGTCCCTTAGGTCAGTAATAAACTTTGACACGATGAACTACCATAAAATTATCTGTAATGCCAAAATTATTTCTTATACTCATTTTCAACCACACATTTATACAATAAGATATTTTACACATAAATCCAAAACTTTTCCCTACTTTTTGATCACACATTCTCCAAAAAATACTATTCAAAACATGATTTTTTTTTTTTTTTTCAAATTAATGGCCACCAAACAGGGGCTTAATGATACCTAGCTTTAAAGTTTTCTAAATGTGCTACTAGACAGCTTGGTCCCCTTTATTTGTTGGGACTGTCGGTGAAGTGCTCATATGATGTTTTATCTGATATATTTTGTTGCTACCGAGGTTCTGCTGTTGCACTTTGGCAGAAATTAACCTTCTTGGTTTTTTATGCCAGCATTAAATGAAGCATTAAGAGAGGAGGTACAACGTTTGAAGATTGCAACTGCTGAACTAAGTGGAGATTCATCCAAATTTCAGCAGCTTTCACTTAACCCCTCAATGTTCCAATTACGCCAGCAGCAGGCAACTCAAGTTAACATGCATCAATTGCAGCAGCAGCAGCAGCAATCTCAGCCACATCAACAAAATGGTAATGCATCTAAAAAAAGTGTATCGAAGCAATAGCTTCTATTGGTGCACTGGATCTTAAGCATTTGGTCACTTTCTATTTACTGTTTTATTTTTCTGGGTGCTAAACAGTTATTGCTAAAAGCACACATTCATTCGTTTTTGTATGTTCAATGTAACACATTAACATATAGAGTCTACATATTCTGCTTTGTTTTGCATGTTCATCCCAATTACAGTCCTTTTACAACCTTATCTTCAAGCATATTTATGTCCCAGTAATAACATAGTATCTATTGACTTTTTTGTCAATGTAACTGGAGAGAACTATTATGACTTGTTTGTTAAAGTAGATTGTACAGGTCTGTACCTGACAGTATTAAGCAAGAAACGGAAGTAAAAAATGTTGTCCATTGTATTGTTCAATTCTGTTCACTACTATGTAACAAACATATTCTCAATATTCATCGATCTCATCTTTATTTTCTTTTATTGCTTGCTTGTACATGGGCTGTTGAAGAAACTACAAGTGTAAATCCGATGTGTATGTTACCTAAAATAACAGGTTCTGTATGTAATGGCTAGCATCTCTACTTGGTTTAATAGAGAGACCAAATTCAATGAACTACTAATTCAATATCATGGAAAAGTTTGGGATGTTGCATTGTTGTGTGACTTTCTGAATGCTTATTGTAAATAATATAATGCAGATTCCTGGATAAATCTCTAAAGAAAACAATAAATTGGTGTCATGCTTTGTATATATCCTCTTTAAAGTTTGAGTCTGTAATTAATTATTTATTCTGAGTTCAATGAATTCAGGTATTTCATGTGAAAAAGATGTTATTCTTGGTTTGTATAAATTAACATATTAAAGAAATTGAAGGACGAAAATCCCCCTCTCCTCCTTCCATTTCACCCCTTTCTGCAGATTCTAAAATTCAGATCTCAAAGTTTTTGAGTGTGAGTGTATGCGCCATAAGCTAGGGTGTTGAGTTCAGATTTCTCATGGTTAAGGCAATGGTTCTTGATTTTTCTGGCAATTAAATATGGGAGGTGCTAGTGGTATATTATGGATACCATAATGGTATCCATAATCCCTATTGGGGGGTTGCCTGGCGCGTCAGGCGGCCCCCTCCATGTGGGCATTATGGATACCATTATGGTATCCATAATGTACCACTAGAATTTTCCATTAAATATTCGAATTGAAGTGTGCCTTTTTCTTTCATTATCACTTTGATAATTTCTACTGCTTCTGTCATCACGGCGCTAATGCTGCACAAAGATATTGAATTTTGACTACATCATAACATCCATCTTCAGTTTATATTGCCTCTTTTATCTGCTAACTGCAATGCTCAGATGATGAAACTCCATTGAATTTGTTTTGTGTGCAAGTCTAATGCTTTAATCAAGAACACAGAAATTATCTCGTTTCCGAAAATAACAACTTTTCTTCTGTTGAATGATCAAGTCTACCTCATGTACAATCCTTTTAGTAATATGCTCATTCTCTTGTTGGAAAAATGGCTTAAACTTTTTTGAAGTATATGTAAAACTGTTTGCACTGGCATTTCAAGCATTTACAGTGAGCCCATGACAGCATGACCAACCTATTCCTAATGAAGCATTTTTGTTTATTTTCTATTTAGCCTATGTTTGATTTCATTTACTTTAACTTAATTTATTTTGTATATTCATTTTCAATTGTGCACTCACACAATAAAATATTTAACATGTGAACCCATAACTTTTTCCTACTTTTTAACTATACATTCTTTGAAAAATTACTATTTAGAAAATAGTTTTTTTTTTTTTTTTTTTTTTTTAAGGCTACCAAACTTTTCTTTATTCTTCTTGTTTCTAAATTTGAAACAATTGATACAATACTTCCAAGACTCTCATATACAATACTTCCCTCTTTATTTGGTCATATATACAATAATTTATTTGAGCTCGTGAATAAACAATGAGCAAATAACATAATTATTAGCTTATTAGCACAAAACATCACTACGTTTGACAGTGAGTGTGCAAAATATCTCAACGTTTCATTTTTTTGCATTTTCGCCCTTATTTCAACGTTTCAGTTTTGAAAACGTCTTTTTCACTATTTTTAGTGTGAAATGACCAATATACCCCTCATATTCAAATAAAACAAAAAAATAAAAATAAAAATAAAAAAATAAATTGTAATTATACTTTCAAACTTTTTAAAAAGTACAAGTGAATCCAAAAACTTTATTAAAATGTTTAAGCACAAAACGTCCTTACGTTTGACACTTAATGTGAAAAACGTCATTACGTTTCAAACTTTTTGTACTTAGTTTAATAGCACAAAACGTCCCTACGTTTGACACTTATTGCATAAAACGTCCTTACGTTTCATTTATTTTGCATTTTCATCCTTATTTCAACGTTTCATTGCAGAAAACGTCATTTTCAATTTTTTTTCAATGTAAAATGACCAATATACCCTCATGTTTAAATAAAACAAAAAAAATAATAATACTAATAATAAATTACAATTATACTCCCAATATCTGACCGAGAACCAGCTCTACCACTACCACCGTTAATGCTGGCTACAAACATCAGCCCTAGCATTGTAGAGGGAGGTGAGGTGGTTTGAATGGTGGTAGGGTCTGGTGGTTTATGTGGTGGAGGGGGGAGGAGAATGCTGATGATTTGAATGTTTTAATAAGGTTTTTGAACTCATTTGCACTTTTTAAAGACATTGGGAATATATTGTAATTTATTTTCCTTTTTATTTTCTTTTTTTACATTGGGAGCATAATTGTAATTTATTATTTTTATTTTCCTTTTTACATTGGGAGCATAATTGTACTTTATTTTTATTTTCCTTTTTTGTTTTATTTAAATATGAGTGTATATTGGTCATTTTACATTAAAAATTAGTGAAAATAACGTTTTTTGCAATGAAACGTTAAAGTAAGGACGAAAATGCAAAATAAATGAAACGTAAGAACATTTTACGCAATAAGTGTCAAACGTATGGACGTTTTGTGATATTGAGCCAATCACAAAAAGTTCGAAACGTAAGAACATTTTCCGCATTAAGTGTCAAACGTAGGGACGTTTTGTGCTTAAACCTTTTAATAAGGTTTTTGGACTCACTTGCACTTTTTAAAAAGTTTGGGAGTATAATTACAATTTATTTTTTTATTTTTATTTTATTTAAATATGAGGGGTATATTGGTCATTTTACACTTAAAACAGTGAAAAGGACATTTTTTACACTGAAAAGTTGAAATAAGGGCGAAAATGCAAAAAAATGAAACGTTGAGACGTTTTGCACACTCATTGTCAAACGTATGGACATTTTGTACTAATAAGCCCATAATTATTTAAGAGTTGTTCGGTCAAAGGTTGTCACATGACACTAATAAAAAAGATTCATTTATCTTCGAGGTCCATCTATAAATAGACGTGCTTGAGATAAAGAAAAGCATGTTGAAAAACATGTCAATTTGGAGCTAATTGGATCGTTACCATTGCCTTGACCCAATCCAAGAATCGAGCAACGACTATATATTTCCCTCTCATTCAAAGCATGTAAAAAAAATATTTGAACGAAAATTATTATTACTTACAATATGTGCTAATTGATGAAACGAGAATTTGACAAGCAGCATCACATCCACCAGCAGAAGATTGTAGTACAAATGAATTCCAAGATTGGTGACTGTAGTTACAAAATGCTCTTGAATTTGAAAGTAAAACTGAGAACGGGTATGTAAATAGAAGCCAAATTGCTCTCCTCTCACTTCTCCAATACTGCATTATACGATTTTGTTGACTCCAATGGACTAATGACCATTCTGCGTAAGAATGTAATGGAGCTCATTTCAGTGACTTCTGTACATGAAAGAAAGGCATTAGAAAAGTATATATAAACGTTCAAAATCACGTTTATAGAATTGATTTTTATGAACCCGCATATAAATCAAAATGATGTCTATTATTGTATACACTGTTGGAAAAAAAAATCTGAGTTGAAGGGCTGACTTTGGCACTAATTTTGAGCGGGACCCGATTGGCTATTTTGAAAGATGAAAGTTGATTTGTGTTCTCCTCCATGAATACATCGAAATCATATACTTACTTGTAAAAAATGATGCTCGGGTGAACGAGAAATTGAAACTCAAAGTATGCCATGTGAAATAAGTTTGTTGGTGGGAAAACTAAAAAGTTAAGATTTGTCTCACATAGTGAGTTGATGAAAATTAAAACCACTTTATAAAATATTACACTTTAGAATGGTATGTGTAGTATAGAGGCTCTCTCCACGTGCGCGCGCAGAGGGGTGCAAATCTTGGACCGAAATAGGCTTCGGACCTTGAGCTTGTGCAATATCTCCACGTGCGCGCGCAATGGGCGAATCTGTTTTAAGAAAACTGTGTTTGACATAGGCCACGGGTTAAAAGTCTTTTACAGTTTTAATAACTTGTTGTTGCTCGATTTTGCATATTAATATTCTGCAATTATCTTTTAATAGTTTACTGCAATTACTTGTTATATAATTTAATTTGTTCTAATGTGCAAATACGATGTTTAAGCCATTTTGCATATACGGTTATTATTGCAAATACGGTAGCTATTGTAAATATCGTGTTTAAGATATTCTGCATCAACTTATAAATTGAAAATCGGGTATTTAGCTTGTAAATCCGGTATCCAATTTGTTAATCCGGTATTCAAAAATCGAAACTACTATCCAACATACACTTAATTCAATTCATGTAAACAAAATCCATATGAATTGCTAGGTTTTTACATATTCAAATTAACTAGAAAAAAAACCATCAAGAATAGGAGAAATTGATCGCAGATGATTACAAGAAACAAAAATCTCAATTAATCACTAATCGACTACATCAAAAACCCATCAAGCATGGAAGTCAAAAATTGATCACACCTGATTTCAAGAAACAAAATCACAATAAAGATTTACATATTCGCCTACGAGAAAATGGATAGAGCAAGAAAATGGACGGGAATCAGATTTGGGTACATAATATCCAAAACCCTTGGAGGGGCTGTGTTTTCTAGATGGTCACGTCAAAGTTATTATTCACCACATAAGTCTAATTTATTATTTATTCACCACAATGACATTCTCAAAATGTAAAATACGAAGATAATGACCCAAACGCCTGAAGGAGACGACGATGTTTCAGAGGCCATGCCGAGAAAAAATCCAAACGCTAGCTCAAACGTGAACGAGTTAGATTTTCCAATATATATATATATATCTTCTATATATAAAAAGTGTGTATTTAACGGAATTTGTTGGTTTAACGGAAAAACTAACGGAATTTCTTGATTTAACGGAAAAACTAACGGAATTTTTTTAATTTAAAAATCATTTAACTCTATAATTGGGCTTCAAAATTTACAATTCTAAAGCCCATGTAGAAATATTGGATGTCATGCTCATTTTATAGATCCACTTCTCTCCAAAGATTTCATAAACTTTCAATGTGGGATTGTGCATTTTATATATACTCTTAACTCCAATAGTTTTATAAATTTCCAATGTGGGATAGTGACAAAAAAAAATGTTAAAATACTCATCAAAATCAATTTCAAATGTATGTCTAATTGACTAATTTGATTTTGAATTACAACTAATTAAATTGTAATATTCACTTTCATTCTTTCATTTATTTAATTTTCAAATTTAATTTAAATTGCACTTGATTATTAATATATTAATGTTAGATATTATTTTCTATAAGTTTAAAATATTTTAATTTAACAAAGTAAATTATTTTAACATATTTATTTTTAATTTTTAGTGTTGGGACTAATTGTAGGATATATAATGAATCTAATTAGTAAAGATAGATTTACTTTAAATTATTTTTATGTATTTATTGCATTCGGTTCGATCGCAGTTGAATTTCCACAAACTTCATGTCGAAATCATTCTCGATTGTGAATCAAAATCCTTCATCTCCATTTTCAGATATCAGAATTATCAAATCCGCAAACTTTTCGTATAAATCCTATGATTAATGCTCATATTTAGTTCCTTAATTAATAAAAAAAATTAAAATTCTCCCAACACTATTTGGCAATATTATAGTATTATATTAAATGTTTAGTAAGTATTATTTTTAAATATTAGATGATTTTATGATATAGTAAAATTTTTTTTTTTTTTTAATAATATAGAAAAAAATATTTTTTAAAATAAAAATATATTTAATGTCTTAAAAATAATTAAAATAATATTAAAAATACGAAACGTATTATGACGCTTATCCTTCGTATTGACACGCCTAAACTTGTGATTCTTGATTCTCAATATCGACATCTCGCAACGCATTGCGCCTTTTAGAACATTATTAATAAATGAATGGAAAATGCAAAAAATTTTGTACTACTACATTTTAGTCACTAGGAAAAAATGAAACTAAAAAAAATGGATGTGGATATTATCAATTTAAAAATGCTAATAGTTTATTTGGTAAGGTACATTGAACTCAATGAAAAAAAAATATTTATTTATTTAGTTTTGTATTATAATGTTATCTATTATTTTATTATGTATAAAAAGTTCATGATTAAATACAAAATTTAATATAATATAATAGTACGAAACACAAACTTATACATTTTAATTTAGAATTTAACACTATTCAAGTTAAAATTAATATATCACAATGTGTAATTATTTATCAATTACATAAACATTACATCATTAATTATTTAATGAACCAAAAAAATTATATATAACTAAGCAAACGTGCATTGCACGTTGCTTAAACCTAGTATATATATATATATATATATATATATATATATATATATATATATATATATATATATCGTGGAAACGAAGATATTAAAGATGAATGTGATGTCATGTGAAGATAAATTTGAAACTACATTTCAATGAATGAAGGTGACGCTGATTGAGGATAAATAAAGATAACGAAAATTTAGGTCACTGTGTCATATTTCATGAGTGAAAAAAACAATTTCACCGGAGAAAGTTATTAGAAGAGGGTATACCAAAATTTACTTGTTTGTACGATGATGTATTTAGGGTTTCAGTATATATAATTCTTGAAAAGGAATTGTATTTTATTTGATATAACTATGAATGGAAAAAAGAATAGCTCGGAAATGAATGTGTTGAACAAGGATGTTCAGAAACGTTTCTGTAAAAACAATATGAAGTTCCCCAAGGCGGATAACACACTCAAACTTCTTGGGATTCTGGTAGGATACAAGTCCTCATCTCACACCTTTGTGTCATGCCACTTTTTGCTTGAGTAAATACTACACATTTCATTTTTACGTTGACAGTGATTATACGTTTGTTTACAGGTCCCAGGAAAAAAAGGAAAGTTGATGGATAATGAGAAAGATGGCTAAATTGTTTCTTAACATATGTGGAGATGTTGATAAAAATGGCAGTTGTAACGTGGCTTTTGAAGCCAACAATGAGGAATGCTTTCTCAAAGTCTTAGAAGAAGATAAACCAGATGAGGCATCTGTAGCTACATGTATTATTGCTAAAGTATATTATTATGCAATTTGTATTACATTAATACTGATTTGAAGTTGATTACAAGCCTAGTTGGAAAAGAGAGAAGTGATGGATAGTGAGAAAGATGACCAAATTGTTACAAATGGATCTGGAGTTTTAAATGGTAATGGCTGTTGTAACTCGACTGCTGAAGGCAACAATGAAGTGGAATGCTCTCTTGAAGCCTTGGAAGATGATAATCCAGATGAGGCATTTGTGGCTGATGAACTTAGACCATTGAAAAGGGCTAAATCTTCCGTGAATGATACGTGTTCAGTAGAAGTGGACAGGGGTTGGTTATATTTTGTCATTTCTGAATTTCTCCATTGGAAGTGTTGTATTTAGGCTATTTTGCTTATTTTGTGTCGTGTAACAGATCCAAGTGTCCACATTAAAGACGAGGACAAAACCTGTGTACAAAATGAACCAACAATGGTCACTGATCATTTAGTAAAGAGTTACACATATTTCTCTAATAGAGGAGAATACATAAAATCAAGAAAATAACCAAAAGACAGGAAACTGTCTAAAAATTAGCTATCTAGCTGTACTAGCTAATTTACACCATTGACGTATTCTCATTTGCAGCTAGTAATCTCTATAATTACAAATATTTCTTTCCTTTTCTACACTCCCCTTCAAGCTGGTTTGAAGATATCTTCCATAGCCAGCTTGCCAATTAGCTCACTGAATTGCCTAGTAGGAAGCCCCTTAATAAGTACATCTCCAACTTGCTGAGTAGTGGGAATGTAAGGCATACAGATCAATCATTTCTCTAGTTTTTCCTTGATGAAGTGTTTGTCGATCTCCACATGCTTTGTTCTATCATAAAGCATTCGATTATGAGCAATTGAAATGGCAGCGTTATTGTCACAATACACTTTCATGGGTAGTGGATTAGAAACTTTCAATTCTTCCAAGAGTCTCTTAATCCACAACACCTCACAAATCCCATGAGCAGCTGATCTATACTCAGCTTCTGCATTACTTCTCGCCACCACATTCTGCTTCTTACTTTGCCATGTAACAAGGTCGCCACCAACAAACGTGCAATAGCCAGAAGTTGATCGTCTATCAGCAACATTTCTAGCCCAATCCACATCAGTAAGGCTTCAACTTGCAAGTGCCCACGATTCTTGAATAACAAACCTCTTCCAGGAGTCCCTTTGAAATACCTGAGAATTTTATAGACTGCATTGAAGTGTTCTTGTCTAGGCGAATGCATAAACTAACTAACCATGCTAGCTACAAATGCTATATCTAGACAAGTATGCGACAAGTAAATCAATTTTCCAACAAGTCTCTGGTTGTTCTCTGTCCAGGACTTCTTCAGGTTTAGGAGGCTGTAATTTGAAGTTGAGTTCAATAGGTGTTTTCGTTGGTTTACACCCCTAGCAAGCCAGTTTCATTAAGCAAATCATGGACATATTTACGTTGATTCACAAATATACCTTCTTTGGATCTAGCAAACTCCATCCCAAGAAAGTATTTCAATGTTCCTAAATCCTTGATCTTGAAGTCGACTGTAGGTCTCTTCTTCAGTGTTTCTAGTTCTTCACTGTCATCACCTGTCATGACTATATCATCCACATAAACAATTAATATAGCAACTCTACCTTCTCTACCATATTTATAGAACATGGTATCATCAGCTAGGCTTTGACAGTAGCCACAATTCTTCACCGATTTCCCAAATCTCTCAAACCATGCTCTAGGGGACTGCTTGTGGCCATACAACGACTTCTTTAGTCTACAGACTTTCTTTGATCCCAAATTCTTCTCAAAACTGGGTGGAAGACTTATAAAAACCTCTTCCTCAATATCACCATTTAAAAAGACATTTTTTTACATCTAATTGGTGTAATAGCCAGTTCAAATTTACAGCCAAAGATAATAGAATTCTAATAGATTTTATCTTGGCTACTGGAGCAAAGGTCTCCTGATAATCAATCTCATAGATTTGAGTGAACCCCTTAGCTACTGATCTTGTCTTATACATTTCTATGCTACCATCCGCTTTACACTTCACAGTAAAGACCCATTTGCAACCTACAGTCTTCTTCTCCTTAGGCAAGTCAACTATCTCTCAAGTACAACTTCTCCTAAGAGTATTCATCTCTTCCATCACTATTAATTTCCAGTTTGGATCACCAAGAGCTTCCCGAATGTTTCTTGGGACAAACAAGTGTGAGATTCTTGAGGTAAATGCCCTATGAGTGTGAGAAAGTTTGTCATAAGAAAGATGAGTTAGGATCGAACATACATGTGATATTTTACAGGTCCAATCCCCAAAGGTTGTGATTGATCATTACCAATAGTAACTTGCTGCCTTGACTCTTTTAATGATGTTTTCTCCGAGTATAAACCAGAGGCTCAGTGTTAGAATCATTTTGATTCGGCTGTAGTAGTGATTCTTCCCCTGTTTCAGATACAGTAATGTTCAACATTATATTACCAGAACTTCCTTCACTATTCTCACATTGTTCCTGATTTTGAAGATCGGTAATGGTAGGAAGATAGGAATGAGGTATAGCAGTCAAAATTACTATTGGTAAAGGATTTGGAGATAAATTTGAAAAAAAAAAAAAAAATCTTCCATTACCTCATTCTTCCCCTGAAGAGAATTTTTGTGAAAGTAGGGTTTATTTTCAAAAAATGAGACATCCATACTCACATAAATTTTCCTTGTTTGTGGATTATAGCACTTTTATCCCTTTTTATTGGAGGCATACCCTATGAACACACATTTTTGTGCCCTAGGATCAAGTTTGGACTAAGTGTTATTAGGTATATGAACAAAGACAGTACAACCAAAAGCCTTTAGAGGTAAATCTGAGTGCATTCTAGAGAAAGGGAAAACATTTTTTAAAACATTGTAGAGATGTGCTATATTTTAAAACACGTGTAGGCATACTATTAATTAAATAAGTTGCAGTTAAAACAGTTTCTCCCCAAAGATATTTTGGAATATTCATCGAAAACATTATAGCACATGTTACTTCAAGTAAATGTTTACTTTTTCTTCCAGCAATTCCATTTTGTTGAAGAGTATCTACACAAGTGGATTGGTGATGAATACCTTTTTCTTTCAATTTTTTTTCCAAAATACCTTTATAGTATTCAGTTCCATTATCATTGTAAAGAACCCTAATTTTCTTTTGAAATTGAGTTTCAGCCACTATGTAAAAATTGTTAAGGATAAGCATGATACAGGATCTACCAATATTTTAGGAGATAAGATTAGTTAGAATTTGTTTCCCAGATCAGCTTCATTTTCATTCATTGTAATCCTTGTAACTAATTCTTCTATTTAATGGAAACATCCTCACCACCAATGAATTACGGTGGATACCAAAACATTCTCATGGTATCAGAGCCATAATTTGGATTAACACTCCCCCCGATCCAAATGGCCTCTGATTCTTCAGTCCTTTCCTTCAACACAATGGTGCACATGATCACCATCAAGCTCTCCTCCACAAATTTCCTTCTTTGGCGTAGTCAGGTTCATCCCCTCCTTCTCTATCAAGATCTTTTTGGTTATATTGATGGCTCTCTTCCGGCTCCTGCCAAGACCATCTCTTCGGGCTCCAATACTGAGTCAAATCCACTGTATAATGACTGGCGAAAAACAGATCAGCGCATCGTTAGTCTACTACTCTCTTCTCTATCGGAGGAGGCTCTTTCGGTTGTTGTCGGCCTTACTTCCTCGAGTGCCATCTGGTCAGCACTTGAAAATTCCTTCAGCAATAAGTCTAAAACACGTGAGCTTCGCCTGAAGGATGATCTCCAGCTCATCAAGCATGGTTCTCGTTCTATTCCCGAGTATTCTCGTGCCTTCAAGACCATTTGTGATCAACTTGCTGCTATGGGTTGCCCCGTGGATGAAACTGATCAGGTTCATTGGTATCTCCGGGGTCTTGGTCCAGAATATTCCACTTTTTCAACCATGCAAATGTCTCTTTCTCCGCTGCCTACTTTCCGAGACATTGTTCCCAAAGCTGAAGGATATGAAATTTTTCATCGTTCATTGGGGGATCCACCTGTTGGTTCTGTTTCTGCCTTCACTGCCTCTCGTGGCTTCTCTTCTGGTTTCCAGCACAAAGGCAATGGTGGCAAGGGTAAAGGCCGTGGCAAAGGTGGTCCACAATCTGGTGGAAAGAAGCGCTTTGTCCCACGCTGCCAGATTTGCAAAGGAGAGCACACTGCTGATCGCTATAGAGATCGTTATTCTCGATCTGATCCTTCAGCTCAACTTGCTGAAGCTTTCACAAAATCCTCTATCACTGATGGCTCGGCCTCTGATTGGTACATTGACACTGGAGCTTCGGCACACATGACACCGGATTCCACTCAGTTAGACACGACTGACACTTATTCAGGTAAGGATTGTGTAATGGTTGGTAATGGAGCCTCTATTCCTATCTCTCATACTGGTACTTTTTCTCCAACTCCAAACCTGAAGCTTCTTGATGTTCTGGTCGTTCCCCAGTTAACTAAAAATCTCTTATCTATTAGTAAGTTGACCTATGATTTTCCTTTCTCTGTCACATTTACTCATGATAATTTTACTGTGCAGAACCAAGCCACAGGTCAGGTGGTGGCAACCGGCAAGCGTAGTGGAGGACTTTATGTGTTGGAACGCAGCAACCAAGCTTTTCTTTCTGTTATTAGGAATAATCGTTTGCGTGCCTCTTATGAATTATGGCATGCCCGTTTGGGTCATGTCTCTCATGTAACGATTTCATTATTAAATAAAAATGGTCTTTTATCTGTCACTTCCTTGCTCCCTAATCCAACTATCTGTTCTCCGTGTCAACATGCCAAGAGTCATCGCCTCCCATTTATTGACAACACTGGCCGTTCCACTGAAATATTGGGCTTGATTCATAGTGATATTTGGGGCCCTGCCCCTATTACATCCAATATGGGTTTTCGTTATTATGTTACTTTCATCGACGATCACTCTCGCTTCACATGGTTTTATCCTCTGCGCTTAAAATCCGATCTTTTTGAAGTTTTTCTTATCTTTCAAGCCTTTGTTGAAAATCAATTCTCCAAAAAAATTAAAATTTTACAAACTGATGGGGGGGCCGAATACAATAGCTTGCGTTTTCAAGCTCACCTTCGTTCTCATGGCATCCATCACCAAATGTCGTGTCCATATACACCCTCTCAAAATGGAAGGGCTGAAAGAAAACACCGCCATATCACTGAAACAGGTCTATCTATGATTTTTGCTTCCCAGGTTTCTACTCGACTTTGGGTTGATGCGTTTCACACTGCGGTCTTTACTATCAATCGGTTGCCTACATCTGTTCTAAGTGGTGTATCTCCATATGAGGTTTTGTACGGTAAAGCTCCCAATTATGAAAACTTTCACCCGTTTGGTTGCCTTGTTTACCCTTATCTACGTGATTATGCTACTAATAAATTTTCTTTTCGCAACTTGCCTTGTATCTTCTTAGGTTATAGCATGTCGCATAAAGGTTTTCGTTGTTTAGATCCTCAAAGCCAACGTGTTTTTATTACTCGTCATGCTAAGTTTGATGAATTAATTTTTCCCATGCATGGATCTTCATCCCAGGCCACCCAAAATCTCCAATTTTTTAGTTTCACCGAGTCTAACCATAGTATGACCCCCTCTCCTGTGTCTAACCCGGCTCCATTGTCCTTCACTCCTCCATCCGCACCTGGCCCCTGTGCCACTTGTGCTACTGATTTTGTGGACTTTCCTGTGCAGGTGCATTCTCCTTTACAGGTTCATGCAGCGCCATTGAGCCATGTCCTTGATGCTCAGCCAGCTGCTTCTTCTAACACTAGTAACTCTCCTCCCCCAGTTGTTACTCCAGCACCTGTCTCTATTTCCAATACTCATTCAATGACCACACGAGCCAAAGCTGGTATATTTCGTCCCAAACAGCAAGCTCATCTCTGTTCCATTCCAGATACTCCTCTACTTCATGCCTTGCTCACTGTCAAGGAACCTAAGGGATATAAATCTGCTGCCAAGCATCCTCAATGGTTAGCTGCCATGGATGAGGAAATGCGTGCTCTTGCCACCAACAACACTTGGACTCTTGTCCCTCGGCCAACTAATAAAAATATTGTGGGTTCCAAGTGGGTTTTTCGTGTCAAGTATCTCTCCGATGGCTCTATTGATCGCTACAAAGCTCGTTTGGTTGCCAAAGGATACACTCAACAACCAGGCCTTGATTTCACAGACACCTTTAGTCCTGTTGTTATGGCTACCACAGTCCGTGTTGTCCTTTCCCTCGCTGTATCTCGGAATTGGCCTTTACATCAGTTGGATGTCAAGAATGCATTCCTCAACGGTTACCTTAAGGAAGAGGTTTTTATGGAACAACCACCAGGATATGTTACTCCTGCCTTCTCTAATCATGTTTGCAAGCTCAACAAGGCACTTTATGGTCTCAAGCAAGCTCCTCGGGCTTGGTTCCATCGGTTCAGTTCCTTCCTCAAACAGTTTGGATTTCTTTGTAGTCGGGCAGATCCTTCACTGTTTGTACTCTCTCGGCCGCATGGTATTATTTACCTTCTTCTCTATGTCGATGACATCATTATTACAGGCGACAACTCATCCTTCATCAATGACTTTGTTGCTCAGCTTCACCAGACCTTTGCCACCAAAGACTTAGGTCCTTTGAATTTCTTCCTTGGCCTTGAAGTTGTTCGGTCATCTCAGGGGTTATTCTTAAGTCAAACTAAGTATGCCACTGACATCCTCTCCAAGGCCCAGTTACTTGATGCCAAGCCTGTATCCACGCCCATGGTTGTTGCTCAACGCTTGTCATCAGATGGTGTTCCTTTTGAGGACCCAACTCTTTATCGTTCCTTAGTGGGTGCTTTGCAATATTTGACCATCACTAGGCCGGATCTTGCCCATGTTGTCAACTCTGTTAGTCAGTACATGCAAGCTCCTACAGATCTTCACTTTCAAGCACTTAAGCGAATTCTTCGCTATGTGAAGGGCACCCTTCCCTACGGGTTATCTTTCACTTCAACTTCCTCATCCGACATTGTTGCCTACTCTGATGCCGATTGGGCTGGTTGCCCGGATACTCGACGCTCTACTTCAGGTTTCTGCATCTACCTTGGTGATAATTTGGTCTCTTGGAGTGCAAAGAAACAACCTACGGTATCTCGTTCCAGTTGTGAATCAGAATATAGAGCCTTAGCACTTGCTACAGCCGAAGTTAAATGGCTCTGTCATCTCCTTCAAGATTTACATATCTCCATGAAGTCTTGCCCTCTACTGCTTTGTGATAATAAGAGCGCAATCTTCTTGAGTCAAAATCCCGTTTCTCATAGACGTTCCAAACACATCGATCTGGACTATCACTTTGTCAGGGAACTTGTTCTCTCTAATGCTGTTCGAATTCAGCATGTTCCTTCCCATCTTCAGGTTGCGGATGTGTTCACAAAAAGTCTGTCTCGTCTTCTCTTCTCGGAATTTCGTTCCAAGCTCTGCGTTCGACCTGCACAAACGCTGACCTTGAGGGGGGCTGTTAAGGATAAGCATGATACGGGATCTACCAATATTTTAGGAGATAAGATTAGTTAGAATTTGTTTCCCAGATCAGCTTCATTTTCATTCATTGTAATCCTTGTAACTAATTCTTCTATTTAATGGAAACATCCTCACCACCAATGAATTACGGTGGATACCAAAACATTCTCAAAAATAATTTAAAAAATTCCAACTTCAGATTTTTCTCTCATTAGGTAAACCCAACATAGACGAGTGTGATCATCTATGAACTTGACAAACCATTTTATCTTTGAAATAGTAGTGACTGTTGAAGGTCCCCAAACATCACTGTATTAAATAAAATGGTTTTGAAGGAATATGAGGTTTGGCGAATAAGTAGTATGATGACTCTTAGATAAGCAACAACTTTCACAATAAAATAATGAAACATACAAACCCTTAAATAAAGTAGGAAACAAATGTTTAATATAAGGGAAACTAGGATGTCCCGGTCTTAAATGCCAAAGAATTATTTGTTCATAAGCAGAATTAGAACTAACACTACTAAGGCCCTGAGCCTTTTTATTCCCAAAAAAATCCTTATCAAAGTAGTAAAGGCCTCCAATCAACTTAGCACTGCCAATCTTCTTCCCCAAGGCCTGGTCCTGAAATTCACAGTAAGAATCACAAAAAATCACTCGGCAATTAGAATCTTTAGTTATTTTACTCACACACAAAAGATTACAAGCTAACTTGGGAACATGGAGAGCAAAATTAGTTCTTCAGATAATTTAATCGAACATTTCCCTGCTATTGATAAGAAAGTACCATCTGCAATTATCATTTTGTCAAGGCCAGAACATGGTGAGTAAGTGCAAAACAAATTTGAAAGGTTGGTCATATGATCAGAAGGTCCTGAATATATGATCCAAGGAGCATAATATGAATAGGAAGAAAGAGCATTGGGTGTACTACCTGTTTGTGCAATAGAAACAGTAGGAATACTACTTGGTGAGTAATTGGGTTTTAGCAGCTTCAGAAGATGATCCATCTGCTCCTTGGTGAAGGGACCTGTCTCGGCTTCATTTGCATTAGGAATCAACCAGGTATTTTTATCACCAGGTTTGCTGTTCTTCCATTTTGGCAGTTTTCCGTGGATTTTCCAGCATGTTTCTCGTGTATGACGTGGTTTGTTGCAATAGTCACACCAGACCCACGTCTTCTCTTCAATTTTTTGCTGAAATCTGGTTGTTTTATTAGCAACAGCCTCAGTACTAAGAAGGGTAGACCTTTCAGCAAACCCGTCAGTTGTCTTCTTTCATAGCATTACATGTATGCAACTCTCTTCTCTTCGAACCTCAACAAACACCTTGCCAATTGGAGGAAGTGGTTTCCTGCCAATGATCCGTCCCCGAACCTCATCAAACTCCATGTTGAGTCCCGCAAGAAACTTGTACATACGAGAAGCCTCAACAATATGGTTGTAATATTTGGCATCTTCTGTGGATTTCCATTTATAATTATTGAACAGGTCCAAATCTTGCCAAAGACATTTTAATGAATTGAAATACTTGGACACTTGGTTATCGAGTCTTGTACTTGCCGGATTTCACCAAGTTTCAGAGTCAATTCATAGACCTGAGACTGATTTCCCAAGTCAGAGTACATTTGATTCACGTTTTCCCAGAGTTCTTTGGCTGTGGAGTAACACATATAATTGGAACTAATATCCTCATCCATGGAGCTCACAAGCCAAGTCATCACCATCGAATTTCCTACATCCCAGGTCGCATACGTTGGATCCTCTGTTACTGGTGCCTTCCTGTTTCCAGTCAAGTATCCAATCTTCCCTCTAATATACATTCGAACTGATTGAGACCACCGTAAATAATTATCACAATTAAGGCGAATAGTGGTAATTTGGACTGGATGAGTATATGTATTGGGAGTTTGGGTTTGTATTGGAGGACTAGTTGTAAGAGGCAGGTTTGAGGTTATCTCAGCCATAAGCGGTTGAAGCAGAAAAAAGAATTAAAAAAAAAAAAAAAAAACTGTTAGGATGACTCTGAAACCATGAAACATTTTCTGTATTTTTCTCTCCTTAGTAAAGACTAAAGAGTTACACATATTTCTCTTATAGAGGACAATACATAAAATTGGGAAAATAACCAAAAGAAGGAAACTGACTAAAAATTAGCTATTGAGCCGTCTAAGAATTGCCATGCAAGAGAGGATTTTATTGTTATGTGTTCTATTTTTGCTTCTTGTAACATTGGAGGTTCTTGATTTTAGCATTATCTGATGCTGTTAATACTAACCTCTTGGATTGGCATGTTGACTTTGCAGTGATGAAAATGGATATTCCTTTCTGTAGTCTCTCGTTCTATACAAATAATCCCAAGTTTATGTCATAATTTTTTATATTCTCTGAAATAATACATTTAAGGACAAGCTTCAGAATTGGCACTTCTAAGACAACATTCATCAGAGACTGGAACAATTACAAGTCCAATTGCCCCGAGCTCTCTTCATGTATTAATTACATGAAGAGGGGCATTAATTAAGGTTGGTTGTGAAGTAGTACCTTCTGCTCTTGCAGTTAAGAGTGTTTCAGCATTCTGTGAGGAGACTTAATGCAACTTCCGGTTTGCTATTTTAATGCACTGTTGCACAAATTTTACAGCCCTGGATATTTACTGAGATTAAAGAACAGAGGTACTGGGGCTAGTTCAGGAGAGCGGTTGGACATTTTGAAGGATTACGTACAGTTTGGTCTTGAACACTGGGGTTCGAATACCATATAACTCTTATATGTACGTGCATGCATATGTATGTACACACGCAGTTGAACAGTCACGTCTATGTTTTCCTGACAGAGGAAATTTTTTTTGTTGACGTAGGAACCTTCAGCCGCTACCTGTGAGTGCGCATTAGGTAAACTTCGCTCCATATGTAGTAACCCGTAAACCACACAGGAGAGATAAATTGCACTAGGTAAAGTCAAGTGTGATGGGCTCGATTGAGGAAGTGTTGGCAGGGAATTTGAATTCATGACATTCGATTTCCACGTTAGGGAATTTTAAATTTATGTTACATGTTAAAGGAGAGAGTTCTTGCTCCAAATGTTTCGTTTTCAATAATTATACAATATATTTCGAAACATTTTCATTGGCCAATTACTTTTCCATAAACATTTATAGATCATTACTGCTTGTCAAATTACATCATTTGAACTGATGGTAGGAGTTGAAACTGTTGGAAATGGTGCCAAATGGGTCAACTTTGACCACAATTTTAAGTGGGACCCAATGTTCGAATTGTCGAAATAAATGTTCAATTAAATTCTACGTTCCGAGTAGATGAGTGTAGAATATTTAATTGTAAAAAACCATTTCAATATGAATGAGAAATTATGGTTGAAAGTTGGACAATAAATAAGAGGAATAAATGTGAAATAATTGAAAAACTGTTCCAATCCCACATAGGTTGCAAACACAACCTTGAACCACTTAATAAATATCAAGTTTGAAAATGAGTTTGGGCCCCAAGGGGTACCAATAGTCTTTGAAAGGGGGGAGTCTTAGACAATGTCTAGACTAATCGAAGGCCACACGCGCGAGCGCCGCCGCCGTCCGGCCGGCCGGCTTGGCACAGCACGAGCTCGGGTCGTGGTCGTGGGCCTGGGCTTGGACTTGGGCTGGGCCGGGTCAATATTAATTTTTTGGATAAAATTTATTTAAATTTTTATCTGATTTCAATTAATTAATTCCCTCCATTTCACGGTTTTTCTTTGAACCGTCAATTGATTAAGTAAATGTCTTAACTGTGAGTTAAGTGAGCGTGAGTGGTGAAACTGCTCAAAGTGGGGAGTTGTACGAGGCTCAACCGTCAAACTCCCTCATCTATTTAAAGGGTCCTTAGGCTTTCATTTTCGACACACCAAAAAACACTCGAATTCACACTGCATACATAGTCTTTGTCGCATCTTTCTTTTCTGCATTTGTCTGAGAGAGTACTCCTTTTTCTGGTTCGCTATCTTGCAGTCGAAGTGCTACTTCTGCAAGTTTTGATCGTTGTATCTTGGGAGACGATTTACCACATACCATACCGTAAGCACCGAGTGACGGGGTAAAAACGTCTTAAGGACAGAGAGCCTAGTTCTCGCCTCGATCATCCTCATACCGGATTCTGCTATTATTTTAATCTTTCTGTTTTGTTCGTTTAATGCTTTGTATTCTGCCTTTACTCGTTTAATGCTTCCTGTTTTACTCGTTTAAATTAATACATTCTGTTCTTACTGTTATGCAAGTCGATTCTGGAAATATTATTTACTGCAACAAATTATTTTATACCCAACAATCTTAAGACGTTTTTTAATTTATTAAATACTTTTCCAGATTGTACTTGCTTAATTCTGCAGAGACTATTCTGCTACATTACTGTTCTGTAGAGTTTTAATTCGAAAAATTTTGACTTGTTGATCTTCTGTTTTGAAAACAGAAATGGCTAACACTTCTGGAACGAATGAGATTCCCACTAATGTGGCTGTGACCCCTACTGTGACGCCAACTATGACTGGTCCGTCTGCTTCAACTCATATTCCTCATGGAGAGAAGCCTGAAAAATTTAATGGGGTCGATTTTAAGAGATGGCAGCAGAAGATGCTGTTCTATCTCACCACTCTGAACCTGACAAGGTTTCTCACTGAGGATCCTCCTTCTGTTCAACAAGGAGAAAATAATCGAGTTTCGATTATTGCTTTGGACGCATGGAAACACTCTGACTTCCTATGCAAAAACTATGTACTGAATGGGTTGAATGATTCGCTATATGGTGTATATAGCGTAATGAAAACTGCAAAAGAACTTTGGGAATCTTTAGAGAAAAAATATAAAACTGAAGATGCTGGATCTAAAAAATTCCTTGTCAGTAAATTTTTAGATTATAAGATGATTGACTCTAAATCTGTTATTTCCCAAGTTCAAGATTTGCAGGTACTTCTCCATGACTTACATGCTGAAAAAATGACTGTAAGTGAGTCATTCCAAGTAGCAGCAGTAATTGAAAAACTCCCGCCCTCATGGAGAGATTTCAAAAATTACCTCAAATACAAACGCAATGAAATGAACATGGAGGAGTTGATTGTGCGTTTGAGGATCGAAGAGGATACAAAGAAATCTGAAAGGAGGAACGAGGGACCAAGCATGGAAGCTAAGGCAAACATGGCTGAATCAAGTTCAAAGAAGAACATGAAACGGAAGCACTCAAGCTTTGCCCCAAGGAAAAATGAAAACAACCAGAAGAACAAGAAGTTCAAAGGGGACTGTTTCAACTGTAGCAAACCCGGATATCGTGCAAGTGACTGTCGCAAGCCTAAAAAGCAAATTGACCATGCACATATTGTTGAAACTGAAAATTTGACTGAATGTGTTCAAGAAATGCACCTATCTGCTGTAATATATGAATGTAACAGTGTTGGAAATCCCAGGGAATGGTGGGTGGATACTGGTGCCACTCGCCACATTTGTGCTGAAAAGAGTGTGTTTTCTGATTACAAACCTATCGATGGAGAACAACTGTTCATAGAAAATTCCTCAAGCTCAAAGGTTGAAGGACAAGGAAAGGTGACCTTGAAGATGACATCTGGCAAGGAACTAGTCCTCAACAATGTGGTGCATGTGCCGGACATTCGGAAAAATCTTGTTTCTGGTTCCCTTCTTAGCAAGAATGGGTTTAAGTTAGTATTTGTATCTGACAAATTTGTACTAACTAAAAATGGAATGTACGTTGGGAAGGGTTACATGACTGATGGGATGTTCAAGATGAACGTCCTTACTATTGTACCTAAATTGAACAACATGAATCAAACTTCTACTTCTGCGTATATTGTTGATTCTTCTTGTTTATGGCATAAAAGATTAGGACATGCAAATTTTAAATCTGTGCACAAATTAATGAACTTAAATTTGCTACCTTCTTTAAGTTTCGATCCTAATCACAAATGTGAAACTTGTGTTGAGGCTAAGTTAGCCAAAAGACCATTTCCATCAGTTGATAGAAATACTTTACCTTTAGAATTAATTCACAGCGATATATGTGACTTGAAATTCGTACAAACTAAAGGTGGGAAAAAGTATTTCATTACTTTCATTGACGATTGCACTCGGTTCTGTTATGTTTATTTGTTAAAAACCAAAGATGAGGCTTTGGAAATGTTTAAACATTATAAGAATGAAGTGGAAAATCAACTTAGCAAAACAATAAAAATTGTTCGAAGTGATAGAGGTGGAGAATATGGAGCGCCGTTTGAAGAATTTTGTTCTCAACAAAGCATCATTCATCAAACAACGGCCCTTACTCACCTCAATCTAATGGTATTGCGGAACGAAAGAATCGTACGCTTAAAGAAATGATGAATGCTATGTTGATTAGTTCTGGTCTACCACAAAATTTGTGGGGGGAGGCTATCCTCTCGGCAAATCACATTCTTAATAAAATACCACACAAAGTAAAGGATGAAACACCTTACGAATTATGGAAAGGTCATAAACCTTCATATAAATACTTGAAAGTGTGGGGGTGTTTGGCAAAGGTAGAAGTGCCAAAACCTAAACAAATAAAAATAGGACCAAAAACTGTAGATTGCATATTTATTGGATATGCTCATAACAGTAGTGCATATCGTTTCCTTGTGCATAAATCCGAGATTCCGGATATACATGAAGATACAATAATTGAATCAAGGAATGCAAGTTTCTTCTAAGATGTCTTTCCTCGTAAAGACAAAAGTGATGTAAGTTCAACAAAACGAACTTACGCTACTGCAAATGATGATGAAAATGAAGAAGAACTCAGACGCAGTAAAATGACTAGAAAGTCTACATCCTTCGGTTCAGAATTTCTAACGTACATGATCGAAGATGAACCAAAGACATTTAGCGAAGCAATGTCAACACCAGAGGCTCCTTTTTGGAAAGAAGCTATCAATAGTGAAATTGAATCGATAATGCAAAATCATACTTGGGAGTTGGTTGATCTCCCACCTGGAAATAAACCTCTAGGTTGCAAGTGGATTTTCAAGAAAAAGTTAAAATCGGATGGATCTATTGATAAATACAAGGCTCGGTTGGTAGCAAAAGGAAGGTCTTGATTTCTTCGATACTTACTCACCCGTAACAAGGATTACTTCGATAAGAATCCTTATTGCAATTGCTGCAATACATAATCTCGAAATTCATCAAATAGATGTTAAAACAGCTTTTCTGAATGGAGAGTTGGAAGAAGAAATATACATGGAGCAACCTGAAGGATTTGTCGCTCATGGACAAGAGAAAAAGGTTTGCCGACTCGTTAAATCTTTATATGGACTAAAACAGGCGCCAAAGCAGTGGCACCAAAAATTTGACAAAACAATGTTGTCAAATGGTTTTAAAATTAACGAGTGTGATAAGTGTGTGTATAATAAAAGTACACCGACATCATATGTCTTAGTATGCTTATATGTGGATGATATGCTAATTCTAGGTAGCAATCATGATATCATTGTGTCTACTAAGAAAATGTTAACAAAACATTTTGACATGAAGGACATGGGTGTAGCAGATGTAATTCTTGGAATTAAAATTTTTAAAACACCAGATGGCCTCGTTCTTTCACAATCTCATTACGTTGAGTCTGTGTTAAAGAGATTTGGAGTTTTTGATGAATGTCCAGTCAAAACTCCAGTAGACACGAGTCTACACTTAGCAAAAAATAGAGGTGAACCTGTACATCAATTAAGATATTCTCAGGTCATTGGGAGTTTGATGTATTTAATGAACTGCACACGTTCTGATATTGAGTTCGCAGTTAATAAATTGAGTAGGTTCACATGTAATCCAAGCAATGATCACTGGAAGACATTGAATAGGGTACTTCGATATTTAAAATATACCTTAAAATTTGGATTACATTATATGAGATATCCAGCAGTATTAGAAGGATACTGTGATGCAAATTGGATATCTGATATGAAAGATTTTAAATCCACAAGTGGTTATGTATTTACACTTGGTGGTGCGGCTGTGTCTTGGAAATCCTCAAAGCAAACTTGCATAGCTCGATCAACAATGGAATCAGAGTTTATAGCTTTAGATAAAGCTGGAGAAGAAGCAGAATGGCTTCGTAACTTCTTAGAGGATATTCCGTGTTGGCCTAAACCGGTGCCTACAATTAGTATTCACTATGACAATCAGTAAGCTATTGCAAGGGCACAAAATTGCATGTATAATGGTAAGTCTAGACATATACATCGTAGACACAATACCATAAAGCAGTTGATCTCAAATGGTATTATCTCCATTGATTATGTGAAATCAAAGGAGAATCTCGCAGATCCGCTTACAAAAGGCTTACCAAGAGATCAAGTGTATTATCTATCAAAGGGAATGGGATTAAAGCCGAACATGCATGAATCTTAATGATGGTAACCCAACCTGGTTGACTGGAGATCCCAAGATCTTGGTTCAATGGGCCAACTAAGTTATTAAGACTCAGTTAAGCACTTGACCATTCCTTTATTAAAAAGTGTTGTCTGCAGAATGTAAAAGGTTAAGTTGTAACTTTTAATGATTCCTATAGCTTGGATAATCCGAGTGGAGTACAGCAGAATACTCTTAATAGGAGATCACCTATATAAGTGTGAAGTGGAGCCGCTTCTATGAGAATTTGGGGCTTAAAATTCTCTAAAGCACTTATGAATCCCAAGAATCGTTCAGGGCCAAAATGAACACAACTATGAGAACCTAAGAATTGAATAGAAAGATTATTGTGTGGATATTGTTGCCTTGGTTTACACCAACGGCTGAACAGTTCAAGACATCAGTTCACTGATTAGCCAAGTAAACTCGATAGTATTCCACTACGGCAGGTTCAAAGCCAAAAGCTACCTCTCCTGATGCAATAAGTCTTTCGCATGTACTCTCTGTTCGTGTCTGCATTGCATAGTCATGATAATTTCCATTCATGTGGGGGATTGTTGGAAATGGTGCCAAATGGGTCAACTTTGACCACAATTTTAAGTGGGACCCAATGTTCGAATTGTCGAAATAAATGTTCAATTAAATTCTACGTTCCGAGTAGATGAGTGTAGAATATTTAATTGTAAAAAACCATTTCAATATGAATGAGAAATTATGGTTGAAAGTTGGACAATAAATAAGAGGAATAAATGTGAAATAATTGAAAAACTGTTCCAATCCCACATAGGTTGCAAACACAACCTTGAACCACTTAATAAATATCAAGTTTGGAAATGGGTTTGGGCCCCAAGGGGTACCAATAGTCTTTGAAAGGAGGGAGTCTTAGACAATGTCTAGACTAACCGAAGGCCACACGAGCCCGCGCGCCACCGTCGCCGTCCGTCCGACCGGCCGGCTCGGCACGGCACGAGCACGAGCTCGGGTCGGGTCGGGTCGGGTCGGGTCGTGGTCGTGGGCTTGGGCCTGGACCTGGACTTGGGCTTGGGCCGGGCCGGGTCAATATTAATTTTTTGGATAAATTTTATTTAAATTTTTATCTGAATTCAACTAATTAATTCCCTCTCTTTCACGGTTTTTCTCTGAACCGTCAATTGATTAAGTGGATGTCTTAATTGTGAGTTAAGTGGGCGTGAGTGGTGAAACTGCTCAAAGTGGGGAGTTGTATGAGGCTCAACCGTCAAACTCCCTCCTCTATTTAAAGGGTCCTTAAGCTTTCATTTTCGATACACCAAAAACACTCGAATTCACACTGCATACATAGTCTTTTGTCGCATCTTTCCTTTCTGCATTTGTTTGAGAGAGTACTCCTTTTCTGGTTCGCTGTCTTGCAGTCGAAGTGCTGCTTCTGCAAGTTTTGATCGCTGTATCTTGGGAGACGATTTACCACATACCATACCGTAAGCACCGTGTGACGGGGTAAAAACGTAAGGACAGAGAGCCTAGTTCTCGCCTCGATCATCCTCATACCGGATTCTGCAATTGTTTTAATCTTTCTGTTTTGTTCGTTTAATGCTTTGTATTCTGCTTTTACTCGTTTAATGCTTCCTGTTTTACTCGTTTAAATTAATACATTATGTTCTTACTGTTAAGCAAGTCGATTCTGGTAATATTATTTACTGCAACAAATTATTTTATATCCAACAATTGGTATATCAGGTATACAAATTACCCTTCTAGTTCTTTTTCATGGTTTTGATTATTCAAGAAGAGTTCTGGTTTAAGTTTCTTGGTTTTCTTGATGCAGGTGGAGTTACATCCATGGCGCCTTTCCTGGAAAAAGTCTTTCCACCTGTTTACCATAAACAGATGGATGATACATCAACTAATCAGTACTGCAAGTTTGACAGTCAAATCTTGACATTGTTTACATCTTCCCTCTGTTTGGCTGCCCTTATAGCATCCTTTTTTGCATCCACAGTTACTAAGAAATTTGGTCGTCGAAAGTCTGTTGTTTGGTGGAATAATTTTCTTGGTGGGTGCCATCATCAACGCTGCAGCAGTGCACATCAGTATGCTAATCATAGGTCGTGTTTTATTTGGCATTGGTGTTGGCTTTGCTAACCAGGTATAACTGAATTGATTTGTTCCAGAATTTACTTTTCGTGTTGATTTAAACGTTGGATCATTCATCTAACTTTGTTTTGATTCTATTTATTATGCATCCGTGCCTCTTTATCTATCAGAGATGTCTCCATATAATTGGCGTGGCACATTTAATGTTTGCTTTCAATTGATGATCACAATTGGAATACTGGTAGCCAACCTGTTCAACTATATCTTTGCTAAGATTGAGGGTGGCTGGGGATGGCGGCTCAGCCTGGGATTGGCTAGCGTTCCTGTCTTAATCATCATTATTGCGTCCTTTTTCCTCTCTGACACCCCAAACTCTTTCGTGGATAGGGGAAAGGAAGAGGAAGCAAAAGCACTGCTCAAGCGCATTCGTGGAGTTGACAAAGTTGATGCTGAATTTAATGATATTCTTGCAGCCAAGAATGAAGCAAGACTAGTGCAGAATCCATTGCAAAATATCTTAAAGAGGCGGTGCTATCGTCCTCAGTTGGTTATGTCCATCTTGATCCCTTTCTTCCAACAACTTACTGGAATCAACGTGGTTATGTTCTATGCCCCTGTACTCTTTAAAACCATTGGATTTGGAAGCAATGCTTCTCTCATGTCAGCTGTTATTTCTGGCATTGTAAATGTCATTGCGACTTTAGTGTCTGTCGCGTAAGCTGATAAGTGGGGCAGAAGAACTCTTTTCCTTGAAGGAGGTGTCCAAATGCTTATCTTTCAGGTAAAACATTAACTGATTTTTAAGACACATGCAGTCATATTAATTATACATGGTCGTTGCTAATGTAATCTTTTGCTGATTCTTGACGATACAGATTGCAGTTGCAGCTCTTATTGGAGCCAAATTTGGTGTGACGGGACACGTGACTTCGCTACCAAAGTGGTTTGCCATAGTGGTGGTGATATGCATCTGCATCTATGTTGCCGGTTTCGCATGGTCTTGGGGGCCATTGGGATGGCTTTATCCAAGTGAGATTTTCTCGTTGGAGGTCAGGTCGGCAGGGCAGAGTATTAATGTAGCAGTGAACATGTTCTTCACATTCTTAATAGCTCAGGTGTTCCTTTCGATGCTGTGTACGATGAAGTTTGGTCTCTTCATCTTCTTTGCATTCTTTGTGGTGCTGATGACCATCTTTTCTTACTTCTTCATGCCCGAGACGAAGAATATTCCCATTGAAGAAATGACACGAGTATGGAGAGACCACTGGTTCTGGAAAAGATATATGAACAATCCTAATTACACTTATTATTCATTAGATTCTGCTTTAATAAAAATTTTCTGGTTTCTACTCATTTCGAGAAAATTTTAGTACTTTCGCACGATCTTCTTTTGAATATATAACGCTCTGAATCAACTCTTATCATCAAAGAGAAATATTGATTCTGTGACATAGACCAGTCCATTCCAACATATTAAACATGCTCGTATTATACGACAATAGATATTATTCAATGTGATATATATTTCACAGTTATAATTCCTTATGATTAACATATCACTTACATTTATTCATCAGACTCCATTATTCATCATTATTCATCTAAATAATATGGTGGAGAGGCAAATAAATAAAAATAATTGCATTGATAATAACTAGTGCACAATGAGGAGTTTGTCCATCGAGGCCATAGTGCCGCAAATGTGTGAATTTTGATTACACATTTGTGTGGCTATCTTATTTTATTTCATGAATAGAAAATCAAATACTGACTATTTTGCCCCTACCTAGGTGGCCTTGCAGGAGTGGTATAGTGGTGGCGATAGCGGGTGGTGAAGGTGCAGAGGCGGTTATTGGTGGAGCAATAGAGGTGGCAGTGGCGGAGTGGGCGGAAGGAAATGAAAATTATTCTTTTTAAATTATTTTCATTTGCTTTTTATTTTTTATTTTATGAATTTTTCATTTTTTTTATATTTACTTGAGAATAATGAAACGATCATTTTACTCTTCTTAATTTTTGAATTTGATGGTCAAAAAAATCGACCAACGGAGAATAGGATTGAGTCCATCCATTTGTATAAAGGCCACCAATTTATCAAAGATTTGAGACACAAATGTTGATAAAAAAAAAAAAAGGTTGGGCCGAAGGTTAAAAAGAATAGAAAGATTAAGAATATTTATCACAATTTATTAAAATTTATAATTTAGGTAACAAAACACACGAATGTTCAATAAAATAGTAATCTTACTTTAAATAGTAATTTTTTTTTTTTCTAATCTCAAGTTAAAAGATTACGAATTTCCAAATTTTGAAAATTCCATGTTACATTAATCTTCATCCGCGTCTTTGAATGTGATCTTCCCAAGAATAGTAAGGTCAACCCCATCTTGGGATTGGGGTGGGGGTGGGTGGAGGAGGGCTGCCATTAACCCCTTGCCAAACACTGAAAGCCACGTCCTAAAACAATTATATATTAACTGAAGTGCTTGCTAAGAAGAGTGATTTTTTAATTCAATCTTGCTAGAATTCTGAATAATGTTATTTAAACTTCATCGGAGTTATAACTTTAATCTATGTGACGTTAATATGACATTAAATGATAGGTTAAATCATTTTATAACTCCAGTTTACATGACATTAACGTACGTAGCTCAAACTAGGACTTAATTTGCAATTTCGCATTTTAAGCCAAAGTACTTTGTTTTTTCTTTTTAAATGCAATTAGTATGATCCCTCTATTAATGCTTTCAATGTGATTATGGTTGGTCTTAATTTAGGCAATTCAAGAATTTGTGTGCTCAATTTTTTTAATCAGATCGAATCGCTCGTTGGAACTTAACGAGCTCTAATACCATGTTAAGATTTGAGGTTCCATCTTAAAAAATCAATTTTATTAAGAGGAGTAGCTCAAATTCTTATAAATTGGTCTATATTTTCATCTTTATTCGATGTGGGATTTTATCCCTTAACAGTGTTCATATCATTAGCACTATAAATTTGGAGTTTCCAGCCACCAAAACCAAATCACCCTTCTCTCATTCTATATAGATACCGTCTCTCGCTGTGTTTCTTGTGTGTGTGTGTGTGAGTAAAAGGCCTGCAGGATGGCTATAGGGGTGGTTTTGGCAATATTTGTGATATTTGTGTATTTCTTGTACAAAGTTGCTTATGAAACTGTATCATTTTACTGGCTAACACCAAGACGCATCCAGAAAATAATGGAAAAACAAGGAGTTCGTGGCCCTAAACCACGGTTTCTGCTAGGAAACATCATGGACATGGCTTCCTTAGTCTCGAAATCCACCTCTCAGGACATGGATTCTATCAGCCATGACATAGTCGGGCGCCTCCTGCCCCATTTCGTCGTCTGGTCCAAGTTATACGGTAACACATTTATACGATTTTTCATTGTGTCCTAGATCAGTAAATTTCGTTTACGGGATTATAACCACTTGGCTGCCGTCGCCTTGTTCTTACGCGAAATATTGTGATCAGGAAAGAGGTTTATCTACTGGAATGGAACTGAACCAAGAATGTGCTTGACAGAAAGTGAACTCATTAAAGAGCTTTTGTCCAAATACAATAGCATTTCTGGAAAATCATGGCTACAGCAACAGGGCTCCAAGCATTTTATTGGGAAAGGCCTTTTAATGGCCAATGGTGAAGATTGGTACCATCAAAGACACATCATTGCACCTGCATTCATGGGAGACAAACTAAAGGTACAAATACAGAGGCGGAGCCAGCATCCAACGAGCCCCCAAGGCCGCCCATGCTGGCTCCGCCGAATTTTTTTCCTTATATTGGGCAGCCACTTGCCTCTGCCCACCTGAATTCTTGAATCCGCCACTGTACATATATGCCCTCAAGATGGTAGTTCGTTTAAAGGATATTAATATTAAGCACTAATAGCGTTTTTGGTTTATCTGCAGAGCTATGCGGGGTACATGGTGGAATGCACTAAGCAGATGCTCCAATCACTGGAAAACTCATTAAAAAAGGGTCAAACAGAGTTTGAGATTGGAGAACATATGACTCGTCTCACCGCAGATATTATCTCAAGAACTGAATTTGATAGCAATTACGAAAAGGGAAAGAAAATATTCCATTTGTTAACACTTCTGCAACATCTCTGTGCACAAGCAAGCCGGCATTTGTGCTTTCCCGGAAGCCGGTTGGTCATTTTGTTCTCTTCTTGATAGTAAATGATTTGACTTTTATCTCCTCGACCCACAGATTCCTACGATTATTAAGTGTTCATATCTGTCAAGTCAATAAATAATCCATAATTCCAGCCATAAAATCAGTTTGAAAAAGAAACAGAGTTCTGTTCTTAGAATTGACAGCCATAATTTTCAATAGTTAATTATACATTTTTTTTCTGCAGGTTTTTTCCAAGCAAATACAATAGGGACATAAAATCTCTAAAGCTGGAAGTAGAACGATTACTAATGGAGATCATACAAAGTCGGAAAGATTGCATAGAAATCGGTCGAACGAGTTCATACGGAAATGATTTACTTGGTATGCTGCTAAATGAAATGCAAAAAAAGAAATCAGGCAATGGATTTAGCATAAACCTCCAATTAATCATGGATGAATGCAAAACATTCTTTTTTGCTGGTCATGAAACTACAGCTTTATTACTCACTTGGACAATTATGCTACTCGCCGGCAATCCTTCTTGGCAAGAAAAAGTACGTGCTGAGGTGAGCCAGGTCTGCAATGGTGGTTCACCCTCTGTTGATCAGCTCTTAAAGCTCCCTTTGGTAAGACTTTTTCCTCTACGGACTTAACCTTTTTTTTTTGTGTGTTTACGGGTTCGATAGGATGTTAGTAACGTATAGGACTACGAAAAAAATGAAATTTCAATGACCTACATAGGATGTTTGGTAGGTCAACTAAATATGGTATCTCATTTTCGTGCACCTTTGATGCTCAAGTTTGTCACGGCAATGGGGCATGTGTGCGTAGAAGAGAGACACCCCATGCCCTCTATTTAGTTCTATCGAGTCCAATCCAATAACTTTTTACCCAAACATATCGTAATTGTACGATACGCGATGACCGACAATTTTAACTTTTTCACAACTGTTTTAACCCGACAAATCGAACATACTGCATGTAACATTTACTGCTTGAAATATATATGTTAGAAGTGAGGCCTGCGTTGGGAAGGGTTTCCAACAACATTTTTCACTGAATACTAGAGTGATTTTTAGCTGGTTAAGTAGCACCGTTGGTATTAAAACACTAGTCTAAATGACGCTATGTGATAGGTGTACTCATTTGATCCTCGTCCAATTAAAGCAAAACGACTAAACTATTTTTTCTTGCTTTTTTGAAGTTGAATATGGTGATCAACGAATCACTCCGTCTATATCCGCCAGCAACTGTTCTACCTCGTATGGCGTTCAACGACATCAAACTCGGGGATCTCCACATCCCGAAGGGACTTTCGATTTGGATTCCAGTTCTTGCAATACATCACAGTGAAGAAATATGGGGCAAAGATGTAAATGAATTCAATCCTGATCGTTTTGCATCCAAATCATTTGCCCCTGGACGCCATTTCATCCCATTTGCTGCTGGTCCTAGAAATTGTATAGGCCAATCTTTTGCTCTCATGGAAGCCAAGATTATACTAGCCATGTTAATATCAAAATTCTCCTTCACTGTTTCAGATAATTACCGCCATGCCCCCGTTATTGTTCTTACAATAAAACCCAAGTATGGAGTTCAAATCTGCTTGAAGCCATTGAATACATAAACAATTTTGATTGAGATCAAATTTTGTTAATTTTCTTGTCTTTTTGATACATGAGATTGAGACTTCAAGAGAAGAATTTTTTTTAATGCTATTATTATTATTATTATTATAAGTAACTCTGTGTAAAGATAAAGATTACGAGATTTAATAATCATTACTCCATAATAAAAATGTGAGAGCACTTCGATATTTAATTACTTTTGCTTTCTGGGAATCAACTAATGTATTTAGGGATTAAAATAAGATGTTAGATAAGAGAATGAATGATTTAAGTAGTCTTTGCAATTCTAGAACAAGTCTGAAAGGCCAACAATGACAACGACGACAATGAATATGTTTGTCATTCTGTTCGGTTCATTATATGTCTAGTCAAAGATATAACAATTCAATTACATTCTTAAAAATCGCAATAATTTAGGCAAACCTTGTCCTATTTGTTCTACTACTTACGAGCGAGTTGATGAATTCTATTTTATCCATCAAGAGGTAGTGTGTAAAATTCATTCCGTACAAATAAAATTAGGTATTTCAAAAGATAAGAGTGCTCCAGTGAGTTGTCGAACACCTCTCAAAGGTCGCTATAAAGCGGCTTTTCTAGCCATCTCTCTTTTAACTTATTCTAACGATATCATCGCCGGAGACAATTAGGTCTAGCAAAAATATTATATAAATAAGTCACACAACACAAAGTGATAGGTTAGAAAGACTTTTAACTTTAACTTTGATTCCCAGATCAAGTATAATGATGGTTTCAATTGAAAACGGCCAAGTTGGTAGTATTTTGACAAAAAAAGGCAGGGAGGGTTAGGACATTTCTTATTTTATTTTTAGCAGGAAAAAACTATGATATTTTCTTACATACCTATCATCTACCTCCACCAATTTTTACTCGGCTATGCCCACTACCACTCTCTCTCACGTCTTCTTTACCCATTTTACTCACAACTTAGTGCAAAAAATCATGCACAAGATTCTATCCCGCACCCACCTGGGCTATCACTAAAGTTGACTTTCATCTCAACTTAAAACGGTGTTATATTGTGGTCAAGCTTCTTATGAACAAAGAAGTAACAATTCTAACCCTTCGGGGTGGTCGAGTTGGTGGAACAGGTGAACGCGGAGATCGAATTCCTGCCAACTTTCTCGATCGAGCACGTCGCACCGGGCTTGCCTAGTGCGATATATCTCTCCTATGTGGTTTGCGGATTACTGCACATTAAAGTAATGTTTACCCAATGCGCACTTACGGGTAGCAGTTGCGGATTTCTACATAAAAAAAAAAGTGACAATTCTAAATGCGTAACATGTTATTAAGTTAGGGCTTAACTTGTATGCTTATTACGACTTTGATATCCTCTTTTTACAAATCAACTTCAAGAACTCATTTGCAGATAGAATGACCTAAGAAGGTAAATTCTACTAGAAGAATGTTTCCCACCGGGTTGGGAATTGGGGGTGTTATAATCTCTCTAATAAAGTCTTTCTTCACTAAGGAGTCGTTTGAGAGGGCTTTTGAAAAGTGAGAAACTTTTTCTGAGATTAAGAAACTAGTTTTGAACCCGTTTGGATATATTTTTGAGAGTAATTTGTTTGATTAGAAAATCGATTTTAAAGAAAGTCCAAAATGACTTCTTCAAGAAACTCTTCTTTCAGTAGCAAAACCATGCTTAAGGGCCTTGAATTGTGGGCTTATGACCATTTGAACATCCTCCTTTTACAATTCGGTTTAAAAGGTGATTTTTATCCATATTTTATATTACCTTCGTCCAATTATATAAGCTGGTTTTGTCACAGAGATTATGAAATTTTAATGTTATTGAAAAATCAATTTTTTTCCAGAAATTTTCCTTATTTTTCATTATTTAATTATCAACAACTAGTAGTAAATCGAAGAAAATTGGTTATAAATAGATAACTTAAATAAGCCCCTGTTTGGCCTCCGTTATTTCAAATTTTAATGCGTAGAATAGTATTATTTGGAGAATTAATTGTTGAAAATAAAATGAAAAATTTTCGATTTACGAATAATATTATTTTATGGAAAATTGTGTAGTTGAAAATACGAGAGAGAAAAATAAAATTTAATTTAATGGGAGTCAAACTAATAAAATAACACATTCTCAATAAAAAAAACATAATTATATAATCGGGACAAGAAAATAAGGAAAATCAACGTATATAAATGAGACGGAGGGAGTAATAAAAGATAATCAATTTGTTATTTCGACAATTGTTCGTGGATATTTGATTAATGAATAGTTTCCCTTTATGCTCGATACCAAAATGATAATCGAAGTTCGATATTCTCGATGGATTCTACTCCCTCCGTCCCAATTATATAGGCTGAATTTCCTTTTTCGCTTGTCCCAAATATATAGGCATGTTTCTTAATGTAGAATATTTTGTTGTGTTCCTTTACCATTATACCCTTATTAAATTTTTCCCACTTAATATGTCAATTTCTTGAAATCATCCAAATACACACATTTCACACTTCTTGGAAACATGAAACAACTCTAATTTCTTCTTCTTCTTCAAATTCTTTATTAATTCCAACAATAATTTAGTTTTATACAATGAAAATTAAATAGGGGTAAAATAGGAAAGATTTTGGCAAAAATTAATTTTCCAATGACATTAAAGGGGTTTTCTTAATCCATGTGAAAAACCAAACAAGCCTATATAATTGGGACGGAGGGAGTATTATACAATTCTCATTACATCCTTAATAGGATCCTCTTACATCTTCTTTCTTCGAGCTCAAGCTATAAAAGAAGAACTTCGAGAAGTAAATTAAAATTAAGTTTCACAAAAACTTTTAAAAGAATAACTTTCTGCCAAAATCTTCGAAGAGACTTTGATGGAATTGCACATAATTGTGAACTTCATTAAACTATTAAATAACTTAAGTTCAAACAGCTCAGAGGAAAAAGCTGGAAGAAATGCCGCACTGAGAAATTGAAAATTACTAACTTATACAATAATCGCTTTTAATTAACATATATATATGACAAAGTGGAAGACAAACAGGCGGAAGCACTTAAAACCAACTGCTAAATCAAGTCTTAATTATAATTAGTTTATTAATCCGTACATACATTGAATTAAGTAAGTCAAAACGCAATGCCTAAGTATAATTAATTAAGCAAAAATATTGTAATTATATACGGTATCAGTCAAAGTGTCTTGGTTTTGTGTAATTGAATTACGACCAAAAGTATATTCGAAAAATGAAAATGTCGTTATTTGTTTAATTAAAAAAGGGAATCACAAATTAATGCAGTGTTTTATTGCTGAAAATGCTCGTTAATATTTAATGGTTGTTGGAGTATATCAAGTTGAAATATATATATATATATATATATATATATATATATATATATATATATATATATATATATATTAGGAGCTTATTATCCTTTGATTTGGTTCACACGAGTCTATGATCTCGCTCAAAATTTGAGATCGATGAATAAACTGTCGATCTATCGAATTGAATCGAAATTAAAATTTTAAATTGTTGATTTGATTACATGTAGTTTAGGTAGAAAATCACCTGAAAAAAAAAAATCGAACCATTCAACATTTAAAAAAATAAATAAATAAATTACTTGTTTTATATGTTATTTATTTGATCAATTTATATGTTATGAGGGACATTTGACAAAATTTGTCAATTGATTTATGTGCATATTTATGGATTTTTCATTCTTTTTTAATGCATTATGAATTAAAACATATAGTGTTTCACATTTTTTTTAATTAATTCATATATTCTATTTATTTTCTTGTATGCTTTCATTTTAACTCTTAAGAACAAAAATCAATAATTTATGCTAGGAGTAGTTGAGGTTGACAAACATTTTCTAATGAACCTAAACCTCTGTTTGGTACACATTAAAATTTTTATTACCATTCTTCTATTCATGCTTCAATAAAATAATATTTGTTATCACATTAATAATTTTTTTTTTCCTTTTTAGCCCCTGTTTGAGTCATATTAAAATTTTCATTTTCATTCTTCTACTAATTTTCAACCACACATTCTTCAATAAAATAATATTTTCCATCACATCAATAACTTTTCATTATTTTTCAACCACACATTCTCCATCAATCTACTATTTCAGAATACATTATTCCAAAATAATGTGGTTCAAACGCACAATTAATCATACATTCTCAATCAATCTACTATTTTAGAATATATTCTTCCAAAATAATATGGCTCAAACAAACCCTAAGTCTCTGCTTGACAATCATTATTTAATTTTTTTTTTATATATATACTGATTTTCAATTACATATTTACACAAAAAAATATTTTGCCCGTAAACTGAAAATTTTTCATACCTTCTAACCACACATTTTTCTAAAAATCACTATTTAAAATATTATTTTGACCAAATAACAACCATAAAACAGGGACTAACTGTTGGTAATGTACAATAATATAGTTTGAAATAAATAAATAAATACACACATTCACCTAACATATCTTGTACACTAGTGCACAAATATATTCTTTTTGATAATCAACAAAGAGCCCCACATATACTTAAAAGAGATTATCCTAAGATAATGATTAGATGTTTACCTTTTTATTACTTATATTTATTTATGTATCACGAGCGAACACAAGTGGTCAAAAGTTGATTAATATTAAAATAACAAAAATCAGCACCCTCCCCACTAATATATAATTATTTACACATAAATCTTTGTTTTAAATATAACATAAAATGTCACATCATTCATTTTCAACTAATATCTTTAAAAAAAAATTCGATTTGTAACTAACCATAATCATGATCTACTCAAAGAAATTATGCTCCACTATCTATTCACCTTAACCAGCTTCTCCACCCCAAGAATTTAAGGCCTTGTTCGGTAGTGATTTAAATCAGATTAAAATTGAAAACTAGTCGTTATTGTTGACTTTTATTAGATGAGTGAGACACAATAACGACTATATTTTCAATTTTAATTAGCCGACTTTAAACCCCTGTTTGGTACATATTAAAATTTTCATTTTTATTCTTCTATTCATTTTCAACCACACATTTTTAATAAAATAATACTTTTCATCACATCAATAACTTTTCCTTTTTTTTTTTTCACCACACATTCTCCATTAATCTACTATTTCAGAATACATTCTTCCAAAATAACGTGGTTCAAACACTTTAATGTATCAAGAAAATAATTTAGTTACTTGTTGTTTTAACAGTTTAAACTTTTAAATTAGACCATCATAAAAACATAAAATCAAGAAAAGGTGAGGAGAATCGAGAAAAAGATAGGCGATCGTAGAATTATTGAAGAATGAAATAAAAATAATAATAAAGAATTACAAAAATAAAAATAAAAAAAATCAATAGAGATTCAAGTGGGTGACATATTTTAAGTGATGCCCTCGTGCAATATTATTAATAAATAATAATCAACTTTTTAAGCTTGATTCAAGAAGTGGGGTGGGGCCATGGACTCGAAATCATACCTTATTGAAATTCTGTTACATTTTTTTTTTGGGTCTTTGAACAATTATCATTTAGATTTACAGATATTATATAAAAATTGAAATCCATAGTCTTTAATATCTATATTTCTCCCCGTGCATGCAAATAGTTTTGCCAAACTACTTTTACTACAGTTTGATTTGAGCCTTGTGCCGACTAACACCATCGAGATTTTTATTTGTCTTAGCTTTAAGACTTTAGTATGTTGATTCTTGTTATGATGAAATTTCCTATTGAAAGTGATACAATGGGAAGTGAGAAGATTAAAAAAATAAAAACGAATAATACAATTTTCGTTAAAACTTTGCATATATATAGACGCGTTTCTGTATAGAAGGGTGATATTGTTAAGATTTGAGGTTTCATCTTAAAATATCAACATTATTAAGAGAGGTAATCCAAAACCTATATAAATCAGTCGATATTTTCATTTTTATTCGATAGAAGGGTGATATCGTTAAACCTTTGCATATATATAGATACGTTTTTGTATAGAAGGGTGATATTGTTAAGATTTGAAGTTTCATCTTAAAATATCAACCTTATTAAGAGAGGTAATCCAAAGCCTATATAAATCGATCGATATTTTCATTTTTATTCGATGTGAGACTATCCCTTAACATGTCCCCACAAGATGGTGGCTTGTTTGAGTAAACGAATCTTAAAATTCGCGTGTTCAATTTTTTTTTTAGTCTTAATCAAATTGAATCGATCGTTGGAACTTAACGGACTATGATACTATGTTAAGATTTGTGGTTCCATTTTAAAAGTTCAACCTTATTAAGAGGAGTAATCCAAACCCTTTAAATATCGGTCGATGTTTTCATCTTTATTCGATGTGTGATTATATCTCTAACATATATTATTCGTTAATTTCAACATGGTCAATAGAGAATATATTTTACCTACGATTGAAGAAATTACACTAAAGTAGGTAGAAATTCACTCAATTAGGCATAACTTATTCCGTTTAAAAGCACGAAAAATTATATTTATCACCATCTTTCATCAATGATTCATGAACCCATTACGAGGAAGCTCTTTATAGATTTGGTACTAATTGAAAATAGTGGCCTTCTATCACTACTCTTGACTTTTAGGAACGAAGACATGACTCGTGTACGCACGTAAAGGACAACACGTGAAAGTAGTGAAGGCATTAACCAATCTCCTCCATTTCGAAACTATCCCCACTCGAGCTTTTCAATGGCCTCTATGTGGAGAAAATTTTATAAAAACTAATGTAGAATTTTAATAACCAAGAACCAATACATTTGTCACCAACGACAAATAGAAATTACATTTTTATTAGCAAAATGTTGGAAATATATTCATATTTTGTGTCTAGGAACCATAAAACTATACATTAGTTGGATTAATTATCATTAAAAAAGAGCTAAACAAGCAACGTTGTTTCGTGAGACTAGAAGACATCCCTAGGACTTCCAACTTTTTGACTTATTAGAGAATATTTTGGTGAATGTACTTTTTTTTTTTTTTAATTTCGTTCGTCAATACGTTTTACAATATTTTAATTATGCAAATATTATCACGTCTCTTTTAAGGTGTGTTTGAGCCATATTATTTTGAAAGAATGTATTCTGGAATAGTAAATTGATGGTGAATATGTGATTGAAAAAGAAGAAAAAATTATTGATGCGATGAAAAATATTAGTTTATTGAAAAATGTGTGATTGAAAATAAGTAGAAAAATGAGAATGAAAATGAAAATTTTAATGTGTACCGAACATGAGTTTAGTAATTTGTATTCTTCATATTTTGATGCATTAACGATCATATTTTATTGTGCACTTGTGCGCGTGTGATACCAATCTTGAACAATTCACCTAATATGGATGGAGAATTTTGTCTTGATTAATATTTGCATTAGATCGACATTCCAATTCATTCTTATGAAACAATACTATTTTTTGCTCCATTTATTTGAAGTGCCTAAAGATTTACCCTTTTACGATTGGATTTTCTAAAATTTTATATGCCTTCTATCTCATACTTGATTCTATGAAACTACGAGTTTTTCACCATTAAATAGCTGTCACTAAACCACCCATGACACTTTCACTTACAAAATTTACCAACAGAACTCAAAACTTCAGCTACGAAAGATCCATTAGTCGCGATTTTTCTTTCTTTTTTTCCTTTTTTTTTTTTTTTTTTTTATTTTTTGAAGTTACTCTCACAAGTGTTGTTGCATGGCACGCAAACTATACTATGCATCCACCACTTGGTTCACAATAGTCCTTAGTGGGTGCAACCATGATCAATCACTAGGAAATTGTCTCCTGCCTTCTCCATCGTGAGAGATTCCACTTGCTCCCTTTCACTAGTCCACTTCTACTCTCCCGGGATTTGTCTCCTCGATTGCATTACAAGGTTAAGGGTAGAATCTTGCATTATTTTGATATGCAGTAATCAATAAGATTGGATAGTTAGTTTACTTTCTTATTTGATACGGTACAGTGTTGTCTAATTCACTGTACCAAACATGCAATCTTAGTATAGTAATCATTGTCTTCCATAAAGTTATATTAAGAGTTTGTTTTTATTAGCTCGAAATGATGGTCCTTCATTTTCATGTAATTGGAAATGGAATTTTACGAAAAATTTGTTAAGAATTAAAAACTAAATTGACTTTTATTTTTTAATTTTTCTTTGCAACTATGTGAATAATAAGTGATGACAAAAGTCAAGTTTTCCCTCTTACATTCCAATATACTTTTGAGGCAGTAGGATTTGAATAGGCAAATGGTTTGTCCGTGGTGCATGGTGACCTCGCTCTGCAATTTGCATAGTTACCATTTGATTTCATGTCTAATCTTGAATAATCTCCACCGATAATAAAATCTTCTTCAATATCTTTTTGTTGATTTGAAAGTATAGGATCCACATTCACTTTGACTTGTGGGTTCTTTTTATGCACGATTTTGGTTCTTTGTTTATTTTCAATTCACGGGTACAAAAGATTAAAGGTTACTATGAATTTCGAAGGTCCCATGTTCACATATACAAGTTTATTTTTTTCCTTTCTTTTTTTCATTAATAGGTATACTTGTATATAGTGCAAGAAAAATGGAGTGCTAGGAACTAGCTAGAATTCATATTAGACCGTGTAGGGAAGCATAACATGTTTTTGGGTATTCAAAAGCAAGACAAAGCACTCCTAAGTACCTCGTACTTTTCGTTATGTTTTCAATAGAGGTTCATAGTGAATTTTGTGTACAAGGAATGATAGGAATGTCAAATGCATGTTTTTACCTCCTTATTTTATGCGCTCGTATGCTTATTTTGTGCCAAAATGTACTCATTACGCTCATATTTTGATTTAAGTAGCAATTCTATGGATATAGCGTAATTTGGAAGAAATATGTGAAAGAAGACCAAGTAAAAGGAAATGAAAGTTCAGGGACCAAAGACCAAATATTATAAACTTGTTCTAACCTTGGGAGGAAGATTCGAGAGTGTTTGAGGTCAATTGGATGAAGAAAAGAGTCAAGGGGATGAAATATAGCCAAAGACCACATATCAACTTTCAAGTTGAAAAGTTTTCATCAGTTTTCAGCCTCATATTGAGACCAGTTTTAGATATGGAAAACGGTCGAATTCAAAGATAGTATATGAAATAAAGTTGTAGCTCTTTGAGTTAGCTTTCTAAATCATCTTGAATCACTTCAATCGGATATTGAAAGATAAAGATATGATAAAAATACTGAAAGCAGTCCGGTGGAAGATTTTAAAGCTATGCAGTCGCATAGCTTGAAATCAATTCGGTCACATCCGTTGCTTCAGAGAACTTCATGGTCTATTTCAACTCTTCTATGCAATCGCAACACTTTCTACTATGCGGTCGCATAGTACGTTCTGGTGACGCAATTTGCTGGTTTCCTAAATTATGTCAACTACCTATGGAAACAACTATAAATACATATTTTAAAATCATAGAACACGACCAGAACGCCTCCAAACTCCATTCTTCATTATTTTCTCTCTTAAATTCATGAATTGTAACTAAACTTTTATACTTGGTCGAAGGAAACGGAAGCATCGGAACCACATATTGTGAGATCTAAATAGTTTTTCTTATTGTTTGATTTATATTTTGAGTATTGAATGTTCTTCTGCATTTATTTATATGATTTGTTGCGTTTAATTGCTAGAGGGTCTGCTAGTTCATTGATTGTAACAATCTACCGCTAAATTAAACATTAAATCCGTAATTGTTTGATTCATTTGACTTGTGAAGCACTATGATTTGATGATTTTCTGCAATAGATGTTATTGAATCTTACGAAGGATGTTTAAATAGATTGAATGCAACCGCTGGTGTTTGTGTTATCTAGTTCATCGATTTCTCTATTGTGTAAAGCTGTTATTAAATTGAATCTTGAGCGTTGGTCTGAGGTTATTTAATAATTAGGGTTATTAGAACGTTGGTTTCTAACTAACTAAAAATAAGGAGAGATATGAAAATAATTCCAACGATAGATATTCAAAATATGGATTGAATTATCATTGCATCTATAATCAATTGTGGATTTTCGACGGTGGATGTGAACTTAGACCAATGTTAGTTTTTTTTATTGTTTTCGTTAATTTAATTTTCGTTGTTATTAATTGCGTTACTTAGAATTGTTTGCATACAAAAATCTCCAATCATTGTACGGAGCATAAAATATTGAATTACACACTTTCGTGAGATCGACCCTTACATCCACTACAACATTAGTTTTAGAGGTTTAAGGACTATTTTTGGGTGCCTACGACAGTACACCAAATTTTAGCGTCGTTGTTAGGGAGCGGTGTTAATTTATTTTTGTGATTCTTAGTTGTTTATTTTATTTTTGAAAAAAAAAATAATTTTCTAGGTTTTTAGGTATTTTATTGTTTTCAAAAATTTTAGCATAGAATTTTATTTGTCTTTCTTAATCTAGCTTTTTTTAAATTTATTTTTCATTTGTTCTGTTTGTTTATGCCTGCAACTCGATCTTCTAATCAAAGATATTTGCAGTACGATTCAGAAATTGAGAGAACTTTTCGCAGGTTAAGGAGTAACATCCAGCAAAATCTTGAAGAAAACAACCTTAACTACAACAATCCATTTGCAAGTGATTTTGAGTTTGAAGGAGAAAAAACCATGGCTGAAAATAAGACTTTGAATGAGCTTGCAGCTCCTACATTGAATCAACAACCTTTATGCATAACTTTTCCTATTTTAGATGCTACTAATACATTTGAGCTTAAATCTGGACTAATACACATTTTGCTTACTTTTTATTGTCTTGCAAGGTGAAGATCCTCATAAACATCTGAAAGAGTTTCATGTGGACTGCACGAGTATGAAACCCACTGGAATTACCGAAGAATAAATCAAACTAAGAGCATTTCCATTTTCTCTGAAGGATTCGGCTAAGGATTGACTCTACTATCTACTATCGGGAATCATTACCACATGAGATGGAATGAAGAGATTATTTCTAAAGAAATATTTTCCAACTTCAATGACAGCAAATATTATGAATAAAATTTGTGGTGTCAGACAAGATCACAGGGAATCTCTACATGAGTATTGAGAGCGGTTCAAGAAATTGTGTGCAAGTTGTCCCCATCATCAGATCTGTGAGCAACTTCTCATCCAATACTTCTATGAAGGTTTTCAACCCACAGAAAGGAGCATGATTAACGCTGCAAGTGGATGAGCTTTAGTTGATATAACTCCTGAAGGAGCGAGAAATTTAATTGCAAACATGGCAGCCAACTCTCAACAATTTGGCGCTGAATTTGATCACCTTTCTAGATAAGTTAACGAGGTAAATGTCTCATCCATTGAACAACAAATAGCAAGTCTAACCACTCTTGTTCGTCAAATGACTTCAGATACCATGCAAACAGCGAAAACATGTGGAGTTTGTTCATTGGTAGGCCATCCAACTTATATGTGCCCAACACTTCAAGAAGAATCCGTTGAACACGTAAATGCAGTCGGTATTTTTCCTGGACAAACACCCATATTTTGTTAGGAAGACCGTTCTTAAGGACATCCAAAACTAAAATGGATTTTAATAATGGCACATTGACCATGGAATTTAATGATAAGATCATTAAACTTAATATCTATGATTCCATGCAATATCTGTGTAATAATAATCATGTTCATTGTATTGATGTGATTGATCAATTAGCACATAATGTTTTTGAATTTGATGCTAAAAATGAATGAAAAGCTATCATTAGTGAGCATCTTGGGAAGGAAAAAGAGAAGCTGGTCTTAAACACTGAGTTGTAAAGAATTGTGGCAGCATTAAATGCTCTTCCAAAGTCAGGTAACAGTTCTTATTTTATATTACCAGTTTCTAATAAGAGGCATCTACTTTCTGTTTTGCCGACTTCCATTCCAGATTTGAAGCCTCACCCTAGTTACCACAAGTATGTATTCCATGGAGGTGGAGAAACATTGCCAGTTATCATTCCAATTGGACTTGGTACATCGCAAGGAAGATCGAAGCTAACCATGATAAACCCGGGCTAAATAAGGAAACATTAAGTCGAGTCAAAGACAATAAATAAAGGCACTACTTGGGAGGCAACACAATGGGAGTTCGTTCATTTATCTTTATATTTTTATTTTTCGCATTCCATTTTTTTTTATTTTAGTTATATTTGTCTTTTTTCTTTGCATTGGACCTTACATTGGAAACAATGTAAGTTTGAAGTGTGGCGGATGAGATTTAGACTTATGACATTTCAATTTTGAGTGAATTTAATTTCAATACTTTTTGCATGATTTTTCAGGAAAATAAGTTGAGAATTAAATGATTGTTTTTGGTTGTGTATGCTATTTGCTAGAATTAATTAGGCTTTTAAAGAACTCATAACATGATTGAAAGAATAATTTTTCAACTTAAAGTTGATTAGTGGAGTTATTTTCTTTGAGGATGGTAGTAACTAAATTCTATAGACAAAAGCTAGTGAGATTTTTGAGTTTTTAGACTGATACATCCATAACAGTCTTATTATTCTTTTTCATGTGTGATATTCTTCCATGGTTTTGTTTCTCTAGAACTTGCCTTGATTGAAGAAAAAGAAATGAAATGAAAGAAAAATAAAATAAGTTATGAATTAGAGTAATTTTAATATGAAAAAGATCTATATTCATAACTCTTCCTACATTTCAAGAAAGAGTTCAATTTGTGTGGGATAGATGCAAAAATGATAAAGCTATCATGTGGAGTGGTTGGTTTACATATCTTATGTATATGTTTGAGCTAAATCTATTTATCTTTACTTCACTAGTTTCAATGGCTCTTGAGTCACATACCCAAATATTTCTCATCTTGACCATAAGCTACATTACAATCTTTGAAAAGTCCTTATGATTCTTGTAAAGTATGTGATCTAAGTGGTGACGAATGAGAAGACATCTCCATTGGAATGAATTTGAGCGAAACACTTACCCTTTTAAACACATGAGAGTTGAATGCTTATAGTCGTGAGGGTTTATATGTTTAGTTTACTACATTTTCATATGAAAATCCTTGCTAATTGATTATGAGTTGTGTGAAATGTTTATTCATGATATTTTATGTGTTTTGAAAAAGATCGATGGTTCTATATTCTTGACATTATGAAAAAAAGAGTCAAAGAGATGAAATATAACCAAGACTTTATCACATATCAACTTTCAAGCTAAAAAATTTTGAATCGATTTTCAGCCTCATATTGAGACCAATTTTAGACATGGAAAACGATCAAATTTGAAGATAGTATCTGAAGCAAAGTTGTAGCCTTGTAGTTAGCTTTCTAAAGCATCTTGAACCACCTCAATCAGACATTAGAAGAGAAATATATGATAAAAATATTGAAGGCTATTCAGGGCCTATTACAACTCTTTTATGCGACCGCAACACTTTCTATTATGCGGTCACATGGTACATTCTGGTGACGCAATTTTCTGGTTTCCTAAATTAAGTCAACTACCTATGGAAACAACTGTAAATTCATATTTTAAAACTCTAGAACACGACCAAAATGTACAAAACGCCTCCAAAATCCATTCTTCATTATTTTCTCTCTTAAATTCATGAATTGTAACTAAATTTTTATACTTGGTCGAAGGAAACGGAAGCCTCAGAACCACATATTGTGATATCTAAATAGTTTTTCTTATTGTTTGATTTATATTTTGAGTATTGAATGTTTTTCTGCATTTATTTCTATGATTTGTTGCATTTAATTGCTAGAGGACCCGCTAGTTTATTGATTGTAACAATCTACGCTAAGTTAAACATCAAATTCGTAATTGTTTGATCCATTTAACTTGTGAAGCACTAGGATTTGATGATTTTCTGCTATAGAGGTTATTGAATCTTACGAAGGATGTTTAAATAGATTGAATGCAACCGCTGGTGTTTGTGTTATCTAGTTTATCGATTTCTCTATTGTGTAAAATTGTTATCAAATTGAATCTTGAGATCTCGTTTAAGGTTATTTAATAATTATGGCTAATTAGAACATTGGTTTCTAACTAACTAAAAATAAGGAAAGATAGGAAAATAATTCCAACGGTGGATATTCAAAATATAAATTAAATTATCATTGCATTTATGATCAATTGTGGATTTCTGATGGTGGATGTGGACTTAGACCAAGGTTAGTCTTTTGATTGTTTTAATTAATTTAATTTTCATTGTGATTAATTGCGTTGTTTACAATTGTTTGCATACAAAAACCCCCAATCATTATACGGAGTATAAAATATTGAATTACACACTCTTCGTGGGATGAACTCTTACTTCCACTATTACATTAGTTTTAGATGTTTAAGGACTATTTTTTGGTGCCTACGACAGCACACCAAGGATTTAGAAAATCCAAATTGAAAATGATTGATCAACATAAGGCCCAAAACAATAATGCTTAGAGTGGATTCCCAATTTTGATCTTAGGTGATATAAGGTTTGGTTGTACATCTCCTATTAGTTATAGCTTTTTAAAAAAGCGATTGCATCTTCCCATATCATTTGGTGTCAGAGCTGGAGGTCTTCTGTTCAATCCTCCAAGGAAGAAAAAAAGATGTGAAGCATGACTTGAACGTGAAAGTGGGTCCATATCATAAGGTAATTTTCGACTTTAGGCCCAAATTAATGAATAGTCCTTGGGGGTAGATTCGTGCCTTAATCCTATATTTAATTGTGTTTCTCGTATGTCTTAAAAAAAGTGGTTTGCATCTCCTTACATCAATTCCATATTAAAATTTCAGGTATGTGGATTAAGAAATCCAAAATGACAATGTTCCATCTTCTTTACAAGCTTCATTAATAAAGGTTCATTGGAACTAATATGAACATTGTCCTTAACGAAGCTCAACTTTATTTTCCCATGGATGGTTTAGTACACAAAACTTAACAAAACAATTAAAAAAAAATTTGTCGCGTAACTTTATTTTAGTTGTATCAAGTAATATCTAATCTAGCATTTTACCAAAAAAGTATATATCAGCTTGGCCCAAGTCCAAGTCAAGCCCACAACCCGTGACGTGTCGAGAAGAGCTGCGTTGACCGGTCAAACGGACGGTTGCGGCAACACTTGCACGTGGGTTTTGGCCCAACTTATTAGCATATAGGTTCTCTCCCGTTCAGAGACTATTGGTACTCCTTGGAGTCCAAAGCCCATGTCCCAAACTTGAGCAATATAAAGTAGTTTATACTCTTTTAGCTTTCCTATGTGAGATTAGCACTTTTCCAATTTCTCATCAATTTTTATTCAAATTTATTTCAACTTCAAGTTATCATCTTTTAACATTAATTTCTCATTCACCCTAAATTGGTTTTGAGAAAATAAATATATTACATTAATCTACTCATAGAGTAGAATACACTCGACCAAAGAAATATTATGTCCAACTAACGGGACCCACTAAAGTAATTGGTCAAATGTTTGTAAAACCAACTAATAAAATCAAAATTTCTAAAAATTCTCCACATAAAAGGAAATTAATGCAATAGACTATGTATACCATATAGAGGGATCATGCGAAATGTTATCGCATCCGGATAGGTACCTTATGGTTTGAACCTTCCACAGTAAAATACTATCGAATTTACTTAACTAATTAGTGAACACGGTGTCTTGAATCGTCAGTCCTTGGTGTAAACCAATACAATAGTATTAACATAATAAACTTCATAACATTTTTGAGTTCTCACTGTTGTGTTCATTTTTGCCCTGAATAACTCTTGAATTTCATAAGTACTTTAGAGAATTCAAACTTTTGAACCATTCGCATAGAAGCGATCACACTTCACACTTATATAGGTGATCGCCTATTAAGAGTACATGTCATACCATACTTAGATAGACCAAGATATAGGAATCATTAAAAGTATAACTTAAC
>CM032639.1:27150868-27314735 GCA_019097785.1 Fraxinus excelsior | reverse complement strand
CCTACCTTGCAAGATCCACGACTGTATGAATGTTCGACTATATTGCTGAAATCTTTCAAGGCATACTTCATCCAATCTTCTTTTCCTGAAAAACCCATATAGATAACAAGATACTATAATGGTAACAATAAAAGCAATAAGCTATACATCAATAAATAATAATTACTTTTTCTGCACTCGAGCCATTTCTGATTTTGTTGCAGCAAAACTTCTGAGAGGAATATGCACATGGGCCTTGTTCCATCTCACTGATTAATTGTAGCAAAATTAATCCACAAAAAATTTCACGGGCATAAAATGTATATGAACGTGTTGCTACCGAAAATCAATCCAAAAAAATTCACGCCCTGTCTGTGAGTCCTTGAATTTCACCGGGCTCGGATGTACAAAGCTAAAACGTCAAGCCAACTTAAGCAAGTTTTTTTTTTTGCAGCAGTTGAAACTGTAGAAATTCATGTTTCAAGTAACACTTTGAATGCAGATACACTGCCAGCGTTATTATTTCGAAAAAAAAAAACCCATACATATAAACACACAAAAAACCCAACTTTCGGTGGCAATCGAATACACTCAATTCAAATTCCTTAATTAAAGTACATCAAAATCTAAAGTTTCAATATGAAGATAGCAGAAAAAGGGCAAAAAAAAAAAAAGAAGAAGAAGAAGAAGGTAAAAGTACCCGATAACAAGGAAGTGTGCGGGTATCTGGATGAGAAGAGGAGGAAGCCATTTCTATTGCCAGAAATCAAAGCAGCACAAAAGCGTGAAATGGTTAATTTCAAAATATGCTGCACTACCATCTTCGCCTCTGTTTCGGGGTTATCAACAAAACGCCCAAAAGCCTCAAAAGAGGATTGCACTCAACAGTCGCAGTTGAGCGTGCGAGCTAACAAGACGGGCAGAGAAAGGAATGGGGCCTGTTCGGCTACCCAGTTGCAATAAGGATTTTTTAAGGGGAGAAAAAAAGTTTTTTATGATTATCTTTTCCTTCTATATATAAAAAGTGTGTATCTAACGGATTTTCTTGGTTTAACGGAAAATCTTGTTTTAACGGAAAAAAAATTCACCGTTAGTTTTATTGTCCAATGTTTCCATTAAACAGAATCCCTTTCCCTTTCTCTCTCTAAACTCTAAACTCTCTCCCTTCTTTCTATTCTCTTTTGCCCTAGCGTGTTCGACGGCTCCGTCCCCTTCCCCCCTCAGTTTTCGTTCTTCTCTTCTTTTTCATGTTTTTGTTGATGTGTCTGCGTTTTCTTTGGTGTGGCAGCGTGTTCGGGCGGAGTGGTTTGGTTGGTGTGGTTGGGCGGTGATGTTTGGGGTGTGCTTGGGAGACTGTGTTTTGGGTTGCGGCAGGGTCAGGGCGGTGTTCGGTTTGTCGGGTCGGTCTTCGTTGGGGTGATGGGGGCATTGATCGGTCGCACGCTGGGGCTGGGGCAGGTTGCGAGCGGCGGACAAGGTATGGCCAGTGGTGGCTTCCATATTCTTCATTTTTTTTTTTACAAACATTTAGAGGGAGATTAGGTGGCTGAATTGGGAAGAGAATAGCCGGCTGAAATTAATTGGAAACTGGGAGATTAGTCGGCTGAAATTTCATTAGTTAAACACACAAGTGGGCGGCATATTGAGCAGAATTGTGAGTGCCATATTACACACATATTGGTGGAGATTAGTGGCTGAATTAAAGGGGGATTAAGGGCTTAATTAAAGGGGTAATTTACGCATACAGTATCGGCAATTTGGCTGGTGAAGGAGAGAGGATAGTGGCTGATTTTCACGTAACAACTCTCATTGGCCGGCTGCTAATACACCAGATTTCTACACAGTTAGGCAGAAAAAATGAGACAGAATATACATGCATTGGACGGCAGTAGGCTGGAAGGAAAAAGGAAATTTTGGGAAGAAAAGACAGACAACAGTCGCTGCAATCTGGGGAATTAATTGGGCAGATTGTGTTGATGACATGAGAAGTACAATAGGTTTTTGTTTCAGCTTTGGATTAGGAATGTTTTCATGGTGCTAAAAAAACAAGATGTGGTGGCTCAAAGCACAGTCGAGGCTCAATATGTGGCAGCCACTGCTGCTGTGAATCAAGCAATTTGGATTAGAAAGATACTTGCAGATTTACAGATGAAGCAAAATGAGCCAACACAAATTCATATAGACAACCAAGCTGCAATTTCAATTTCAAAAGAAAAAATATTGAAGAAAGAGATTGGAATTTTTAGTGGAAAGCTTAGTGTGTCAGAATGAAGGGGGTAAGTTTTGCTGTGTAGAATATATTTTTGATAAGAGTTATAAGTTTTCTTGGATAGTAAAAATAAAAACTCTTAATGGGGTATTAAAGAACTCAGCAACTTTATTAATGGTCTTGATTGGAGAGAATCATATTATCATGAATGCTGGAGTTTGTGAAGGATATATGGAGAATTGTATATGGGGGAATTTAAATTTGATGGAAATGGTAGCCTTTTACTCTACTTGAGAAGGCCTATGGAGTAAAGGAAGAGTGTGGATATTTGTCGTGCTAAATTTGTAGCTTAACCATCATCAGAATAATACCTAGAGCACTAGAGCTACGGGTAATATGTGTAGAGTGGTATGGTGGCAGATACTGTTGACGAGCTAAGGTTGTAGTTTACTGCCATCAGAAACATAAATGATTAATGAAATTCTATCTATTGCATATTGAGCTATGTATGACCTGATGGAAATGCCATGGATGTGGAGTTATATTTGATGGTATTTTACAACAAAATACATGCAGTGTCATCCGAGTGTATCTTTATAGAGGTCATATATATAGTTTTTGTTGTTCCTTCTTTCTTCTAAATTATTCCCATTAGCCTATCTCCCTTGCTCCACTTTTTTTTTTTTTTTTGACAAACTTTTGACTTATCGGAAAGAAATAAAACGCATCTTTGTTCTCACGATAAATTTGAGTACATGATATTTGCTGTTGACAAATGATGTAATTATTTCTATTTAAAGTCTTGGTGTGCAATGAATAAAAAGGTCAAACGAATTATTTCTGCAAGATTGTTGTTTGTACCATTCCTAACCCCCCTCTTCCCCCAAGAAATATTTATTTAGTGTTATTTTCAAGGTTAACTTTCTTAATTGTTTGCTTCTTAACGCCTATCCAAAGAGTTTCTTATGTAAGTTGAATTGACGAAGCCCTATGACTTGGTGCAAGAAAATATTCATCCTACTTTTTAAGGGGAACACTGAAGAGTTTGGCAGACATGCAGAAGTTGCCAGATGAAGACTTTTCTTTCAGGAAGCAAGTAACTAATACTGATGAAACATATGTTTATGGCCGGCCTACCTTCGGGAAGGGGACATAACTTAGGTTAGCAACATTTTGTTCCCAGTTACCGGTTGAGGACTTAATCATATTCTTTTTAATGAATTATCATCTGTCTATTGCACAAAATTTAGCAATTTATTTCAGTTTTTATACTGAGAAGCATCTTCCTCAATTTGTTAACATTGATGTACAAAGCTTGGGGTTGATCAGACTTTGGATTTAAAGAATTTTCTTGTTTGAGAAACTATAGACACAATATGCTTCACGTCTAAAAATTTGATGTATTGGTCATTGATGTTCACGTAGGCTGTACTTTCTGCATTTTTTTCTACGAGATGCAAAATATCATTTGATCATGGATTTAATTTGTTTTTACCATTAATTACTTTGCACGTTTGTAGTTGCACGAGTGTGTGAGGGCTGCCCTTGGTGCTATGGGACCTGAGACCTTTTTGAATATTCTAGCACTTAAGTTGGATGCTCAAGACCTATCTAAGGCTAATCTCTGGCTCTTTCCTATTTTGAAGCACTATATTGTTGGTGCCAATCTAAGCTTCTTTACAAAGTCAATTTTACCCATGATTGGTGTGATGAAGCGGAAGTCTGCTATTGTATGAATCTCTTGATGCTAATTTTGATTTTCATTTTTTTTGGTGATGTGTACAAAATAACATATTCTCATGCATGCCTAAGCTTATTTAATCATGTTTGACTGGCTACTCAATGGAAAAGAGTGTTTTATGATAATGTATGCGTTCTTTTCATTTGGCTCGTAGAACTTATTTACTACTACATTCAAGAATTAGATCTGGAAAGGAACAAGTGCAACTTTTATTTGTCATGTATTTCGTAACTAGACATTTGAAAATTGTACATTGTTAATATTATTTCCCAATCAAAAAAAAAATAAAAATGATTGGTGCGTTCTTGACTTGTTTCTTATTTTTCAGTTTCTTGTAGTTCTTGATTCTAGATGAGAATTGGACTAAATCCCCGAATTTAGTTTCTTTATTTCTCTTTGATGAGTTCTTGACTTGTTGCTTCCTATTTTCAGTTTCTTGTAGTTCTTGATTGTTGATGAGAATTGGACTATATCCCCAGATTTAGTTTAGAGGGTGCGGTGGAAATTGAAATTAGATTTCTATTTTTGCCATGTATCAAAGAAGATATATTTCTATCAAAAAAATTATTCCATAGAGTTAATTAATCATTTTTCTCTTTATTAATAAAAATTTAATATTTAAGAAAAAAATTATATATAAACTAAGCAAACGTGCATTGCACGTTGCTTAAACCTAGTATATATAAAAAGTGGCTATTAAACGGAATATGTTGGTTTAACGGAAAAACTAACGGAATTTCTTAATTTAACGGAAAAACTAACGGAATTTCTTGTTTTAACGGAAAAAAAATTTTCACCACCCCTTACTTTCAAAATTATAATTAAATAATAATAATAATAAATTGGCTTTTGATAATTCCTTCAAACTAAAATATCTTGGAGCTAACTTATCCGAATCGACTTTTTCTCGAATCTGATTTATATATCTAATTACGATTTATCCAACGAGACCAATATTCATATATTTACGATAACTCCATCAATATCTAAATATTTGACACAAATAAAATATAATTTGATAAATGTATCATTTAGTCCCTAACTTTCAAAATATTAAAATATAGTATATAAAAATTGAATTATATTTTATAAAAAATTTCGGGGTATTACATTCTCACCCCCTTAAAATATTTTCGTCCTCGAAAATTTACCCGTCACTTACCAATACTAAGTCTAACACATGATATACATATATTATCGTAATACATATCATACTTTAACGATAAAATGAATTGCATTATTACTTAAAAAAGAGTAAAGACTTAAGTCATGCAAAAAGTTTAAACCTCCGTTTGTTTCTCATTAAAAACCCATAAAAATGAAAAATATGACCGTTATCCATCACATCAATCTATCAATTTTGAATTTCTATCTCTTGTGTGGGGTCCAATAACGGCTATATTTTTCATTCTCATTCTACATTAATGAGAATCAAATGGAGTCTAAGTAAACTCATCTTCTTACCCCTTAACATACATTGAGTTTTCTGTTTGTGATTTTGGGTTGGAAATGACAGCGAGAAGCACTTTATTTAATTAGTTATCAATTATATAAACATTACATCATTAATTATTTAATTAACCAAAAAAATTATATCTTTATTAATAACAAATTAATTCTTAAACAAAACTATTAAATATAAACTAAACAAACGTGCATTGCACGTTGCTTACATCTAGTATATATATATATAGTGAAACATTTTTTTATCAAAAACATTAATCTTTTGGCTTTGGGACTTTCCACTTGTTTTTACTGAATATGCCAAGAGAACTTATTCAAACCTCTTCACATTCTAATCAACCAATTCAAACATGTTGTGAATAATAAATGTAAGAAATACCATAGAAATTCAAAATTATTCCAACAATCTTTTTTTATAATTTTCTTTTCGACATCAAATTATTACAAGCACCCAAACCAAAATAAAGCATAAAAACACATTTGATACAAGCGGGACGATATCTAATCCACTTTATTAAACATGCATCGAAAGGACTAATTATTCACGAAAAGAGCGATTCTTTTGAACATAGCCTTCCCGTTCTCACTATTAGGGAAAAACACACTAAAAACATGGTTTTCCCCTTTAACCTCCACAATATCAACATTTCCACCCCACCCACAATTCATCAATGATTCCTTGTAATAATAACCTCGTTCTTTCAGAATATCATTTTCTGCAACATAAATAAGAACCTTTTTGCACCCCAATTTCGAAAGATTCAAATCCATGGAAGGATTGATCAAAGGGTCATCTAATCCTGTTGTGTTTGGACAAGAAAAAACCCATAAATTATCCACAATACTCTTGGGAACTAAGCCTGAGTTTTCATTCCCAATTGGATCTTTTCCCCAAAAATATGGACAGATTAGAAAAATCCCATCAAGATTGATCCCATCCAACTTATCAAGACCAAATCTTATGGCCATGTTGTGTGCTATATTGGCACCAGCACTGTCTCCTCCTAAATAGACATGATCAAAATCAGCATTTTCTTGAATCCATGGAACATGCCCATCACCTGTGAATTAAGATTCTACACATGTCAGTTCAAGCCAAGATTCGCTAAGCAATCGGGAGATTTGAAGACAATTAAAAACAATTCTCAATCCAGAAGGCTCACCTGTAGATTGAGAGGCCACCCATTTAAGTGCAAGCCAAGAATCTTCATACGCAATTGGAAGAGGGTGCTCCGGTGCTAATCTGTAACCAACGGAAACCACTACAACATTGGCTTCAGCGACGAGCGAATTCATGTGGTTATGGTGCGAAGGAGAGAAGGGTGATTCCACCAGGAAGGCGCCACCGTGAAAGTAAACAAGAAGTGGAAGTTTCCGGCCAGGGTTGGTGGTTCCTGGCAGGTAGAGCCGAGCAGATATATCAAATTCTGGTGAAATCTGGATGTCTTTGGATTGAACCCCAGTTTCTGAATCTACTGATGCAGGAACAATATCTTCGCCCGTAAGTCTTTCCACTCTTCCATCCTTGTATATTCGGATAATTGGGGGAAAATCATGGAGTATTTCAGTTGAATTTGCAGCCATTGGCGAAGAAAACAAAGAAAACGGTTTTGCCGAGAATGCTGTAGGAGAAAAGTATCTATCATCTAAGCATCTAATAATTTATATAGAAGAAAATAATTTCGTTTTCGGTGTGTGGTCCTTGTGGAAATTGGTTATATAATAAATACTAATTTTGTATCAATTTCGACCAAATATTTGGATTAATTTTGGTAGTCAATTCGTACATATAAATAAACTAACTCACTCTACTCCTCGATTAGATGATCATGGTATATTTGGATTCATAAAATCAATTCCGAATGAAATCAAATCGTCTTGCATTAGAAAACCATTCAAAGTAGATGGTGCTTTTCAATTTAGAGTTCGTTGTTCATTGTCTTTTGAAATGTTTCTACAACAAAGATGGAATCGTTGTATCTTGGAAAACGATTATCAGGACACCATGAGTACTTTGGCAGGGCAAATTCGTCTTAAAAAATAGTATTAAACACTAGCCTTCGATTACAAAATTCATTATTTCTTCTTCATTTCTGCAACTTATCTTTTTCATTTCAAATAAGTGTTTAATTTGTTTTAGTTACTCAAAATATAACTAGCAATTCACACTGGCTTCCAGAAATTTATATGAAGTATTAGTTTCTTTTAAATGTAATTGAAGAACATTTGATTTACATTTTTTAATAATATGTTTATTGAAAAAATGATTATTTAAAGAATGTACGATTAAAATATATAAATTTATTTGTAAAATTACTTTATTTATTAAAAGTATGTAGAATTAAAATTCAAAGAAAGAAAAAGGAGTTTTTTTGCTTGAATTCGCAAGAGGACGGAAAGTTATAGTTGTGTCGTGCCTAGACAGGTTCATCGTCAATATTAAGTTGTTAAGCTCATATTTTGTAAAGATTCTTTAAGATTTATTTTTTCTTAAACTCGTTTTTCAACCTCACTTCTTCTAAGAAATCATAAATCTGCGCGAATCTATATTTTTGTTCCTATTTTTTATCCACTTATTTTTCCAAAAAAAAAAAATCACTTTTTTTTACAAAATTTAAATCGAACAAGCTCTTTACATGATAATTTGTGATTTTTAGTGGGCATGTGTTTACAATAAGGGTCTGTTTGATTGCAAGATGGAAAATAGGTGGAAAGAAAATGTTTTATTGAGAAAATATTTTCCTAAAAATTGTTTTATTGGAAATTGTAATTAATTGTATTTGATTTGTATAATTTTTTATAGAAAATGTTGAAAGTTTGGAGTCTGTTTGACATCGTTTTTTATGAAAATTGTCTATTAAAGTGATAATATTTTCTATTATTAGGTCTATAATTTATTCCAATTGTCAAAAATAAAAAAATTGAAAATTGAAAAAAAAAATAAGTATACCAAATATCATTCGTTTGACTTTATTTTGCATGAAAATTGTCAATAAAAGTGAAATTTTTTTTTTACCATTGTGTCTAGAATTTCTTCCAAATGCCAAAAAAAAAAATTTGAAAAATATTTTCTCTCCAAAATATCAAGAATTTATTTTCCTAAAAAAGGTGAAAAATTTAGAAAGTTGGAAAATATTCTCCCGGGAGAATTTTATCAATCAAACACTACAAAAGTTGGAAAATGAAAATATTTTCCATTTTCCATAAAAAATCCGACCTATCAAACGGAGTCTAAATGTATAATTATATATTGTGAAAATAACTACTCGAGTTGTTAATGTACTAACGAGTTTTAATTCTCAAGCATTGCTCTCTCTCACTCACTCAACCTCAATTTGAACTTCGTCTCTTGTCAAAAAAAAAAAAACTCGGTCTTTTATCAAATTCATTTATAATCACATATTTTATGAGACTCACGAATTTTTTTTTTTTAATCACATATCTCATCATTTATCTAAATTTACTGAAAATTTATTTTTTATCGAAACCAAACGGAGCTTAATTTTGACTTCTATGATTGTGAAAGAAAAGCTGGCATGCATTTCTGATTTTTATTGAGGTTGGTTGGTTGGTTGGTTGTACTGAGATTGTCTCATTTTAAGCTCATTAAATTGATGTGCCATTCAAAGTGCCAACTCCAATTTAAGCAACCCAGCATTTATTTTTGGTTCAAATAAAAATGGAAATTTTTTTCTTTATTTTTCATTGTTTTTCAATATTGTCTAACACAACTATATACAAGCGTATTGAATTACTAGGTTTAAGCAACGTGCAATGCACGTTTGCTTAGTTATATATAATTTTTTTGGTTCATTAAATAATTAATGATGTAATGTTTATGTAATTGATAAATAATTACACATTGTGATATATTAATTTTAACTGGAATAGTGTTAAATTCTAAATTAAAATGTATAAGTTTGTGTTTCGTACTATTATATTATATTAAATTTTGTATTTAATCATGAACTTTTATACATAATAAAATAATAGATAATATTATAATACAAAACTAAATAAATAAACATTTTTTCTTCATTGAGTTCAATGTACCTTACCAAATAAATTATTAGCATTTTTAAATTTATAATATCCACATCCATTTTTTTTTAGTTTTATTTTTTCCTAGTGACTAAAATGTAGTAGTACAAAATTTTTTGCATTTTTTATTCATTTATTAATAATGTTCTAAAAGGCGTAATGCGTTACGAGATGTCGATGTTGAGAATTAAGAATCACAAGTTTAGGCGTGTCAATACGAAGGATAAGCGTCATAATACGTTTCGTATTTTTAATATTATTTTAATTATTTTTAAGACATTAAATATATTTTTATTTTAAAAAATATTTTTTTTCTATATTATAAAAAAAAAGATTTTTTACTATATCATAAAATCATCTAATATTTAAAAATAATACTTATTAAACATTTAATATAATACTATAATATTGCCAAATAGTGTTAGGAGAATTTTAATTTTTTTTATTAATTAAGGAACTAAACATGAACATTAATCATAGGATTTATATGAAAAGTTTGAGGATTTGATAATTTCGATATCTGAAAATTGAGATGAAGGATTTTGATTCAGAATCGAGAATGATTCCGACATGAAGTTTGTGGAAATTCAACTGCGGTCAAACCGAATGCAATAAATACATAAAAATAATTTAAAGTAAATCTATTTTTACTAATTAGATTCATTATATATCCTACAATTAGTCCCAACACTAAAAATTAAAAATAAATATGCTAAAATAGTTTACTTTGTTAAATTAAAATATTTTAAACTTATAGAAAATAATATCTAACATTAATATATTAATAATCAAGTGCAATTTAAATTAAATTTGAAAATTAAATAAATGAAAGAATGAAAGTGAATATTACAATTTAATTAGTTGTAATTCAAAATCAAATTAGTCAATTAGACATACATTTTAAAATGATTTTGATGAATATTTTAACATTTTTTTTTGTCACTATCCCACATTGGAAATTTATAAAACTATTGGAGTTAAGAGCATATATAAAATGTACAATCCCACATTGAAAGTTTATGAAACTTTTGGAGAGAAGTGTATCTATAAAATGAGCATGACATCCAATACTTGTACATGGGCTTTAGAATTGTAAATTTTGAAGCCCAATTATGGAGTTAAATGATTTTTAAATTAAAAAAATTCCGTTAGTTTTTCCGTTAAATCAAGAAATTCCGTTAGTTTTTCCGTTAAACCAACAAATTCCGTTAAATACATACTTTTTATATATACTAGGTTTAAGCAACGTGCAATGCACGTTTGCTTAGTTATATATAATTTTTTTGGTTCATTAAATAATTAATGATGTAATGTTTATGTAATTAATAAATAATTACACATTGTGATATATTAATTTTAATTTGAATAATGTTAAATTCTAAATTAAAATGTTTAAGTTTGTGTTTCGTACTATTATATTATATTAAATTTTGTATTTAATCATGAACTTTTTATACATAATAAAATAATAGATAATATTATAATACAAAACTAAATAAATAAATATTTTTTCTTCGTTGAGTTCAATGTACCTTACCAAATAAACTATTAGCATTTTTAAATTAATAATATTCACATCCATTTTGTTTTTTTAGTTTCTTTTTTTCTTAGTGACTAAAATGTAGTAGTACAAAGTTTTTTGCATTTTCCATTCATTTATTAATAATGTTCTGAAAGGCGTAATGCATTGCGAGACGTCGATATTGAGAATCAAGAATCACAAGTTTAGGCATGTCAATACGAAGAATAAGCGTCATAATACGTTTCGTATTTTTAATATTATTTTAATTATTTTTAAGACATTAAATATATTTTTATTTTAAAAAATAATTTTTTTTCTATATTATAAAAAAAATAGATTTTTTACTATATCATAAAATCATCTAATATTTAAAAATAATACTTACTAAACATTTAATATAATACTATAATATTGCTAAATAGTGTTAGGAGAATTTTAATTTTTTTTATTAATTAAGGAACTAAACATGAGCATTAATCATAGGATTTATACGAAAAGTTTGCGAATTTGATAATTCCGATATCTAAAAATGGAGATGAAGGATTTTGATTCACAATCGAGAATGATTTCGACGTGAAGTTTGTGGGAATTCAACTGAGGTCGAACCGAATGCAATAAATACATAAAAATAATTTAAAGTAAATCTATCTTTATTAATTAGATTCATTATATATCCTACAATTAGTCCCAACACTAAAAATTAAAAATAAATATGTTAAAATAGTTTACTTTGTTAAATTAAAATATTCTAAACTTATAGAAAATAATATCTAACATTAATATATTAATAATCAAGTGCAATTTAAATTAAATTTGAAAATTAAATAAATGAAAGAATGAAAGTGAATATTACAATTTAATTAGTTGTAATTCAAAATCAAATTAGTCAATTAGACATACATTTTAAAATGATTTTGATGAGCATTTTAACATTTTTTTTTTGTCACTAACCCACATTGAAAATTTATAAAACTATTGGAGTTAAGAGTATATATAAAATGCACAATCCCATATTGGAAGTTTATGAAACCTTTGGAGAGAAGTGTATCTATAAAATGAGCATGACATCCAATACTTTTATATGGGCTTTAGAATTGTAAATTTTGAAGCCCAATTATGGAGTTAAAATATTTTTAAATTAAAAAAATTCCGTTAGTTTTTCCGTTAAATCAAGAAATTCCGTTAGTTTTTCCGTTAAAACAACAAAATTCCGTTAGATAGCCACTTTATATATAAAAGAGATAGAAGATTCCGACAAGGCCTTGGAAAAAGAAGAAATAATTATATATGTTTTTTTTTTATTACGAATGAGAGTTTTTCTCGAAAGAAAGCATTCAGATTTTTGTTTAGAACTAGACTGAATCGATCATTTCAAGTCTTAAAATCGATGCATAAAGATACTATTCACTATTTTAGGTAAAGAATAAGTTCCTTATCATTTTGAAATTGTTTTGCTAAACTTTTTTTTTCATAGAAAATTCACATCCTGTCCTGTTTATGTAATTAATTTTTTGAAAACTAATCTCCACAATACATTAAACAGCCAAAGAGTGAAAATCATATTGTTAGTTGAATTTTTTTGTTTAGTCTCAATTGGGTATAGAAAATACAATAATGCTACATTTACATATCTTTTACATAATTCTTTACATTTTGTCACGTGGCAATACACCATCGGACAGTTTAAAAAATTAAACAAATTTTCCTCCAATCCTTTTTTTAATAATACATCAAATGTCAAGGATAATGTACACTTGAAGTGTACATCTAGCATTTTTGTAGAAAATACGCAAAATTGGGGCCCGCTTCCACTTGAATCTTGGGTGTAGTGACGTGGATTTACATTTTTTTGCACTTGAGAAATAAATGAGTGTGTTCAGAGTACTTAAACCGTTAAACGTTACAGGTAAATTTTACACGTGTAATATGAGACTTAAAGTCCTCATTATACAAGGCCGAGTAAAACAACTTCGGTTCAATTTTAATATATTTGGATTTTCATCCAGGACTTGAATCAAGTGATGCAAGAAAATGATCAGTTCCTATAAATCTTTGCATTCTACCATCTTTATACACCCTTGTGCTAGGGGGCAATGCTCAAATTAAAAGGTTACTAGTAACACAAAATACGAGAGAGAATTGTCAAAATATGATGGTATAGACTGCACAAATAAATATAAAGAATGTATTTGATATACAATATACTTCACAATCTGATATACAACAAATAAGATTTTAACTTCTTTTTCGTAATCAATGTTTATTCGATTCACTTTACTAAACATGCACCGAAGGACTACTGATTAATGAAAGAAGGCACTCTTTCAACCATAGCCTTGCCATTTTTCACTACTGGGGGAAACAACACTAAATTCGTTGTTTATTATTTAGTTGAATAGGCCAAAGTAGGGGTTAATACCCTCAATGGTCACTGAACTTTGTCGAAAGTTTCTCAGGGATCACTGAATTTCAAAAATTCCCTAATCAGTCACTCAACTTTGCCAATTGGACCCCTGGGGAACTATCGACAAAGTTCAGTGACCATTGAGGGTATTAACCCGCCAAAGTAGTTATAAAATTATGGAAGCATTTTATGGATTGGTGGGTTAGTTGTCTCTATTTCTTAGGACTTGGTAGATTATCATGTTTCTTCTATATCTATTAAAAGAACGTAAAATAAATGAAATGGGATGGAATGGAATGAATTATTTTGCAAGTTTGTAGTTTTTTTATTTGGGAGTTCTTTGGTTCCTTGAAAATCATTACTCGAGAATTGGGTTTCTTCGAATTAACCTGCTCTTCATCCTTTCTTCTCAATTTAATTTTTCATTTTCTGATACGAACAAATGGTATTCGTATCAGTTGGTATCAGAGCCGAACATGGCCCAATAACAAGTTTGGAGGAGACCGTGAAAATTATCTCTGATTGGCAAAAAAAAAAAGTGCAAGATGAACGAGTTATTTGCAATATTTATCAAATGACAAAGATGCCATTGGGGCAATTGAAAATTTGAGAATCTTTATGCACGGAAAACATAGAGGTACATATCACACCAAAATATATGGAAAAGACTCCAGTAAAACATATACTACGAAGACGTTAAGTGAAATGTATTATGTGGTAGACATTAACTTCGTAATATGCATGAGTTATAATTTTAATTTTGTATGAAAATATGCATCTAAAGTTGCTTGTACTCAAATCAAACTCAACATCTTTCTTATTTTTTTGCTCTATGTTAACAAAAATATATGTCAGATTAAAACCACCGCAAGTATACGGTTCTTTAACAAGTAATAAATTGAATTTTTTGAGTCCGAGTATCGTCCAACGAAAATTGATCGGTTCAATTCCTATTACCTTAACCTTAATCGAAACAATTGAAATTTATGATTTTTTCTATAAATTAAATAATCTACGCATAAAAACAAAACCTAAATTAATTAATATTAAATGCAAGTGTTGTAAAAATATGATGATGAAAACTTACTAAGATTCCGAATCCCCTTATATTAATCCTTTTTAACTTGAATTTTTTTAATTTGACAACACGATTTAATTATGAATATCAATATTCCTAATTTGTTTAATAATCTCTCTCGGATAGAATTAAACATATTTTTACATGTAACACAACTATATTTTTTTGATGGATGCGAACATATAAAAATGCATTAATAGATTTTTGAATACTTAAATATCACATAAATATAGCAGTATATTTCTATCTCATATCGGACTCTACGACAATTGACAATATGTCTAACTTATTTTTCATCCCTCGATGGTGAAACAAGCCACGATATTCATACAATTATTGATCAAGTAATTATAGGGAAAATTAAATCCATGTCAATCATTCAATAATTAAAAACGTGCTTTATATATCAAAAATAAAATCACGAGTCAAAAATTCATAATACAAGTTTCATCGTAAATCCCAACACAAAATAATTTAGCTAGCATGATAGAAAGAAGAAAAATCAGAAAAACGCTGAAGAAACGACATCACCAATTGAATTATTGACTTTAATCTTTGCTCTGTGGTATTGTTATCTGTGTTCTTGCTTTGTTTACTCTCTCAAACCCTTGATGTATGTCTTCCTTACGTTCTGGATGGCACTAAGGTTTAAATCATTGACCTATGGTTGATTATAACCTTAATGTTTTGATTATAACAAACAAATCATTTTATTTACTAACATTTGAATTTGAGTGATTAAGCTTTCAAAGCTATCAAGATTATAAATCGGACTCGAAATGAAAAACAAAGTGAAAGTTAAGCATTCAAGTTAAATCATTCAAGATGATAGCGATTTGCATGCGACAATCGAATTGGAACTTAAAAACTAGCAAAGACGTAAATCAAGATACAAGTATAAAGAACGACAAGTCAAGACGAATAGACATTATACATTTCTATGTCAAGGTATTAACTCGTCAATCTTTGACAATTGCAAAAGTTCAAATTATTTTCATAATTCATCACTTGCACAAAAATGCTTTTACTTCATAATATGATATAGATTTTGAAAAAATGAATGTTTTGTTATAAAAAGCAATTTTGTAAAAAAAAAATAAAAAAATCAACTTTCGATCAACTTTCAGTCAACCGAAAATTTCCAGCCAACACTTTGATTTAAGTGTAAATCTCTCTTCATACTTAACTTGTATTATTTGTTGAGAAAGATTATTGGTTTGAAAACTTTGATACAGAGAATTTCTTGATTGATCAAAACTAGTTTCATCTATTTAATCAATAATTCTATTTTACAAAGAAACTTCTCAATCTCATCTCTTTCAATTTTTGATAAATGTTTTCTTTGCCAACACTTTTATTAAAGTGTAAGATCTCTCTTCATACTTAACTTGTATTATTTGTTAAGAGCGATCATTTGTTGAAAAACTTTAATACAAAGATACAAACTATTTCATTATTCATCATTCATCAAATTTTACAACAAAAACATTTGAGCATTATTATTTGCTATCTATTGAAATGTTTAACTAATTCTCTAATACTTAGCTTGATTATATCATTGGTTAAGAGAGTCTCTTCAATTGTAAAATTATCACTTATACTTTGAAGGTTTCGAGAGCCTTGTGAAAACTCGATTGTAAGGATAAGTGCTCCTTATTGTAAGTCACGTAAGGATAAGTGTTCATTGTTGTAAGTCACTTAAGAGTATGTGCTCATTCTTGTAAGTCACTTAAGGGTATGTGCTCATTGTTGTAAGTCACTTAAGAGTATGTGCTCATTGTTGTAAGTCACTTAAGGGTATGTGCTCATTGTTGTAAGTCACTTAAGGATTGATACTCATTATTGTAAGTTACCATTATAGTGCATTTGGACTTGCTCGTGACGAAGAGCTAGGTAATGGAGACGTAGAACACATTGTATATCGAACCTCATTAAATTGGTTTATTGTCTTTACATCATTGCACTTTACTTTACATTATCATTTATGTTGTGCTACATTCATACTTGAATTAAATTGTCGAATTTGCATATTTACTTCTCGAATTACAATTTGCATTTGTTTCTTAAGTTTGAATAGTTTTGAGACTGATCGAAAAAGTTTCAAAAACCAATTTACTTCATTTTTGGTTAGTTATTCTTGGGTTATCATAAATATGCATCACAAGATCTGTTTCCATAAGTATTTGACTCGAAAAAGGAAACCAGAATTTTCTCCAAAAAAATCTACTATGCGACCGCATAGTATTAAGAAACTTCCACAGGTTGCGCTTTGGTCTTTGAACTTCATTTTGCACTTCTCGACCTCTTTTCCAACTTCTTCCACTTCCAATGTTTCATCCCTTTGATCAATTTGATCTTGCCATCTTCACATCTTCGATCTCTCATCCGGGTCAAATTTCGATTATTTGCACATTGGTCCCTGGACTTTGGTTTTCTTTCATTTTAGTCTCTTTTCCCCATTTTCTCCTAATTTCTACAGTATTCATCATTTTTGTTTTGCAAAACACAAACTATAACGAATTAAGCTATATTCTACATATTTATTAACAATTATATATGTTTGTGGCTTACAATAAGTGTATAAAACACGCACTCATCAACCCCCCAACCCCACCAAAACTTGAATTATTGTTTGTCATCAAACAAAATTGTAACTTAATTCCACATAAAACATGGTTGACAACATGCCGCGTCTCATTATTGGAATTGAGCAATTAACGAAATGAACAACTTTAACAGTGCACAATCAAATCAATTTCTACATGTTACATGCATAACTTGACGTGTATGTGTGTTAAAACTCATGTCAACATGTCAAGCTCATGATTGGTTCAACAACTGACACATAGTAGTCAAACATTTCCATATTTCACTCAAGAGATGCACACACCCCCAAACATATTATTTTAACTCAATTATCTCGGGATGTGCTCTAAAGTTGAATTCATTTACATCTACTCCTAATCCTCTCCTAGTTTGGATGGATCGTACTATCACAAGTTCACACTTTAACAAGTAGGGATTCTCCTATTTTGTATTACTTCAACCTTTGAGATTAAACTAAGTTACTCGCCTCGTATTAGAGATATAGTTCTATCGACCGAATGTTTGGAGCTTAATCTATGCTTTATATATATGTGTGTGTGTGTGTGTGTGTGTGTGTGTGTGTGTGTGTGTGTGTGTGCACGCGCGCGCTTTAGACCAATATCTCCCAAGTCAGATGACCATAGGGCACCAGGTTTTAAACATTTGCAGGCTTAATCACTCGAGTTATAGAGGATTGACAAAATGCTTTTTATTTACTCAAAGATTAGTGCAATGCCCATTTTTTTTAAACATCCAGTTTCTAAAACTAACCTCCAACTTAAGACTTTTACCTCATCTTCATCTAATTGGTTTTAGACAATTTACACAAGATAATATCATGCATGGAGTCCTTACTTATCTCAATGTTTCATTGCAACACTTTAACCACTTCCAAACTATTCTAAAAATGGGCTATAGTTTCGTACAAAAGAGGTTATTTGAGTTTATTCACTATATTCAACTATTTCTAAGTAGTGAACCAAATCGCCAACCAAATATGTCAAATATGAGTATCGTGCATAAAGAATGCCAAGTTTAGCATTCACAAGCTTTGATTAATTTAATAGTGCACTATTTTCATCATTCACAGTTCATACCTAGTCCAATATTCACATCATGGTCGGCAAAGTTATCAAACCACACAAGCACACAAAATTGTAAATTAATGCTAGAAAATAAGCAATTAAGCTAAAAGTAACTAATGAAAAATTGCACAAAAGACTATATTTTTTTCACACAATCACAGAAAAACTGTATTAACATGATAAATAAAATATTCCCACCTCCAAACTTATACAAAACATTATCCTCAATGTTTAAAGAATAATAAAAGACAAACTTAAAAGGCACATAAGACTAAAGACAAATTCACGAAGAGATAAAGAAAATGGGGTTATCCATACTTCCCTCATCACTGTAGATGTGAATGTGAAGATGATGGATGAAGAAAAATGCGCACCATGCATAGCTCTTTTGTGACCTGTAAAGATGATGAATGACTTAATATTATTAACAATTATCAAAATACGAAAAATTCATAATCTAATGTATAAACTGAAATAATTAAAATGGAAGAATTTTTTGGATTGCTTCCTAACTAGCGCTAGTTTATAGTCTATAACTCGACTTTACTTCGATAAGTTCATGGTGATTCAAATTGAAGAATTTCACCAATACACTCTTTGCGACTTCCAGCTTTACATCCTCTTTTAGCTCTCCACACTTTGAATTCTCTGTTCTCGTCTCTATCAAGAAATTCTCCAAATATCTATTTTCTCTTTTGACAATTTTGTTGAAGGGATAGTTTGTCTTCATTGATACACTAACACACGTCGAGGGTTGATGGTTGCTCCTCATCCACCCTCAATATTAGCTCATTTTTTTTCCATATCAATCAAAATTCGACAAGTTACTAAGAATGGTCTTCCCAATATTATTGGAATATCTATGTCTTCTTCTATATCTAGAATAAGGAAATCAGTTGGGAAGATGAATTTCTCCACTTTAATCAGCTTATCTTCTATAATCTCCCTTGGTTGGATAAGGGATATATTAGCCAGCTATAGAGTTACCATTGTTGCTTTAGCCTCTCATAAATCTAATTTCTTGAAAATAGAAAGTGACATCAAATTAATACTTGCATTAGTATCACATAAAGCATTAAAAGTACCAGCTTTTCCAATTGAAATAGGTAAGGTGATAATCCTGGATCCTTGAGCTTGGGAGGCAGTTTCTTTTATAATCTTGCACTGCTTTCCTCTGTCAGTGTCACAGTTTCAAATTTCGGAAGCTTTTTCTTCTTTGATATCATGTCCTTCAAAAATTTTGTATAGCTTGGAATTTGTCGTATTGCGTCTATGAACGGGATATTAATGTGGAGTTTCCTTAGCACATCCAAAAACTTATAAAACTCTTGATCTAGCTAGTGTCTTTTCAACCTTTGTGGGAATGGAATAGGAGGCTCGTAAGGATTGACAGGAACGGTTACCTTATCTAAACTTTCTTTAGTAGATGCCTCTATCGTCTGTTCAGTGTGTTCCACTCGCTCCTCATCTGAAGAAGGTACTGTTTCCTTAGTCGCAACCAGCCTCTTGATATGTCTTTCCAGTAATTGCACCCCACTCCTGGTGGTGATTGCTTTCACATGTAGATCATCAACAATTTTATTTTCGAAAACACTTATAGCCGTTATCGCTTTTTGGGATTAGTCTCAGTATTACTTGGCAGGGTACTTGGTACTCTTCTTGTCATTAAAAGTGTAATCTGCCCAACTTAAGTCTCCAGGTTTTTAATAGCAGCACTCTGATCTCGGAGAGTTGTTTCGATTTTCCTCATTAACTGATTATTAGCCTCCATGTATTGATTTGTTTTTTCCATAAATTTCACGAACATCTCTTCCAGTTGAAATTTTTCTCCTGCTGCTGAAATTGATCCTGCGGCCTATTCTGATTCTCATTAGCCCAAGAAAAAATTGGGAGTTTCCTCCAACATGGGTTGTAAGTATTTGAATGGGGATTATTATGTTGACGTTGTCCCCATTATGCAAAATCCACTTGTTCCATACCTTGTGTCGGGATAGGACAATTTGTCGTGTTATGATATTCTCCACATTCCTCACAACTTGGCTTTTTGGTTTGCACAACATTAGCTGTTCGTGATATGCTCTCCACCTTATGAAATAACGAGTCTATCTTCACAGATAAAGTTGAGTAAGTATCCACCTCGTATACACCTAGTGCTTTCCTTTGAACAACTCGTTCAGAAGCCCACATTACTGAAGTAGTCACCACCGTTTCGAATAGCTTCAATGTGTCATCAATGGTTCTTGTTGATAATGAACCATTCGATGAAGAATCCACTATACTTTTGAATGATGGAAGTAATCCCGCATAAAAATATTAGACTAGAAGTCATTTGCTAATTCCGTGATGACGGCACTTCTTTAGCATGTTCTTAAATCGATTCCAAGTTTCATCAAAATATTCTGATTCATTTTGGCGGAAAATAGATATGTCGTGCTTTAGTTTTGCTATCTTGGCCGGTGGAAAGATTTTTGTGCAAAACTTATGATGTAAGTCGTTTCAGGTGCTGATGCTGGCAATAAGTTGAGAATCCAACCACTCCAGTGCTTTATCATGTAGTGTGTGTGGGAACAGCCATAGTCTGATAGCATCATCTGAGATACCCTGATATTGAAAGTATTGACACATCTCCAAGAATCGAGAGACGTGTGTATGTGGGTTTTCTTCGGCTCTATCATAAAACTGATGTCCATTCTGAAATAGATGTATGACTTTGGTCTTCAATTGGAAATTAGGCTGCCCAAATAGAGAGTAGACGATGCTGGTTTGACTCTGAATGATTTGCGTTGTCATGAAGTCTACAACCGACATGTTTCCCTCATCAACAATGTCATCTTCATTGACTTGTACCACTTGTTCGTTTTACGCATTAGCCATTTATTATACTACTCTTGCTTGGAAAGTACATTCAATTTCTGGATCAGCTGGAATCAAGTCACCGTCTAGCGACCTTCACATACAGGACCCGAAAAAGAATCAAGAGTAATACTTAGATAATTTTATATAAAGAAAAATTACTAACTAAAACATAACTAATTAAAAATAAAACTAATATTCGAATTAGTATCAAAATAAATAGAATTAAACTAATTTTAATTTCTGGCAACGGCGCCAAAAATTTGTTCACGAAAATATATCTCGGATTAAAATTACCGCGAGTGTACGGTTCTTTAACAAATAATAAAGTGAGTTTTTTGAGTCCGGGTATCGTCACACGAAGATTGATAAGTTCAATTCTTATTATTTTAACCTTAACCGAAACAATTGAAATTTATAATTTTTTCTATAAATTAAATAATCTACGTATAAAAACAAAACCTAAAATAATTAAAATTAATGTAAGATTAAAATTTAATGCAAGTGTTGTAAAAATATGAAGATGAAAAATGTACTAGGATTTCAAATTCCCTTATATTAATCTTTTTTAAATTGAACTTTTTAATTTGACAACACGATTTAATTATGAAGATCAATATTCCTAATTTGTTTAACAGTCTCTCTCGAGTAGAATTAAACCTATTTTTACATGTGACTCAAGTATATTTCTATGATGGATGCAAACAGATAAAAATGCATTAATGAATTTTTCAATACTTAAAGATTACATAAAGTATAGCGGTGTATTTCTATCCCCTATCGGACTCTACGACAGTTGACACTATATCTAACTTCTTTTCCATGTCTCGAGGGTAAAACAAGCCACAATATTCATACAATTATTGATCAAGTAATTTTAGGAAAAATTAAATTCATGTCAATCATTCAATAAGGGTCTATTTTGATAGGCCATTTTTTCATGGAAAATGGAATTGAAATTCCATTTCCCACTTTTCCCATGTTTGATGACACTTTTTTGCCCGATAATTGGTTTTCTACATTTGTCATCACGTGATCCCTTTTCTTAGTTTTAGTTGAATCTTTTTTTTTTTTTTGGCAATAGAAACAAAATTTATCCCCAATTGTAAAACAAATTATCCCTTAAATTGATAATTTTCATGTAAAACAAAGTCAAACGAACAACAAAGATTTTTCAATATTTTGTGGCAATCCAAACAAATTATATCCCCAATTGTAAGAAATTTTATCCCTTTAATCGACAAATTTCATAAAAAACAAAATCAAACGAATGCCAAAAAATGAAAAATTTAAATATTTTTCAGGTGGAAAATTATACAAATCAAACACAATTATTTGACAATTCCCAGTAAAACATTCCATATCCTGCAATTCGTTCTTTCTACCCAAATTTCATCATTGAATCAAATGGACCCTAATTAAAAACGTGCTTTGAATGTCAAAAATAAAATCACGAGTCAAAAATTCATAATACAAGTTTCATCGTAAATCCTAGCACAAAAGATTAGCCTAACATGATGGAAAGAAGAAAATCAGAAAAATATTTAAGAAGTGACATCACCAATATTTTCACTTTAATTTTCGCTCCGTGGTGGTGTTATTCGTGTTTTTGCTTTTTTTCTTCTCTCAAAACCTTGATGTATGTCCTCATTACATTATGGACGGCTCCAGGGTTTAAATATGCATTCTAATATTTGTTTCCATAAGTATTGGACTCGAAAAAGGAAACCAGAATTTTAGCCAGAAAAGTCAACTATGCGACCGCATAGTATTAAGAAACCTCCACAGCTTGCATTTTAGTCATTGAACTTCATTTTGCACTTCTCGACCTCTTTTCCAACTTCTTCCTCTTCCAATGTTTCATCCCTTTGATCAATTTGATCTCACCATCTTTACATGTTTGAACTCTCCTACAGGTCATCTTTCGGTTATTTGCATATTGGTCTTTGAACTTTGGTTTTCTTTCGTTTTAGTCATTTTTTCCATTTTTGTTTTAATTTCCACCATATTCATCATTGGTGTCCTGCAAAACACAAAATTATATCGAATTAAGATATATTCTACATATTTATTAACAATTATCCATGTTTGTGGCTAACAATAAATGTGTAAAATGCACTCATCACTTACATGTACCACAATTACATTTCTTCCAACTTGTTAACAATAATTATTTAAAATTTCGATGCTTGAAAACTTCTTTTGAATGAAAAATTGGTAAAACACAATTATCATAATCGGTAAGCATATTCAGTGTCTCTTGAATAATCTCTTCGTTGATGGGTTATTCCACCATCGTATAATTTTCTCTAAGATAATTCAAGGGTTACTCGATATCCATCACATTTGTTGACTAGAAGAAATTAGGGTTGTCCGTTGGTCAGTTCGGTTCCAAAATTTTCGAGTATTTAATAAATGGACCCGTTGGGTCCAAATATAATTATGGAACCTTTCGGGTTCGGTTCGGTTCGATTCCTTTCGGTTCCATACCATAATTAAATTTTTTAACGTTTACAGCAACACTATATAAATATAATTAATGACATTTCATTCGTAATTTTTACAAATTAACGTAGTCTAATTCAAAAATATATAAATAACTAACTGTCGAATAATATTAATTCAATGCATACAAATACCAAAAAATAAATATTAATATTAAAATGTCGGTGATCCATATTAAAAAATTGAGGCTCAAGACTTAAAATTATGAAATGATCTAATTTATTTAATTAATTTATTTAGAAAAAATAATTTAATTTAATTAATTCAATAAAAAAATTATTTAGTTTCGATTGTTATTCGGTTATTCGGTCTAGACCCGACCCATACTCATTGGTTCTCGATTCGGGTTCCCGTTCGGATATTTAACATATGAAGAACCGCTTGATTCGATTCGAGATTTTTGGACACCCCTATAAGAAATAGTTAAACAAACTACTCTGACAATTATTATATTCTCATACTATTCGATACAGTTGAGATGTATTTCTTTTCATTAGACAAATGTTCTTTATTTAATTAAATACTGAAAATATACGAAATAAAAAGGTCATGGTCTAAATTGACGGCTTCGATTGCGCTTAATAGGAGGGGCCCAAGATCACGAGGGCTTTATTCAAATAATTATCTTAATGTTGCATCAAAGTCACCACCAAAAAAATAAAAAAAAATTAAAATTGTATTTATTACAATTATTTTATATTAATTATATTACATATCATCCAAAAAGTTAATGTGGTAACCACCTTACTCATATAAAAATCTAATGTCCAATTTTATTTAGGGTTTTGCTATGTGTACCCAGTGTACAATCCATTTACAATAGGGGCTCACAATTTTTTTATTGATCGTGAGCCCCTTTCTACTGTGAAGGAGTGTACGTCAGGGTGTTAACTTCGATGTACAAATAACAAAACTTATTTATTTAACAAACATAAACGTGATATAGACATGATATAGATGACTTCAAAGAAGAAAAATAATTAAACTGCTATTTGTTCGCACAGTCTAATACTGAGCAACAAACATAAACATGCTTCAACATCCATCGCCATAGTCTAAAGAACAGAGGGAAGCGTGTCCTTATTCATGAAGCCAACAATTTTCTTCAACAAGAAAACAGCATTTTCAGAAGTCGGCTTAAACAAATGAAAAACATGATCTTCTCCTTCAGACACTAAAATTTCAATTTCACCCTTCCAGTTGCTGTTCTTCACTGCGGCGTAGTAAGTCTGGCCCCTTGCTTTCAACCAATCATTCCCTGCAACGCAAACCAACACACTTTTGCACCCTAATCTCGATAATATATCCAAATCCGCAGCCGGATTCAGTCTCGGGTCATTCAACCCTGTCGTTTCTGGGCAAATGAAATTCCAAAGCTTGTTAGGTTCGTTGTTCCCAAAGAATGGATGAACCAAAACCATACCGACAATTTTGATAGCAGATCTGGATTCGTCGATACTGGCTCGTACTGCCATGTTATGAGATAAATTGGCTCCAGCGCTGTCGCCGGCGAGGAAAACTCGGTCAAGATCCGCTAATTCATTCAACCATGGATCCGGACCTTTTCCACCAGCATGCAATTCTACCCACTTAATTGCCTCCCAACAATCGTCATAACACGCCGGAACAGGATGTTCCGGCGCTAATCTATATTCAATAGACACTGCAATAGCCTTAGTTTCGGCTACTAGACCATTGAGATAATTATGGTATAGGGAAGAAAACGCCGATTCGATTGAAAAAGCGCCGCCGTGGATGTAGATAAGGAGCGGCAGCTTTTGATTGGGAGTTACGCTTTTGGGGACGTACAGCCGCGCTGAAACGGGTTTTTCCGGCGAAATTACAACGTCTTTGGATTGTACATCGGTGGTTGGATCGTGCGACGGCGGCACAAAATCGGATTCTAAGTACCTTTCGATTTTGCCATTTTTGTGGACTCGGAAGAATGGTGGAAAATCGTGACGTAGGTCGGTTACGTTGGGATCCATAAAGCAAAAGATTGAGATTGGATTTTGATACGTTGATGTGGAGAATTTATACTGAAAATGGATATTGATTGATTGAATGCGGTAGTTCGGTGCCCCGGCACTTGCCACGAGGAGGCAACATAAATTACACCCAAAATTTGATAAACAACTTTTCCATACTTAGCCAAAAAGCTGTCCATTGATTGAATTTTTATTTGAATTCGATGAAATTAATGAAGATGAATTTAAAATTTTAGTCTGATAATTTGATCGAGATTTAAATTCGATAATTCGTTAATTAAAATTAAATGGATCAAATATGAATATGGGTCAATCCAATTATAGTTTTGAATTTGCGTTTAATATTTTTATAACATGTTATTTGTCACAATTTTTTTTTAAAAAAATAGAATAAAAAATTCATCAAATTCATATATATATAATAAGAAAGTCAATTCACATTATACGATGTTCTAAAAAGCGTAATACGTGGTGAGAGGTGGAGGTTTTGGGCTAGATAAGTCTAGACGAAGTTTAGACGTAAAAAATGTAAAAAAGATATTTTTAATTTTTAATCACTCAACAAATTATTTAATAATACATACAAATTATAGTACCAAGTGTAATTTTAAGAGTTTAACAAAATAAATATATTCCATAAATAAGATAGTGTAATAGTGTTAATTGAAATATTTAGAAAGTTATAAATTTTTATTAATTAGTGAGAGATAGAAAAAATATTTAATTTAATAAAATATAAAATATTTATATAACAATGCAATACACTATAGTCAAAACAAATATACAATACGATACAATCAAACTAATTGTACAATATACTACAGCCAAACCAAATGAATTATTATCTCACTTCGAAAGTTTATAACAAAATTTCTGGAGATGTCATCTGTAAATAATTGAGTCAATAAATGGATAGACAATTTTTTTGTGTATTTCAATCCAATTGGTTAAAAGTTGAAAATTTTATAATTATTAAACTAATTTGAAAATTGGAAAAGAAAAAAGTTTATTTCAACGTTGATTTTATTTTCCTAATTTTTTTAATTTCTAATCGAATTATCGGATCGAATATCCGATAACACAACAAATCAGATATGGATTTAATAATTAAATATATGTTCGACTATCGGATCAAATCGAATAATTATTCTTATTGAATTGGATATGGGCATATCTAGTTCATATCTGATCCATTTACAACCATAATTAGCTACTTTAGTTGATAAAACTCTTAAATTTTTATTATAAGCCATGTCTGTCTATCATTAAGGTAGGAAAATAAGTTTTGAAATGGTGAGTTTTTGGAGAATGAGTAGTTAAAAAATAAAATGTAAAAAAAAAATATAGATTTACGTACAATTTTATTGTGAGAATGTGAGCTTAAAAATGAGTTTGAGAAAAAAAAATTAAATAATGGTAAACAAACCAAGGCTAAATAATCACGTCCTATGAGTCTAAAGTGAAGTCTAATGACCTAAATGCATTTGTATTGGAAGTTGGGTACTCACCAATTTTTATTTTGTTTCATACTTTTCACAAGGACTATGATAGATTTACATAATTTTCTACCTAATGGTTTATATAATGGACAAATGGTACTCCCTTATTGGTGTGGCGCCGGGGCCCCACCGATAGGGGAGCGTCATTTGTCCATTATGTAAACAATTATGTAGAAAATTATGTACAAGTAGTTTTATCATTTTCATAAATATAATTGTTTATTGCTCTTAAAAATGAAGTTTTCTAATTGAAGAATGCTACGTAGCGCTAGATGATAGATTAAATGAATTTAATTTCACCATTCATTTAATGCTACATTAACGTCATCTAGATTGTGATTGTAATTGTAATATCCGTGAAATTAAATAGCATTACTCCTTCTAATTGCTATCAATTGAAATCCAGAACACTCGAATGAAAGTTCGATGATTGCATATACAGTTAACATGTTACCTAGGGTCCATGAGATCGAGTTTGTCAAGCATCGATTGACTTTTCCAACTATAAAACGAATTCTTTTTTCCTAAAAGACCTCTGTGTGTCAATCAATGTCAATATCGAGCCACCGACGTTTTGAACTCAATACTTTGACAAATTTTTATTGATTTTGAACTCAATAGTGACACCATACATGTGTTGCTGCCAACGCAACACCTGTGTGGTTTCTGTAAATAATTCTCTGTACCCAAGGAATTATTCTTTATAATAATGATTTTTTGGCGAATGTATAATTTAAAAAAAAAAAAAATTTACGTATAAAAATTATTTTATTGAAAAAATAAGTTTGAAAAAAAAAATGAGTTTTCAAAAAATGGGACTAAAAAAGAAGCTTAAATTTGCGCGCATTACCCCACTCGGAGTTCAAGTCTTGGTGTTACGGGCTGCAACTTTGCTTAAGCCCCGTGATCCTATTGCAACCGTAGTTTGCCCAACTTTGACCGCATATTTTAAATAATTTATTTAAATAGATAAAAATTAGAAAATTTTAGTATGATTATTCGGCCTAAAGATGTCTATTCCCGTCTATTGGGTTTTTGTTCCGAAATCTATTATAAGGGGTATTAGTCTTTCAAACATTTTCAAGCTTTCTAGTGTTCGCCTCCTACACCAGCCATTGTAATTTCCTACTTTCGTCTATTGTAATGTTCAGCTTTCAAGCAATCAATGATCAAGTTTATTTCAATTTCATGTTTTAAGTTTTCTTTAAATTTTGATCAAATTTACGTTCGTCTCGACACGATCGAGAAAAGGCGGAAGGTAGTCTAGCGGAGCATATTACTGCCGTACATTGTCCCTTTCTGTGCTAAGAAGAAATGTAACCTGTGAAAGTTGGTATCAGAGTTAAGAAGAAAGGTAACCCATGAAACTTAGACCTTCATCGGCATTCAAGGGTGATCCAGGAATCCTCTCGTCCCCATGCTAATACAAAAGCTTGTGAACAAAAGTGATAAAATGTACTTGGATGTCAAAAGAGACCAGGCATCAGAGCGTAAATAAGGGGTTTACAAATTCGTTGTCTCATTTACGAGCTAATCCATACTTAAAACTCCACGGTGTCAAAAATGTTTGGAGGTATTAAAATGTATGGCCAGATATTCATCTAACTTACTTTAGATAAAAAGCTAGTTTCGCACAAAATAATAATATTAATATTAATTTAAAAAAAATAAAAACTATTTTCTCCAAAATCATTTTAAAAAAACAAAATAAAAAAAATCACCCAAACAAGATCTAAGTAAGTTCTACAAAACAAGCTTGAAACAAGAAAGAGTAACGTTATTTATTATCGTAAGAATGGAACATCGATGATATGACAACCGTTTCCAAAACGTGAAACCCATTTTATTCTTGTGCAAATCATAAATATTACAGTAAATTAGGTACTTTAATGTAAAGCAGCTTCTAAGCTACTTTTATATTATGATGATGTGACTTTATTTTTCATGATTTAAGAATGCAGCCAACTGATTCATCAAATATAAAGCCTTCTCAGAATTTGGATGAAACAGATGAAACGCATGGCCTTCTCCTTCTGTCTCAATAATCTCCACTTCTCCAACCCACTCACTCTTCTTCAACCCCTCATAATAAGCCCTCCCTCTATCTCTCAAGAAATCTTTCTCTGCTAAACAGAACAGAACTCTACGCGCCGCCATGGTCCGCACCCGTGGATCCACCGCCGGATTCAACCTTGGATCATCATCACAACCACTACTGGCAGGACACAACATTTTGTACAGTTTATCTTCTTCTTTGCCACCGAAAAATGGATGAACCAAAAAAAGCCCAACAATTTTAACTCCTTGAAGTTTATTTTCACCAGCTCGGATTGCTACATCGTTCGCAATATTGGCTCCGGCACTCTCTCCACCCAAGAAAACCCGGCCAAAATCGGCATATTCGTTTATCCATTGATCGGGTCCTTTGCCATTGACATGTGATATCACCCATTGAAATGCTTCCCATGAATCTTCAAATGCAATTGGAAGAGGGTTTTCAGGGGCTAGTCTATAATCAACTGAAACTGCTATTACGTTTGCTTTCTCGACAAGAGAGCTTACAAAATTATGAAAGGGCGGATTTGCGGGCGATCCGACAACGAACGCGCCGCCGTGAATGTACACCAGAAGGGGGATTTTCTGTGGCGGATCTATAACTTTTGGTCTGAAAATCCGCGCAGAAACGCCGGACTCAGTTAGAATTACAACATCTTTGGATCGGACAGTTGATTTGGGGTCATCGGAGGGTGAAACGAGTTGATTAGGAATTAATCTGTCAATTTGGGCATCATTGTACAGGCGAAAAAATGGCGAGAAATCGATAGCAATCTCCTTGGAATCCGATGCCATTGAAATGGGAAGATAAAACTAGCGAAGAATAAAGAGGTACATAAATTCCTTGAATGTGAGAACATTTTTATAGGAGAAGGGCACTACGATTAAGCTCCTGTTTCACAATTCTTAGGACCTGTTTGCCGCCCCCATTAGGGTGTGTTTGTTATCCTTTAAAAATTAAATTGTTTGTTACAGTATCATTTCTCCACCACACATTCATTCAATAAAATATTCTACACAAAAATCAATAAAATTTCTTTAAATTTTAACCACACATTTCTCAAAAAATATTATTCAAAACTCCATTATTTCTTCCATAATGGGAGACAAACAGGGGCTAAATTGGAAAAATGCATTTTCAAAAGTGGATTGATAGAGAATATGTAGTTAAAATAAATGGAAAAGTTTTGAATTTGCGTTTAATATTATTTTATTAAAAAATATGTGGTTAAAAATAAAAAAAATAAAAATATATTTTTTAAAAAATGAAACTAACCGGTCGCTATTTGGGAAAAATAGAATTTTTTTAAAAGAATATGAGGTTAAAAAATAGAAAAATATTGGCGTTGTTTAAGCCAAATTATTGTAGAATGAAAATGAAAAATATAGTCTATATTGGAATTCACACAACTTATAGAAAATTTGAATTTAAATATTGATGTAATGAATAACGTTTACATTTTTTATTTTAATGAAATAATAACGTAGATCAAATGAGACCTTTCATACAAAATATTTCATTAAGAGCCTGTTTGGTAGAGATTAAAATCGGATTAAAATTGAAAAATTAGTCGTTATTATTGACTTCTATTAGACGAGTGGGAACCAATAACGATTATATTTTCAATTTTAATTGAATTTTAATTTTTACCAAACAAGCTCTGAAACTTGAAAATGAGCATGCTAAAAACAATGATAATGACCTGCACCGAAAATTGATGGAAATTCAAGTTGGCGGATGACCATTAAAGTTGGTGTACGTTCACTTTTACAGTCACCTCACATATGTGTGGAGCCTGCAATTTTTAGAGTACGTCGTAGCATCCCGTGGAGTGACAGCGGTAGGATTATGAATTGGTTTACCTAATTATTTGGTCAACTTAGAAGCAATATTTTATTTTCAACGCAAAAATTTTTAGAAAACATTAATTGATGCTTCATATTTTCATTAGGATAATTATATTCACCCCACAATTTTTATTTCTTTCACAACATTTTAATTACACTTAAAAAGTTTTAATCTTTACTAATTATAGTACTCATATTCTAATCATTTTTCATGTCGTTCTTATCATTAAACCTTTCACTTTTCATTAGTTGGCACATTTTATATTTGATAATAGTTTTATATTCAAAAATTCGTTAAAATATCGTAAAACAACGTATTTTTCCATCATATTTTTTAAAAAAAAATAAAGATTGATGAGTTTAACTGCAATTAAAATATGACGTTGTAAAATAATGAGATAATTATTGATAATTATTTAGTATTATCATGATACATAGATATGATTTTATCTAGTTCATAATGTGTTTCATTCCAACTGTAACTCTCATTTTAGACCTTATAAATACTGGTCTTGATTTTCAATATAATACATAAAAGTCTATTGACTTTTATTCTCTCTTATTTTTCTCTATTTTATAACTCGTTATCAGCACGAAGCAAATTTGAACTACGACCCCAGCTCTACGAGACTACTTGTGATAATAGATTTTGCTCCAATGCCTTCTCATGCTCCTCTAATCCAGTATAAATAACTCCAAGAAGCCTCCTATCATGGGCAACCTTCACCGAGTTATGCCCCAACTGCGTTTTGTGTATTCTATTGAATTCAAGCAAAACGGAAGCGCCTCCTTAAAATTCAGAACAGCGACATATACATCTACTACATCCTATTAGCCTTCACAAGTTCTCTACTGTCTTCTTCCAAAGTCATTTCTTTAATCTCTAAAGACTTCCTAAGATTACCAATAGCTTCCTCTGTCCTACCCATTGTCGTCTTAGTATTATACAATTCAAACTGAACAACATGTAAAACATGTCTGATATCATTAGCACTACAAGAACCCTGCTTCTCTAACTTACTCAATACTCTATTAGCTTTCTTCAAATACCCCAAACTATCATTAAACATGTTTAGACTATAAGAAACAGAACCCAACAATTGCAAAGTCGTGACAAGAGGCAACGATGACTTATTACCAAAAGCATCTACTGAGAGTAAGATGTATCGGCTATGGTGAGTTCCAGGTACGGATTCATGGAGATTTTAATTCCTTAAATATTACATTCTCTTGAATAATTCGATTAATAATTATGTCACAAACTAATTGCCTTAAATGCATGGGTGGAGATTTAATTCCTTTAACAACGTATTAATGCATGATTGGAGATTTTATTCCTGCCTTGTGTGTATATGAATTTTTTTTCCTAATACTGTATGGTAATCTCAATAACACGACATTATCATTTTACATTCATCTTTCTATTCTAGTGGTTGTATATATATTAAATATGCCTAATTATTTATTGTAATTACATGCTAATTATCACTAATTTTAATTAGCTATATTTTTATTCGATAATATTCAATGCAATTATGATATAGTGAGTCCTTTTCTTGTAATTAACAATCTAGGGGCTCCTCCTGCAATTTGTGAGATTTTTATATATTCTTAAGTTAATACATATCGTGTTGTTGAGAAGCACAACACTGTAAATATTTAAATTGTATTAAAGTATTACTTACTCTCAAAGAGCATAAATTTATAAGATCTAATGTATTATATTTTTGCTCATAATGAGTAAATAAATTGTTGTTACTCCTGAATAAGCACAACATTATAATTAATATTTCAGAATAATATTATTTGTTGAAGATAATGCTGCTTGTATTGCACAACTCAAATGAGGTTATATCAAATCAAATGTGACAGGACAAAACGTATTTCTCAAAAATTCTTTCATAGACACAAGTTTCAGAAAAATGACGACATCAATATTCAACAAATTCGTTCAAGTGATAATGGGGTTGATTTATTTACAAAAGCACTGCCAACATCTACGTTCAAAAAATTGGTTCAAAAGATTGGAATGAGTCTACTTAAAGATTTTCTGTGATCATCATCAGGTGGAGTAACTGCACTTTTTTTCCTTCGCTTAGGTTTATTCCACTGGATTTTCCTAGCAAAATTTTTAATGAGGCAGCATTTTTATACTTCAAAATAACTCTACTATTTTTCCTTCGTTTGATTTTTTTGTCCCATTGAATTTTTATCAAACAAGGTTTTAACGAGACAGTTATTATACAAATAATCATCAAAGAGGGAATGTTGTAAAATAATGAGATAATTATTGATGATTATCATGATACATAGATAAGTCTTATCTAGTTCATAATGTGTATTTCATTCCAATTGTAACTCTCATTTTAGACCCTATAAATATTGGTCTTGATTCTCAATATAATACACGCAAGTCTATTGACTTTTATTCTTTTTTTTTTTCCCTCTCTTTTATAACAGTAAGAAATAAAGATTGTGGTGACAATATTATTACCATTTTCCTTAATAAATCAATCAATAAAATTACACTTTCATCGTTTGAAACAAAACGCGTAAAAGTGCAAGCATAAAGTTAACACCTTGCCTCTATTTGGCTAATATTTATAAATATTCAAACAACTTTTTATTTATACATTTTTTTCACTATCTATTTTTAACTAGGCAACAATTCAAAAATACCATTAAAAAGTTACTAATTTCATACTTACATTTGATCTTTTTATTCTGAACATAATATTATTTTTGTAGTAATTTTTGTAACCCAATGTATTATGTTTTGCAAAAATATGTTACACATTTCACCGAACGATTTTCATCACAATCATCGTCATTACTTGCAATAAGGTGTGTTACACACCACTATTACTTGTAACATTCATTGTTATATCACCATCATCTTCAGACAACTACTTTTAATATTCATTACATTACCACTGCCGATACCACTCCTTTGTAACATTTATTTTTACATTGACCACACCACTACGACATGCTACGATTCTCCACGCACCATCACCGCATCAAATCAAAATCTCTATCCCATTGCCGGTACAAACCAATCAAACTCCTCCACAAACCAATCGACACCACATACTCCTCACGAAAGAAGAAAAAAAAATTGTAGATCCACAATAATTGTCGTCACATCCTCACTCATGGACCACCGCCATACTCAAAATTAAGCCTCCTATAACCATCACTACCAACTCGTCAATCAAAATTGCAGACGCCATAACCACATCAAATGTATTTATACAACGGGGGTCAATAAACGAAATGAGAATGAAATATTTGAAAATATGCCAAAAGTTTCAATGAAATTGTATTTAACTGTCTATGAGAAAGAAATTGCAAAGATTTTAAAGTAAGTGGGTGTTTGTTTCTCATTATTGTAGAAGAAATGGAGTAATGTATAATATTTTTTGGAGAATATTTGGTTAAAATTTAAAGTAATTTTAATGATTTATGTGTAGAATATTTTATTGGGTGAATGTGTGGTGAAGAATTTTACTCTAACCAACAATATTTTGAAATAATGGGAAACAAACGATACCCAAGTAATTAATACGTACTACATAATTAGAGGTGGTTGGTCAAGGAGGACACGACTTTGCAACAAGCAGCTTACCCAATCACATCGTTTAAATTTTCAAACAAATCGTACAAAAGTAGGTAGATACCTAGGTCATGACCAGTGAACTGATTGATTGTTTGACCAAATGCTACATGTTCCCGCAGCATGCCAAGGATGAGTGCAGATGGTTTTGGGAAACTTCGTGGCAAGTTGGATAGTGACTAGGGGTTGTCATTTTAACAGGAGTTTTACCTCTCGAATTGGGACCAAACTTAGCTATGTCAACGGGTCGGGTTGGGTCGAGTCGAGTCGAGCTTGAGTCGAAAAAACATGCTCGAGTCAAGTCCGAGCTAAGCCGGACCTGGTAAAAAATAAGGTTCGACCAGAGCTTTTGACCGGAGCATTAACGGGCCGAGCCGGCTCAATTTTTTCCTTTTCTTAACAAAAACATATAAAAAATTATATATTAGCTGCCTTTGCAGGCAGCTACAAGCTGCCCGCAAAGGAAGCCAATTTTAAAAAAAAAATTAAATTTTTTTTAATAATGTGGCAGGCTCGCTCGGGTCATGGGTCGGCCCGACCCGGGCTCGAGCCGACTCCCCAAAATGGGGCTCGGCCCGAGCCCGAGTGGAGCTCGGCTCGGGCTTTTTACGGGTCGAGTTCGAGCCGTTGAACTTTTTTGTCATCCCTAACCAAACTACAAAGAAGGTTATCCCGTTCCAAAAGAAAAAGTAAAAATCGAAATAAAAAACCGACCGAATCGAAAATGTTTTTGAACCAGAACTGTGGATTCTGAATAAGGAACCAAATTTGTATTTTTATGTAAATTTTTATTTCTTAAAGTGTTTAGGCACCCTAACCAATGACTCATTCCAACAAATAGCAAATTTGCAAAGTTCAATAAAGTACCAAGTTTGTAAGGCCCAAGTGGTAAGTAGGGGTGGACATTTTAACTAGATCCCAACCTCCCGAACTGAACTCGACCCAAAATTGTAGATTCTAGTCCGATTAAAGAAATTAGGAACAAGAATTTATAACTAATTGAATTCAGGACGATTCTTGGTTTTTTTTTTTTTTTTTGATCCAATGACCCGACCAAATAAACTAGAAATTTGCAAGACGCAAGTAGTAATTATCCTAATCAATCATATCCATCAATTTGAATAATTGAATCATCGTTCGATCTACACTTTGTGTTGCCCACCCCCACAAACCTATCCCGACGTTTCGAACTTAAAGCCACAGCCAAAATTGTATGATATTATGCTAGATGTAAGATATTATTTGATGGCATATTTGCAGAGAATAGGATAGTGCTGGAATATGTAATTAGTGGCATAATATAGATAATTTGTATTGCCCGCTCATATTTTTTAATTTTATGAATAGAATCAAACCAAAAATGAAAATAACGGTTCAAGTTCTATTTCAATAATTACATGGACTCGAATGATTTTATTTATACTTTTTTGTATTGTTTCTACTTTTTAGCGTCCTTGTTATCTCTCTAGTGTATGAACGACTAAGCAAGCTGGTTTTTATGGTCTGATTGACTGATTAAGCACTTGTACGTGAACATGATGTGGTTGCTATTGACTTATAATTTATATATGTGAATTGGTGAGGGAAAAGAACGACGCTATTGGAAAGAAATGATAAATCCAAGATAAACATTATTTCCTAATTTCTATGTATTTCATCCTCATATTCTTGTTTCTTATTTAAGTTAAATTTCCCAATGAGCCTTGGATACCCAATATGGGTTTTGCTGACAAAGTTGAGAGCCGACTTTGATTTGTGCATGTCTTTTAGAAAAAAATAAAATTTAGAACAAAAATTTAAAAGAAAAAATTTGTACTTTCAAAACTCAACTTCTATTTTTGTTATGATGAAATACTACAAATGAGCAACATTTTTATACTACACATAAGAATTTATTGTTAATGCATGAATTGATGACAATCTCGGGGGTTAAGGCGTCTCTACTATACTTAATCGCATTTTAACCCCTCTCTATATGACTCAACCATAGAATTAAGCAAACTGATAGCCTTATAGGTTTCAGACACATTCTCATCACAATTAACGATGTTTGAACCAACTTGTTAAAAATATCCAAATTGTCATCAAGATCCTTTGAAAGATCAATTTTAAATCTAAAAAATCTTTCAAGTAATTACAACTTATTAGGAATATATTTAAACAAATATAAATCTTTCAACTTTTTTCAAAGTTCTTTGGTAGAATCGAGTTTTTCAACTTTTCTCAAAATAGTATCAGACGGGTGTAAAATGATAGAAGTGTATACAAGTTTATCATATTCTTTTTTTTTTATGTTTCTGTAAAATTTTCTAGAAATTTGCCATCAATGACTTTTGAAACTTTTTGTTGGACCAAAATACCCTTCATCTTTTGTTGTTAAATCGAAAAATCTCATTTCCCGTTGAAAATCCCAATTTTGAAAAATAGAACAACCAAAATTTGCACAAATATGTCACACAAAGTAATCATAACGTAACGATATATATCGTTCTAGATTCTCAGTGTTTCGTAAGACTCAAAATCTCAGATCAATGGAATGTTCGAACGGGTCAAGTTCAAAGTGTTCTAACAGGATAATCAATAAACAGTGCAACCCGAAGATATATAGCAAAAAGTTCAAAATTTCCACGCAATGCAGTCTCACACAGTGACTAAACAACAGTTATAGCACAAACACAAATACCAACTTGCAATCAAATTCAACGCTTCAAATAGAGCAAATAATTCTTAAAATTCTAGCACAAGCAATGGTTACTCCCTTCACGGTAACCCCAATCATAATGTCACCCCACACGATGTCGCGCTAATGTTGAAATTTAAAATGGGATAAGTTAATTTACCAAAGCGGACCTATCTAACTCCGTAAATTATGAGAGAAGCGAATTTACTGCTTAAGGACCACAATTTGTGGCCTAAAGTAATTCAGTAAATGTTTTGCAGTTCGACCATTGTACCCATCGATGGCAAAATTGTCCAACTTTTTCTGTAGTACCTGAAACGCTAAACAAAAAATATCAGCACGTTCACGAAATCAAATATAACAAACTGTCTGAAGAAAGTTTCACCAGAAAAGTCGCCAAGCGCCTCCACTCTCCTCTGCGTGTGGGCGCCACGCGCCGCACCTCCACCACGCACCACCTACCCAGCTGCTCCTCAACCTGCTGAGTCCATTGGTGGTCACCGTTTCACCAAAAAATCCCTAGATTCACCAGAAATCAAGTTTGCAGGTTCGAAAAAAAATGTGAGAAAACTGGGCAGTTTCAATTTTGCCTTTGTGCCTTCGATTCTGTTGGTTTTCTGCTCAGTTTTTGGCCTGAAAATCATACCATTTGTAAGTTTTGGGCCTAAATAGTTGTCGGAATTGTTCGTTCATTGTAGTGTGAACATTTCACTTCAATCATCGGCCGATGTCTATGAAGTCCAATCCAAATTATAAAACCGGTTTAACATCATCGCTCGGATTTATTGGGTATCAAAAAACCCAACATTCTTGTTATACTATTTGTCTTCTTCATCGTTAATGTTTAGTTGTTTTGGGATCTTGTGTTCTTGAATGGCCATTAGTTTCAGTCTTAGAGTTGCAAGAAGCATCAGATTTATTATTTGTCAACTGGAAACCTGTAATTATTTAGTTCCATAAACCAAAGTCATTGATATTGGAAAGAATGCCGGTTTAGTCTTCACCTAATAACAAATCAGTCCTCATAATTTGGTTCAGTTTTTTACTGAATGGATCAGTTTTACTGGTAAGTGGCAGGTCAATGGTTTGCGTTTTTTTGTAATACCCGTTCATATTATTGTTAATTAGATTCTGGGTCGTGCCATTGCTTGATCCAAAACTTTTCCCTCAATATAGCTAGGAACTTAGAGTTTTGTTCTTCTTTTCCCCTGACTTACTTGATCTATATGTGGTGTATAGCTCTACTCCAAGGTGCTCAACTGCTCACTGTAAATGCTAAACATCTATAAACTGCTTATTGTCTTCTGTCTAACTATAATGCTTTTAATTTCTTCTAATATGTAGATGAATGGTGGAAATTGTGTGGATCTAGTTCTCATACTTCGCAAAAGATAGTTGTTCGAATTCTTGGTCAAACAGCTTCTTCTTCGGGATGTGAAAGGAATTGGAGTTTCTTTGAACGTATTCTCACGAAAAAAAAAAGAAATAGATTGGAGCGTCAAAGACTCAATGATTTTGTCTATATTACTTATAATTTGCAATTGAATAATAGGTATATAATCTCAAACTCTTTAGTTACGATTTTATTTTAGTGTCTCATTTATTTGTTAATATTTTATTTATCTTAAGTACTTCTCATGAACAACCTTATAGACTTTATTGTAAGAAGAGATCTTATGATCCAGTTGATTATGAGTGTATGGACAAGACATAATTTTGAATAGAGGAAGAAGTACTACCTCAGGATCTCGTGTATGAGGACTTGGATAATGCTTTGTATAAGTACTTTCATGATCATTAACTTGTGACGAGCTTCATACTCGGGATGTTATTCGTCGCTTTGATGGTTCAAGTGACCATGGAAGTGATCGAGGATTAAGGCATATAGATGAAACTATAAAGAAATGTATATCTAGTTCGACCCTTTGACCGTTGACACATTTTATTTTTCGGATCGATACCCCATTCGATTTTTAAAATATTAGGTGAGATAGACGATCGCCTAAGGCCACCACCTCGGTGAGGCCCGTAATTTTATTATTATTATTATTATATACATTATATTTATAAATAATAAAAAAATAAAAAATATTATATTTTTCAAAGCGTAAAAAATGTTTTAAATACATTCTTAACTTTCAATAATTCTTTTTTATCGTGTCATGGTCTCTCTCTCTCGTTGCTTGACTTTTTAGCTTTTATTTTATTTTATTTTTTTGCTTGTTTCGTCGTTCGCAATTTTTCATCCTTAAATTCACTTCTACAAATTCTCTAGCTTACTTTTACAGTTCTTTATAGTAATACCGACAAGTATGATTTTTTTTTCTTTAATTTTTATGCCCATTTCATATTTCTTTCTTTGATACTTTTCAATTTTTCCTTGTTACTCAATTTTGGCATGGAAATGTAATATTGGACTGATTTTCCAATTATTATATCCATATTTCTTGTTATTGTAACGATAGTATATTATTTGCAAATTCTTCTTCATACTTTCTTTATATGTAAATTGCACATAATGGTAAGTCGATGTTTTATCTTCTATGGTGCAATGAATTAACTATAATATGCAAGGTTAATTGGTTGGTTGAAGAAAATGAATAGATTAAGAAAGTAGGCTCGTGATGTTAGCTTTCATCCAAAAAAAGTCATAAGTTAAATTCTTCTTGATCATTTAATTCACGATATTTTTCGTGTCAAATTTTTTATTATTTCAATAGTCTATACTTTTTTTTAATGAATATTAATTTTCGTGGAAATTACACCTAGGACTATTTTTAAAGTTTATATTTCATAAATCATATTTAAGTTTCATATTTCAAAATTCAAGTTATAATTAGCATATAAAATATATTAAATATACCTACCTTACCCCCACATCACCCACTCATTAGAAACTCTGACCACTCTCTCATATCTCTTTCGTCGGAATCGTTCCATTTTCTCTCTCTTTGTCATCGGCAATGTGACCAACCACCGCGACAGTGTTGTGAGAACTGCTGCAACGATGACATCGGTGCTTAGTGTAAGTGTCGCTACACGCAGTGCTCATCACTACTTAGTGATGTCAATGGGTCGAGTCGAGCCGGCTCGGTCCACACTGGGGCGAGCTCGCCTTAGCTTCGGCTCGGCTCGTCGGTTCGTAAATTTTTTTTTTTTTTCAAAGGTAATAAGCATTTTAATGAGGGGAAAAAAATAAAAAATTTCAGGCGAGCCAACGAGCCGAGCCGAGCCGTGGGGTCGGCTCGTGCTCGGCTTGAGCTCGTCTAAAACGAGCCGGCTCGGCTTGTTTGCCACTACTATCACCGCTGCAAGATGTTGGAGTGGCCGAGGTGGCAAGTGATGGAGCTTGAAGAGATAGGTTCCGTTGACTTTCTGATTTGTTGGGTATGGGCGAATATAGTTTTACAAATGGTGGTTAGGGATGTCCAAAAAAATCCATCAAACTCTCTACTTGCGGGCCTTGCCCCAAATGGGGAGGGAATTACCCGTTAATCAGGTATTCAAGTAGGGGACTTCGCCTCACAGTGGGTATGGGTAACAAGGACCTCACCCTCTTCATTTTTTTATTTTAAGAATTCAATACTTTAAATGAAAAACTCTACAAAATTTCATTAGTTCTAATAAAAGATAACAACTAAGATTATCAAAGAAATGTTATAAAACAATAAAAACCTTAGTGTACCAAATATATTTGAATAATTTAACTTTTAAAAAAAAAAAAAAATATTATTGTCTCACTTTAATAAATGGGTACAATAAAATGAATTATCATAGACTAAAAATTAAAAGATCTCGCCCCGCCTTACCTTAAACCCGGTAACGGTGTGGGCACGGGACATGAAATTAACCAGCAGGATGAGGAAAGTTGCCCCAACCCCTACCCGTCATGTTGCCATCCCATTGGTGGTCGTGGTGGTTTCTGCGGTAGTAGAGTGGGTGGGATACGGTATGATGAAGAGTGTTTGTAACTAATTATTTCGGTGATTTAATCAATAAATTGGTTAATTTGTGATCAATAAATAATTTGGAACAATAAATTGATAATTTGTAACCTATAAATTTGAGGTTTTGGTTCTCAATAAAATACACACAATTATTGATTCTTTCTAATTTTGTCTCTTATTCTCTCTTCTTATTCTTATTCTTTTTTAAATAATTTTATAACTCATTTTCAGTAAGATTGTTTTCACAATATTTTTCTTTCAAACTTTGTAAATTGCACACTTGAAGTTCTCTAGATATACCAATATAATATCCCTTTATAATTTCCTCGAACCTACTACTCAAGTAAGTACATGATATCCCTTTATAATTTCGTCGAACCTAATACTCAAGTAAGTACACTTTTACTAATATTTTAATCCTGTTTTGTAAGATATGTATCACTATATCGCGGTTTATAAAGCATTTTATCAAATCGATTTAATCTTTTGATTTAACTATTTTTCTTAAAGAAATGTTAGTTTTCAATATCAATGCTCTTGAGGAATATTATTTTTGTTATTCTTGAGGAATGGCCATTTTTGAACATTAATATTTTAGAAAAATATTGTATCGTTACTTTTGAAGGGCACAATTTTACTGCTTAATATTTATGAGATTGCAACTTTATTGCTAAACGGGCCTTCTATATTCCCGGGTGCTATTTTTTCTTTTACTTAAAAATAAGATATATAATAACACAAATTAATTTTATAACAAAGTGCTTTTAACCCCACTTGTAGAATTAATTTGTGTTATTGGATCATACTCGTCTAATAAAAGTACTTTGTTATAAAATTGCTGTGCCGAATGAGGAGCTAAGTATCCTAAGTGAGCTCAACCTTGAACCTTCACCAGCAATTAAGGGTGATCTATGAATCCTCTCGTCCTCGAACAAGTGCAAAAACTTGGTGAAAAAAATAATGTGTGACAAAAAGAAAAAATAAGTATTTGAGATTAGGTACGAAAGTGCAAATAAGGGGTTTATAAAGTCGTCATTTCGTTGACGAGCTAATCCATATTAAATTGAGTTCACACCGACACAAGTGTTTGAATTTATTAAAAAGTAGAATTAAGCTAGTTGTACACCCTTAGTGTAAAAGTAGTTTGACACCCTTTGAGGTGTCAAAATCGACGCATTTGATTCTAATAGGTATTATTAAGAACAATGATAAAACTTTGTCATGTCAAAAACTGTAAACAAAACTCTCAACCTCGTGTAAGTGTAGCAAAATTGTAAAAAAAAAATATCTAGATGTGCATCCAACTTACTTTAGATTAAAAGTTTGTTTATCTTTAAAGAGTATAATTAAAAAGTACAGAAAAAATATTGATTATTTAGAAAGTTTTGTTAAAAAGAAATTTCTCCAAAACAAGCTCTGTGTAAGTTATAGAACTCAAGCTTGAACCAACAAATTTATAAACCTTAAACCCATTTTATTCTCGTGTAAATCATCAATGCTACAACAAGTCAGGTACTTTAATAAAAAGTAGCTTATAAGCTACTTTTATATGAGCACTTTATTTTAGAATTACAACATCTTTGGATAGGACGACTGATCTGGGATCATCAGAGGGTGAAACAAGTTGACTAAGAATTAATCAGTCAATATGACCATCTGTGTAGAGGCGAAAAAATGGCGAGAAATCGATAGCTATCTCCTTGGAATCCGAAGCCATTGAAATGGGAAAATAATACTAGCGATGAATAGGGAGGTATATAAGCCCATGCAGGGGCAGAGCCAGCCCGTCGAAATATGGGAGTCCTAGAGTTGAAGATGTGGAGGCTCAAGGGTAGCGCCTCTGATTTTTTTTTTTTTGAAACATTATCTGTTAAAATGAAGGAAGTTGGTACTTTGTGATGAAGAAAAGAAACAAAGTAACATAAATTAATATATATTGGTTGAAAACTTAAAAGATGGTAATGTCTTCATGAAGATATGTTGGTAATCAACGATTATCTTTTGGGCGTTACAATTCTACTGGTTTAAATTTTAAAATTAGAAGTTAAGACTTAGGCATATATGCATAATGCATTTTAATTTTTATAGCTGAAGAATCCAAAATTTTAGTATTCTCGTTCAGTTAATATCTGTAAGTGGGTTTAAAGTATTGTTCTCCTCTACAATAAAAGGTCTCTCACACAGATATTCCAATAGAGAAACTGAAATCTCAGTACTCCAAGAAAAATACACATTATGAAATTCATGAAATAATTTTTCAAATACTTAAAATATCTACTCTATCCCCTTCATAAAATACAAAATAATAATAAATAAATAAATAAAATTTCAAAAAATTGGGGGGGGGGGGGTCGGGTCCCCCCGGACCTCTTACCTTCGCCCCTGAGCCCATGTTTGATGGGCAAAGAGAGATCAAGAGAAAAATGATGTTTTGAATATTAGTGATTTTTGGAGAATGAATAATTAAAAAGTAAGGAAAAATTTTGAATTTATGTGTAAAATATTTTATTGTGTGAATGAGAGATTGAAAATAAGTATGAGAAATAAAGGGTTTTAATTCAAAGAGTTGTATACGAAGTCTCTTCGAGATTTGTGAATTTCTCGAAATTTTATAGTTACGACGAACCTTAAACTTATTTTATACAAATTAATATTTAGAAGAATGTGCATATTGCTTCTGAAGAGCACAATTTGTAGTTTAATATTCATCAATCTTGCTACATGTATATCAAGTTTGACATGATTATGAGGTGTTAGGTGACAACTTTTTATACATCGATTTTAACAACTCTTTAAATAATTAATGAATCAAATTTTGACACATATCAAAGTGTCAAACTTGATGTACACTAAAAGTGTACAACAAGCTTAATTCAATATTCATTATGATATCATATTGTTATGAGGTCGAAGCCCTATTACTTTGTTAAAAAATTTAAAGGAATTGGTAAATGGATTAAATAATGATAGTCATTGAGAGCATCTGAATGTCGTGTTTTGAGCACCTTGCATCTTTGATTAATTTGATCCATTTTCGTGTTAAATAGGGTTCCAGAAGAAATATAATTTTTTTAGAAAATCATATCGTTTTGAGGTTGACTCGTGGGTCTTTACAGTCTTAGCCCCTGTTTGATGGTCATTGTCTAGGAAGAATAAAGTTTTTGAATAGTGATTTTCAGAAAAATGTGCAGTTGAAAAGTAGAGAAAAATTTTAAGTTTATGTGTAGAATATTTTATTTTATGAATATGTAATTAAAAATGAATATATAGAAAAAAAAAAGTTTTATCGACGAAGAGAGACTTAGCCTATCTTTGTTACAAAAGTTAAAGGAAGTGATGAATTGATTAAATAATGATATTTATTGGGAACACATGAATACGACAAAGAGAGACTTGCATATCTTTGATTAATTTGATCCATTGCCATATTACACGTGCATAATTTATAGCATTCGAATTCTTCATCACATGCAGATTATTTTAGTTATCATATGACTTTTAGTTGTGAAATTTTTTTCGAGCAATTTATTGTACAATGTAGATTTATAAATATAATTGTTAAAGTTTATCCAATTTGAGCTTTGAACAAGTTTCCTGGTAATAATATTAATAATAGAAAAAGAAAATTAAAGATTTGGCCGATGAAGAATTTTAAAATAAAAATGTTCAAATTGAAGATAATACGAATAAAGAGCATGAAGATTTAGTCGATCATGAGCAAGAAATTTTGGATAATGATGAAAATAGAAATGAATAACATAAAACTATTAATTTAAAACGTGTACCCTTGCACTTAGACATTAGTGATCTAGGAAATAATTGAAAAATTATTGGTGAGAGCTTAAAAGATTTCTGAGTTAAAAGAGGTTCCCAAGAGGAGGATTTGTTTACTTTTCCTAAATATTTAAAAATAGAAATTTCTTTTGCCTATTGCCGAAGAGGTCAAAAAGGCACTTGAAATGTTGGACTATATAAAAAACCATTGATTATTTATTTATTTATTATTATTATTATTTTTTCGAATATGTAAATTATTTATAGAATATTATTGAGTATATTAGTTGCAGTTTTATCCGTCGAAAGAAGCTTCTCAAAGTCGAAATCGAAAAAATTATACATTTGATAAACAATGTTACAAGATAAACTGAACGAATCAATTATGGTGTCTATTAAAAAATAAATTCTAAAATAAATTAATTGCGATATCATAATTATCGATTTTCTATCAAAAATCTTAAAAGAATATAATTAATTTAGACATTTGAAAGTTTTAAATTATTATTCTATAAAAAAAATATTATTTTATTATTATTTTAAAAATATTTTATTTTTTAATATTTAGAGACCCCCATTTGAGGTTGGCCTAAGGCCATTAAAATTTTAGGGCTGACAGTGAATTTGGGAAAGGGGAATTTTCAAAAATGTCACTAAATTTGAAAATCCAAAAACAATTGTCATTTTCACTTTTTGTGAGCAAAGATGTCACTTTTTTGGTGCAAATTGTCCAAAATATCCTTAGTACCACCTTTTTAGGAGCATTTAATGTTTGATTTGAATGTCATTAATATTGTGATGTGATAATTTACTTTAAATATTATAAAAATTGTTTATATGTATATTATATTGAGTAATAATATTTTTCCTTAGACAAAAAAAAGATAAAAGAATTTGAAATATTAATATAACCACACATTCTTCTTCCCATTAACAAAACCTAACATTTTCTCCATCTTCTTCTTCTATTGATCAAGAACACATCACAATTGAATTCATCATCCATTTTGATAGGTTAGTCATTACAAGTAGTTTATAATTTTATCTTATAGATTACTATTTCTTAGATGTTTAAATGCAATATGATCAAATGCAATGTGAGAAATTTTTGAAACTATTATTCATTGATTTGTTTGATTTTTGAAATATTTGTGAAAGATAAAAACTACTAATATCCTTTACATAAATGAAGGATTCCATATTTAATGAAGCATTGTATTGTTCATTAATGAGAAGATGTTTTTATGTGGTAGTTGAAGAATGATTTATCACCATTAATGTTAATTTCTTCAAAGGTACCAAATACATGTTTTTCAATTTCCCGACTGTTCGTACATCTGTAAAACAGTTATGTTGAAACTGTCGAACCCGACGTTTATGAACTATCGGACCCGACATTTATGAACTGTCGGGATAGACAATTTAACTGTCGAATTCGATAGTTGAAAACTGTTAACACATCGTTCATTTCACCGTTTGCTACGCCATGGATTTCAATATTCGAAAGTTCCACATTCATATTATTAGATGTAGACATATGTATTATGCTGAATTCTTACTGTTGCAATCTCAACGTTTCAGGTATGAGTAATCATTTGAGATTCATCGTATCGTATGGAGGACAGTTTGTTCATGTGGATGACGAATGGAAGTGGACAGGGGACAAAACAACTTCAATTTTAGTGCCGACAAGTATTACCCTAACCGGACTCGTGCAACAATTGAAGGACAAACTTCGTATTCTTGATCCCCGGACAGAAATTGAATTAAAGTTCAAAGTCCCGAACTTCAATATACCTCCGGCCGAAATACGCGAAGATGAAGACTTAAAATGGTACATATCGATTCATAATGAAACTGCCATATGCATTACTGTTTTGGAAGCCGAGCTCCCAAGTGTTGGCATGGGGAGGAATACAAATTGTCCAGATCGTTCGTTTGCCCTAGCGGATGTCGAACAAAATGTACAACATGAGGAGATCAATCATCATGATAGGGTATCAAACAATAATGCACCCGAAACTCCGTTTTGTGATATTGGAACTGCACCTTCAGCTGAGATGTTGGACATCCCATCACATGGTACAGAGGCTGCTAATACTGATGACGTTGATGAGCAAATGTCTTCACATTCCAGGAGTTCGGATAGAAACGAATGGATTACAAGAGTGAATACATCCGATATTGCCGAAAGGCAAATATTCTTTAGCAAGAAAGAGTTGTACTCGAGAATTCGTGTCCTTGCTTTGCAAGACAAGTTCCAATTTAAGGTCAGTAGGTCAAGCATGAAAATGTTAACTGTTGTATGTGCTGACGATAATTGCATGTGGATGTTACGTGCTTCGTCTGTGAAAAAGTCTGCAGTCTTCATGATCCGTAAATTCATCAATGTGCACACATGTACCGTAGATTTCCGTCGCAATGCACATCTACATGCCACTAGTTCAATAATTGCTGAGCATGTTTTGAGAAAATTGGACAATCCCTACCGAAAGTATGACCCTACTGATATTGCACGTGACATGGAACGTGAGTTTGGTGTCGAAATCAGTTATAGCAAAGCACGTAGGGGGAAGTTGGCTGCTTTACATTTGCTTCATGGTACACCAGAGGATAGTTTTCAAAAACTATCTTCATACTGTCACGTTTTGGGAGAGTGCAACCCAGGGACGGTGACACACATTGAAGTTGACTCTCATAATAGGTTCCATTACTTCTTCCTTGCTTTCGGTGCAAGCATTCGTGGTTACATACAGTACTTGAGGCCCGTTATTTGTGTTGACGGTAGTCACTTGAAAGGTCCATACAAAGGTACTCTTCTACTAGCAACTGCCCAAGATGCAAACAAACAGATTTATCCATTAGCATGGGGGATCGTGGATGCAGAAACAAATAAATCCTGGATGTGGTTTCTGTCTAACTTGAAAGATCTTATTGGCGATTCAGAAGAACTAGTATTCGTTTCAGACAGGAAAACCAGCATTGAAAAAGCCATTTCTCACTTATTTCCATTGTCTCACCATGGTTGTTGTATGTGGCATATGGAAAAGAACTTAATACAGCGGTACAGCAACGCGAGTTCAATATTCCTATTCAAACGAGCGGCGACAACGTATCGGATCGAAGAGTTTGAAAGACTAATGGGTCAGATTCGTCGGGTAAGTGCAAGATCGTACGTGTACTTGGAGCGAGCAGGTTTTTCATTTTGGTCACGAGCATTATTCGTTGGCCAACGGTACAACATTATGACAAACAATAACGCAGAATCTTTGAACTCATTGTTAAGACATGCCCGTTCGTTACCGATCACGTGCTTGGTCGAACACATTCGGAGTACTATGCAGAGGTGGTTTTATGAACGTCGAACCCACGCAACCGCATGTCGTACTGTACTGTCGTCGAGGATGGAGAGTGAGTTACGGACAACATTCGAAGTCGGTACTAGGCTTCGAGCTCATGCATTGACAGACAGTTTAACACAGGTCGGAATATCCAATGACACGGACATGGTGGACTTTTCCGAAAATACATGCACATGTCGTCAGTTCCAGCTAAATCGTATGCCTTGTGTTCATGCAACTCGTGCTGCTTGCTTGAGAGGTACGTCATTATACGATTTGTGCTCCCCTTACTACACATCAGACTTTTGGATGGGTGCGTACAGCGAAGCAATATATCCCGTCTTGCGGGAAGTGGACTGGGTTGTTCCGACTGAAATTACAAGTACTCCTATTCTGCCACCCGTTGTGCGTCGTCCCCCAGGTAGACCACCCACACGACGCAAGCGATCCAGATGTGAGGCTGTCCCACGACTCAGAAACTGCACTCGTTGTGGTAGAGTTGGTCATAACCGGACAACATGTTCGCACCCCGCTACAACACAACCGACATAAATGTTGAACTATCGAGGGAAGACGTTCAGAACTTGCATTACTAGATGACGCTATGTTCCCTTTTGTACAATTTGAAGTTACGTCTTTGTTTTCAACTTGCATTACTATGTCGACCTTACATTCTCGTTCTATTACACTCTCGTTTGTAGTACGTAGTTGCCATCTTCAGAGTCAGTAATTAAATAGTGCTTTATTTGTACATGATAATATGACATGCTCATACATATTTTGCAAGAATATGTACAAGTAGCGAGACTCATTTCACAACACATCCCGACACTTCATCTGTCGTTCCCGGCAGATGTTCTCAGTAGTTCTCGACAGTTGGAACAGAACAGCAATTGAATAGGTACGTACAAAATCGAAAGGAAACTGCCAACCTCCGAATTCATTACTGATCATTACATATGCGCAAAATAAAGGGATGAACACAATGTCAACATACTTCGGGCTTCATGAACAAAACGTACAAAATTTGAGCCCGTTGCCTACGACGTATTTGTAACACATCCTACCACAGCTATCAGAACGTGGTTACAATGCCATCAACGTGCATGTTCATCAACAGCAAAAGTTATTTACAATAAAACAACACTTACTACGGGATGGGATCCCATCACCGATCTACTATGCGCTGCACACGGAGCCGATATCGGCACCACTGTCGTCATCAGTACTGTCGTCGGACGATATGATAATTATTTCAGGAGCTCCAGCGATGGGGACCACGTCTTCATCATCAGTATCATCAGAGATCTCAATGGGGTTATCGAAGATATTTTGGAGCACAGTGTTAGGTGATTGTGATTCTTCGCTCGTCAATGTGTCTAGGTCGGGAAACGGAACATGGGATGTGACTCTCCAACCATTTCTACGTACATCGTCCTCGTCATCCGACGAAATTACGATGGGGTAGTCAGGAGACGACCCGGGCATCGGCGTCGGCATGTTGAATAGCTCAGTGTCGTTGCTCGCAGTGGAGGAAGCCATAGGTTGCAAATCTCCCAGGAAACTGAAATGGTTTCTGTCAATTGCCCTTGCATGAAAATCTTTTCAAGAGTAACTTGCATGAGAGGTTGATAGGTTATTTATACTGGTTTAGGTGATACAACATTTATGATGTAAGTAGCTGCCAACCACCTAATTCAATATGTCAAACTTAAATGTGATGGTCAATTGGTGTGATGTTGCCAGTCATTCAGGTACGTATTTTCATTTTTTTCATTTGACACATAATTTGTTAACATTAACCAGGCACATTTACATACCTAGTTTCTTTGAATTTAATTATTTTTAAGTAATAAGATATTATTCTCGCCGTCATTACTTTGAAAAATGTGCCTGGAAACATAACAACTTATTCTATCAACATTACAAAACAACACGTTCGACATAAATTTAGCACGCTTAAAATTGAACAACTTAAATAAACAATAGCGTTGGTGAGGGAAAATAACATTTACAAAGCCAACATTTTGGCATCTTCACAAACGTCGGTGAACTTGTAATATAAAAAGTTGTCTTCCTTTTGCAGGATTACGAATCCAAAATAAGTACACGAACTTGATTGTGGCGTACAAAAACAATTTCTAACCCCGAACCGTATGCTGGGTCTACTGCAATCCCACCACATCAACACAAAATTACACTACACTATAAGTAGATTTTACCACCCACATAATATTTACATCAGGCACAATCATTGAATCCAATCACGCCTAATCCTCCTACTTATTTTTGGTCCTTCTTGTACCCCTAGTATAAGGTGTCCTAGTGGACGCTGCGGGCATTCGAAGTCGCGAGGAACGACGCCTTCGAGTAGGGACCGCTCGAACGTCGACTGCATCGGGAAGTTCGAGATCATCGTCATGTTCGATCGGATCACCTACACATTCAGAGACAGTCATTTGATATCACCATGTCTTAAACATTATTATTATTGGAACGTAGGTATGTCATACCTCCCACATCCAGCTTTCCAGAAGTGGTAGGAGCGTCGTCAATTTGGCTGCCATGCACTTCGGGGCCCATGTCTTCTTCTGGTACTGCGGTACAAGAAATATACAATCCATCAGGTCATTAATTTACATGACAGCAACATGAAAGCAAAATATGACCGCCCATTTACAGATTAATATGACTCGATAAATTAGATAAGATATGAATTAGGTACATTTCAATTATTACACTGGAAATTAGGTTCCATACCTCCCACATCCAGCGCTCCAGAAGTGGTAGGAGCGTCGTCAATCTGTATGCCATGCACTTCGGGGCCCATGTCTTCTTCTGGTACTGCGGTACAAGAAATATACAATCCATCAGGTCATTAATTTACGTGACAGCAACATGAAAGCAAAATATGACCGCCCATTTACAGATTAATATGACTCGATAAATTAGATAAGATATGAATTAGGTACATTTCAATTATTACACTGGAAATTAGGTTCCATACCTCCCACATCCAGCGCTCCAGAAGTGGTAGGAGCGTCGTCAATGTGGCTGCCATGCACTTCGGGGCCCATGTCTCCTCCGGGTACTGTGAAACCAATATACAACCCATTTTCAGATTTACATTAAATCAACATGCCATTATATATGATCGCCCATTTTCAGAGTAATAAGACGCGGGTATGGGATGTCCAAACATTATTAAACTATACTAGAGCGACATGTTCAGACTGATAAATTTGATATGAATCAGGCACAAAGATCATACCGATATTTACGTCGTGTTGCAATGTATCCAAGTCGTCACGTCGGCCCGAATCCAATGCCGCGTGTTGGTCAAGGTCACCTCCATTTTCGTCTACTTAAAATGCAATATTGTGAGACAAAGACTGTGAAAAATTTATATGTACTAAAACTTGTAATGGACATGCGTACACATATTTTTAGTGTTTACACAATTTATACATGTACCTCTAGATGGAAATGATGATGGTACGGTATCAGTGTGCACGTCATGTGGAGCGGCCGAGTGGGGAGAAACTGAGGGTCGTACTAATGTGGATATGAACTCTCGGAGTCTTGCAAATTCGCCCGTGACATGCTCAAATATTTCTAGTTTGACTGTCCGGAGTCGCATTTCAATTAGGACTCTTTGTTCGAACAACATGCCCTCGACGTCAGATCTACTCAAGCCAACTCCAGATTGTACACCTCGATGTCTGGATGTGGCAGGTGCATAATCCCGAATGTATTCTTCTTGGGTTGGGTCAGATTGTGCACCCATCCTCCCTCCTTGGTGATGCACTTCTGGCCGCTCAGCGCTGCCACTGACGCTTTGTGTGCCTACATGGCCATCTCCCGTGTCATTAGAACTGGACTCATCTTGCTCTGTGGCAGAGGGCCCCTCACGAACAGGCTCCTCGTCTGAATCTCTTTCACTATTTCCAGCTCCTCGAACAGGCTCCTCGGGTGAATCTCTTTCGGCATATCCATCTCCTCCACTAAGTTCGTCATCAGCTTCAAACTGTGCATCCACGACGGTTGTTGCGATGTTGTCCAGAGCAGGCACGGGTTCATCATCGAAAGGCACAAGAGTGGAGATGTAGTTTTCGTTGCGCTCTAGCTCGGTCGGACGAAGTGTGGCGTAAACATGCAGCTGCCCAAAAAAGAGATTTGTTCGATAATTTGCTCAGGATATTATAACTTGTGAATGAAATTACAAACAATTGCATTGAACTGGAATGCGAAAGGTTACCCGCACTCTCTTGAAGAAAGCATTGTACGTGCGCAGCTGTGATTGTTTAGTGGCCGTCCAGCAGAGAAGCCGTGGGGAGCGTTCAGCAATACGCTTACCGAAGTGGGTACCAATTTCTGGAATCGCCTCGTATGCCCATATCTGTCCAAGAACGGTCGTACAGTGAGTACTTCTAAGTGAAAAATACAATATAGCCATTGAAATGATGCTACACAAAACACGTTAGGCAATCGGTCGTACCTGCATGGCTATGGGAAATCCGTGAACTGTGTAAGTGATTTCCTTCTCTTGTCTCTTCTTTGCATCCTGAAATTTCCTAGCCCAACTGCCTCCAAATCCCTTAATGAGGCGAGAGTATCCCACTCTACCCCAAGGGTATGCGAAAAATACGTCGAGGTCGTCGACGAGCGAAAGTGTCTCGACATCTATCCCAACATTATTATCTGGGGCTTTGAAAATACCTTCCACTATTAGAGCAAGACCAAGCTTGTACCTATCAGCCCGTGGGGTCGTTGAACGAGCACATGTCTTTTCAAGCTGTGCACAAGAAATCTTGTCCAAAGACTTGAAATACTTGTCCTTCAATCTGCTTTTTTCCAGGACTCGATGGAACCGATCATCGTCCGGAGGGACACCACAATGTAGACCCGTGACCAACGCATACTCTTGCAATCCAAACCGAAGGTAGTGACCTTGGACGTTGAACCACAACTCATGCTTCTTCTCTGTATGTATGTTTCTGAACACAAACTGTTGTAGGAGTTGAGCGGAGAATTGGATGTCCGCAACGTCAGCCAGGAAGCCGAGGGAAGACGCACGAAAATCTTGTCGCTGGCGCTCATCAAAAATTTCCAACACCTTCGACATGTACTTCAGGTTGCTGCGTTGGGAAATTCGTGCAGACAACCGTGCGTCTTCCGGAACCAGATAGTTAAAATCCATACTCCCTGCAGTGTATGAAAAATAAAGATCAGGGTCAGTGTTTTCATATCCATACAATACGCAATGTAACGAAATTAAACTTCCCCGTCATTTAAAACAATATCATCATTTAAAGAATTGAGGTGCACAATAAATAGAATATTGTAATGGAAAATAATTTCAATTTCTGAGGATAATTTTCAATCTGTCGAGAATTACTGAGGTGAACTGTCGGGAACAACAGTTGAACTGTCGTTCCCGACAGTTCACGTCGAGAAACTGAGGTGTACTGTCGGGAACAACAGTTGACATCAGAAATCCCGACACTTCACCTTAGTAATTGATGATACCGGCAAGGCAATAACAACAATCATTTCGCATACAAGGCAAAAAAAATAATTCACGATGCCGGCAAGGCAATAACAACGAAAATAAGTCATGATGCCGACGACGCAATAACAACAATCATTGTGCCGACAAGACAACAAAAATAACTCATGATGCCGGCAAGGCAATAACAACAAAAATAATTCATGAGAAGCCGGCAAGGCAATAACAACAATCATTGTGCCGACAAGGCAATAACATCAAAAATAATTCATGAGATAGATTTTGAATAATGTCTCTGTAATTTTGAATAATATTTCTCTCTAATTTTGAATAATATTTCTCTCTAATTTTCTGGTAATACACGGCTGTATATATAGCCAAGTTAGATAGATATTACAAGATATTTTCTACCTACTATCTATCAACTTACAGTCCTAGTCTTACACAAACATTATGTAACATCCCACCAGGGACGGATCCAGGATTTTTTGTAGGGGGGCTGACACTTAACAAAGCCAATGTAATAAAATGTACCCGTACTAAATTTCCTATAAAATTATTGTAAATTATATTGTAAATGTATCATATTCTCTTTTTCATCATCCTTTTACCATTTCTTGCTTAAAATAAAATGTCTCCCCTTGATCAGATAGTTCTACTGGCTTACAAGGAACCTGAACCTTGAATATTTTCATGTTCCATGACGTTAAAGGAGTTCTTATCAGTTTGAAGCCAAAATCATGTTCTTTCTCATCACAAACTCCCTCCCCCACCCAAATTTCTGGCATTGAAAGGTTTACATATAAGTGTTGCCTATGTGTATTTATTTTCATTTTCTATTCAAAATTATATTTTTCAGATCAGTATGACTTACTACAAAGTACTAACACTTTACAAACATATGCAGGCGGTGAAAACTAACGAGGGAGAAAGAGAATGAAACCATACCAGTCACCGGAACAGTGAGGAAAATCGAAAAAATAAAGCTCGCACCAGCTGCCGGCAGCCCCGCGCCGTCACGTATTGAACTGTCAAAGATTCAACTTGAGAAAATAGACAAATATTAAAAACTAACTAACTAAACCAGCAAGAAGAAATATACAAACCTGTGGGAAATGCGAAAATGAAATGGGGATTGCAATTTCAAATTTTTTGGGGTTGAAACTTGAAACCAGACCAGGGGCAGAGTCGGCTTCAGCTTCAACGAGAATGGAGTGATAATTTGAGGTAACTAATGATATTTGGGTTGGGTTATATAAATGAATTTGGCCTGTACCAAAAACAAAAGAGAAATAGAAATTAGAAATATAAACCTGGGCAGCTGGGCTATAACTTATAAATGATTGGGCATGTACCAAAACCAAAAAAAAATAATAATATTGAAGTTCTAAACCTGGACCGGGCTACAGCCCGGTCCAGGCCCCTCTCTATCCGTCCTTGCATCCCACTCCCATTAATTTACTATTAAAAAGTATTGTAGCACTTGAAACAGCAAGATGAAAATTTGAGGAAAAATATTACATAAATGTTTGAACTTTCAACTACTTCACTGATACATTTGAAAAAGAATTTATATACTGTCCAATAAGGAAAAACATATTGTCTATTTGCACACAAGTAATCAACATAGAAACTCTAGAATCCAATACACTGCACACCTAGGTCTTCAGTTGATGTGATTTTTCTAACTTGGACAAACATAAACACCCTGTCCCCATCAAAATAACCAAAATTAATAAATAGCTACCGAAAGGGAAGTCACGTGCACCTCAAGATGACCAAGTAAGGTGTGCCTAAGCACTTGTTTAGTAGAAATACATGACGTAACAAAATGCACCAACAAGGCAGAATTGCCACAAGGTTAACAACAAATTGCTTAGTTGTAAACTAGACCACTAAAATGTGACTACAAACACCAACATGATGTGAAAAAAAGAACTAGCTACTATTTAAAATGGGTGAATGAGTACACATGCAACCGAAATGTCAACTAGAAACTCTCTTTACTGAGATGTGCCCCATGCAAAAATTTGTTTGACTAAAAGTATGACAATTCACTACCTGGTTTAAATAGTTTGATAATTGAACACCTTTTCTATTCAAAATGTTTGAAGGGAATAATAATATTTGCTCATGAAATGATGGTCCAAGACCTATAAACGTAGATTTCATAATGTCTTTTCATGCGCATCAAGTTTCACTTCAGCCTTCCCAGTGTTGGATGCTCTTGCAAATAAGTCATTGGGTACATTGGTTCGTGATTCTTCAAACAACTTCGTCAATAACTTCCACAAAGAAATTAGATTTCAAATTTGAAAATGATGAATATATGTACATATATACAAATTTTCTGAAGCAACTAGTATTTATTAGAGTGATTTGAACATATCTCATATAGTTAAGACCTTACTAGATAAGAATTGTAAGTGAGTTTTCCAAGTTCTAAAAGTTAAAATAAAAGACCTTAAGCCTTAAAGAATTGCATGTCGTGTCATCATCCAGTAATCCTTTTAGAATCTCAACCTTAAATATTCATCACGTGTTACTAACTTGGGACGAAGATTACCTCACCTTGTAAAGTTAATACATGGGCTAATTCATAATTAATTTAGGCTATTCACATATGCTGGATCACCAAACCATTAATTCATTCATGCATAGTGAGCTGCACATCCTCGTCTAGACACCTAAGCAGGATTTCCGAGCTAATTAACTAGACAAACCTCGTTTGAAAGTAACTTCGATTTTAGTTTTCCACATATATGCCAAAACTTTAACTTGATATTTCGGAAAGACTCTGGCAAATGCCAGAGATGGTCAAATTTGGAGGTTTGAGCATGTTGTCGATATAATATTTTCATGATTGTTCTTATTTAATCAGGTATTTTGTCTCCTATCTGGCCTGACGTTATCCTCGGTTCTACACATTAACTACTTGTTTTATGGTCGAATCTCTTTAAGAAATAAATTGATGCACTTGATACAAGAATATGCATTTTCGACTCATCACGTATAAGGTAAAGATCTATTCATTGGGACTGACTTGATAATCTTTTATATATTGGTTATGCAGCATTATTCTTTTACTATGATACTAAAGTCTAAAAATGCTCACTGACACGAGATTTGTATACTTTAGTAAGAAATTTCAGCTATAAGTAGATAGGATTCTCTTTGAAAGACAGACTATCGAATAAACACATTTCTCTCTCCAATCTCTCTCTCTCGGTTTCTCTCTCCCTCTCTATATTACTCTTTTTACTCTCTCCCTTCTTCACTTCTTCCCTTTCTTCTCCCCTCTCTCTCTTCTTCCCCTTCTCCTACAACGATAGTTCTTGTTAGGAGTGTCTGTCATCAAAAGTACACTTAAATATCATTGTAAATAATGCATGAAAAGATTTACAAAGCTATCTACTTTAAACTTTACCCACTCAATGATTACTTTGTCACAGGATATTTACCAGTCAACAAACGTACTAAACATTTAAGGTGAAAAATGGAAACTCATACAGTTCTAAGGAAACAAAGCACATACATAGAACGAAGTCGCTGCAATTCAGGAAGGCGCTGATGATGCGAGTTCTCTAAATCTGATTAATTGAACGAAGAAAATTCAGGAGATTGTTGCACACCAGAATATAGCATCAGTAAGCTTTTCAAAATTCTGAGCCGATATTTCCTAGTATCTTTTTACATCTCTTGTGAGTATGTGTTAACAAGTCAAATGATGATTATAAGTTAAACATATTGAAAAGAACTGAACCAGTGGAACTTGAAATACCAAGAGTCATCCCGTCAACAACAATTCCAACAAAAGAAAGCAATAAACATCACACTATCCAAAGCATCAATCCATCATTTTTCTCTAGCATGAGATTCAGTTCTTACCAATGAAATTTTTAGCACGTCTAAAATCTCATTCACCACTACAAGACTTTGTAAAAGAAATCACCTATATTATACATTAGACAAAGACTTGTTGATGCAAAGACAAACAAGCCACTGACTGACCACAGAGGGTAAAAGAACAAGAGTGATTCACTTCCTATAGTATCCAAGAGAAGAAACGCAAGTGGACTGTGGACATAACATGGATTCTAATGAAATCTGTGAAATTAAAATTGCATGGCAGTCATTACTTCGTCAAAACAACACAATGTTTATTTCAGTAGGAATGCTGATAAGACTTTATTTAGTCAGTGGGAACAAAATATGAGGTAGCCATGAGAGCTTGAACCTCTCAGGTAGAAACAATTTATTACACGTTTTAAGGCTCTATGGTTTCTTATGCATCTGAGTTCTGGGAATTGTTGTGTGAGGCATCTTTACAATTCTTCTTATCCATCAGTTTAGAACAATAGATGAGGGAGAAACTTAAAATAAGCTGAACATGTCTTAAGCAAAAGGGGATCCCGATATTTGCTTTATTTCTTTCTTTTCTTAATTAGGAATGGGGGATAACTGTCAGTCCAATAAGATCAAATGCACAAACTAATAAAGCAGATTCAGACAAATTTAAAGAAATAAGTTCATCCAATGCACAAATTACAGCCAAAACTCAAAATTTAACAATTCATTTTTTGCTGAAAGCCCTAGAGTACTAAATTACTACTATTTAATAAAAAAAATTGATGTGATTACATGAGACTATGGTAGAAGAGTCGGAATCTGTACCGCTGTATGTGAAATCGACGTCCCACCAGGGTGGAAGTGCTATAGAAGAGTGACTGAGGCGACGGTCGTGGGGGAATTTTACGGCAAAAATAAGGAATCCCTCCAACAAAGGCTCAAGAATCTTACTGGATCCGGAACGGCGTTGGCACGGCGTGAAGAATGGTTGGATTGGATTTGGAGAGTTGAATTGTTGAGAGGGGAGGAGATCGGAGACGAGAGGCAGGAGGCGGGAGTGAAAGGAGCAGTGAATAGGGTGAGTGGTGAGTTATTTCGTCTATTTCATCTTCTTCCAGACAAACCTTTTTTTTTTTACTTCAGATGTACTGGAATTCTGACATTTTGTACATATTTTCCATATAGTCATGCAACGTATTTCAATTATACAGAGGGGTAAAAATGTCCTAAATTGACAATTTTGGAAAGAGTTAGAAAAACTGACATTTTTGTAAATGCAAAGGAAAAAATTGATACCTGGTGCAATTTCCTCTTTGGGAAATTGGGAAATCTATTTAAACTGAATGAAGTAGGTCTTCAATTTACACTTTATAGTGAATGGGTCTTCGTACTTTCAGTTTTGTAGCAAGTACATGTCTGTCTGTCACAATATGCGGATTGTCGAGTATCCTTAGTTTTGTATGTGAGCTATCATTCATGCAAGGGCAAGAACCCGCAAATTTCAAAGGGCCCAAAATGATTTCTTCAAAAAATTTAGATTATGGGAAAAATTCATTTCTCCTACTTTTACTTTACCCTATTTCAAAAATAACAAAACAACTTTTACATTTCAAAAATCAGAAATTTTGACCTATACATACACACATATATAAATATTTATTTATATAAATAAATAAATATATAAATATATATAAAATTAACCCACCCCCACCTCTACCACCCCCACTGCTCCGGCGATCGCTCAAGTGACTACTCCGATTCCGGCGACTACTCCGATTCCGACGACAATTCCGATTCCGATTACTATTCCGGTAACCATAAATAGTCACAGCTTACATGTTGTATGGTCACAGTCCAAGTCACAACGCAAGTCACATGTCACAATGCATTGTTATTTGTTTATAATAATTGATAACGTAATAAGTCTCATATTTTTTTGTACGGTTACAGCCTAGGTCACAACGCATGATAGGAGACTTTAGTGTTGTTTAATCGGATCTTTTATTTGTTCAAAGTTTTTTGGATTTCAAATCATGGTCGCATTTTAATATTTCAAGTCACAGCCCAAGTTACAAGTTCACAGCCACAGACAAGTTCACATTCCAGGTCACAGCGCACGTCACAAATTCACAACCCAGGTCCCAGGTCAGGTCACAAATCATAGCCCAGGTCACAGGTTAGGTCACAACCATAGTCGCCCACATCAACACCAACTCCAACTCACCGTGACATCCAACAACCAACACCACTACAAAAACGCCCCACCACCGTCGAAGTCACATGTCACAAGTTCACAGCCCAAGTCACAACGCACGTCACAAGTTTACAGTATAGGTCACAACGTTGGTCACGGGTCAACTGATGGGTCACATACCACCAGCCCCCTCCAATGACTCCACCGCCACTTGCGACCAACCCCACAAGGTGGCCGCCGCCAACAACGCCGTCACCAACAATCACCTCCATCGCCATTCGAAATCATCACCACCCCCACCAAAAAATCCACAAAACCGCCTCCGCCACTGCCAAACCCCCCCACGACCACACCCGCGACATACATCCGCCACCACCATATCCGTTTACACCATCCCTACCAAAGAATCCACAAAACCGCCCCCAGCCATTGCCAACCCCCCAACAGCACACCCGCAACACACATACCAGTGGAGATGGGTAAATCGAGGGACTGCAATCGCACATCGCTGGGGAGAGGGGAGTCGTTGTCGCTGCCTGATCTAACAGTCACCGTCACCCTAAACACACTCGAAAAATAACAGATCCACCACCACTACTCCGAACAGTGTCGCAGGGTGTCGCAGCTGCTGCTTGCAGCAACGTCTCGCGGCATCATTGCTGTTGCACGACGCTGCCCTAATTTGCAGCAGCATTGCGCCGCCGCTGCGAATTAGGGGCGTCGCGACGCTGCTGCGACGTCGGAGGGCAGCGTCGCACGATGTGAATGTGGAGACGGGAGTGAAGGAGAGGTGAGGATGAAGAAGGGAGGAGAGCGCCGGAGAAGAAACCGTCGAGAGAGAGAGATGGGGGCGGGGGTGCTACGCTGAAGGTGAGAAATTAGGTATTTAAATTGGGACGGGTGGGGTGGGGTGGGGTGGGGTGGGGTATAAATTAATTTTGATAATATTATCATTAATATTTAATTAAATATAAAAAAATGTATCTATATATAAATTTTTTGAATTTTGCAAACTAAAACATAAAATCTGATTTTGGAATTTACATCTTCAAAAGTAGGGAATGGTGTAATTTCCACTTAGATTATTTCGTGAAAAAAGTTTTGGGCCACAATTAATATAAGAAAGACTTCAATTTTATTAGAAAAAAAAAATTGAAAATAGAGGCAAAAAAAAAAAAAAAAACACTTGCAGCCCTGATACCAAACCCACCTACTGTTTATACTTTGAATTTAGCATTTTTTGGTACACATTAAAATTTTTATTTTTATTCTTCTACTCATTTTCAACCACACATTTTTCATCAATCTACTATTCCAGAATACATTCTTTCAAAATAATGTGGGTCAAACACACCCTTATTGTTAAAATTTGTGCCATTGATTATTAAAATTAACGTATAAAAAATTGTCCATTCACAATAATGTTATCCATAATGTAAAAATTAATGTATATGTTATAATTTAAACCAGGTTCCACATGATCAACGCGTATCTAGTGGACCCACTAGCAAACGCTTCTCTTAACGGACGGACTTAACGTCGTCAACAACCATGTCACACTTTAAATCCACCCTAGATCCATCGGGCTTGGACCCTTTCCGGGCTTGGACCCTTTCTTTCTTTTCCCAAAATCTCTCTCTAAAGCCTGGTTTCTCCGACCAGGCATCCTACCCTACCTCTCTCTGAACCTCAGTGATTGAATTGAAGGAGAGTATTAATTCGGAGAGATTGTGAAAATGAACGGCGGGGATCCAAATCAACAACAGCAACAGCAACAGCAACAGCAGCAACAACAACAACAACAACAGTGGATTGCGATGCAGCAGTACCAACAGCAATGGATGGCCATGCACTACCCGGCAATGACAATGCAGCAGCAGATGATTTATAGCCAGCATTACATGCCGTACTATCACCAACAGCATCAGTATCAGCAGCAGCTGCTGCAGCAGAATCAGCAGATTCAGAGCTCTACTGAAGATAACAAAACGATCTGGATTGGAGATCTCCAGCAATGGATGGATGAAACTTATCTCCAGTCTTGCTTCTCTGAAACCGGCGAGGTAGTGCTATTTTCGTATTTGCTGGTAGTTGTATGATTACTTCGTTGTTGATTTTCTTTTTTGATTTGATAGTATGTTTGTCAAGTGAATTTGAAATTGATAGATTGAACTGAATCTTTTGATATATGCTTGAAAACATTGTTACAGTCTTACAGATTTGAGATCAAATGTTGGAAGGATTTATATGTAGGGTCATGCATGTGCTTTATTTGTCAGGCAAACGAAGTAAGCCAGGATCCCATAACTTGCTATTTTCATTGAATTCCTGAAGTTAAGGATATCATCTATATCTCTAGTATGATTATGTTATAAGGATGAGTCTTTGAAATTAATTGAGTTCTCAATCCAAGATTATTACAAACTGTCCTAAAATCTTTTCAAAAGTTTGGCGTCTTTCAAGTTCTCAAATTCTGGAGAGATCAAGTCTAAATTATTTTAGTTTACAGGGTTAATAAAGGAAAAATGATTCTGGAAAATATTTAGTAAGATGCTTCTGGAAAGTGCAGGGAAATCAATTACAAGTTTGGATATATGGGTGTGAAACAAAAAACCTAGCTAATGCTTACTTGAATATTGATGGCAGTTCCTGAATTTGATCAAATTCTTGTTCTAGGATTAAGTATGACTGTGGAGTTCCCTGATCACGTTAAAAGGTATAGTGAGGAGTGATGTGTTGTGTGAAGCTTCAACACCGAGGCTTTTTGCTGGATTAAAGAGCTTGCAAATTAGTGTTGTTGATCAAGCATATCTACAGTATATGCAACATATTTTCTAGAACAGGATCTCATATATCTGATAATCTGAATGACATTTTGCTTTTGTGATTCATTAAGCATATATATTCTTGGTTAGGTTGGTGGTTCTTCTATACAAGGTATATATTTAGAATGTTTTTGCCTATTTGGAGGTCTCAAATGGGTTTCTTCTTCCTCTCCTCATCCCCCTGCTTCTCCCCCACCCCTTACTGATTCTGGTTATGTGAGGCCAGCTCGACTAATTGCTGTGTTGCAGTTAACAGTTATTTAAAGTAAGTGTTTCTCTAGTTCTTAAAAGTTGTGGCTCAAGGGCGCTTGACAACTCTCCTCCTGATTCTGATTATCATTGACCAGCTAGGCTAATTTTTGTGACTCAAGGGTGCTTGACAAATAACAATTCCTAGAGAACAAGGTGGTGCTTTGACAGTCTCAATATAACAATGGACTGAAAATTTCGAGAGAACTGTGGTGGCACTTTAGCAAATGATATATATCAAATGGAGTTGATAATGCACTGTGATTCCCAAATTGTGTGAAAAACAGTATACATGTGCTAACTTTCTTTGTAGAATCCAATTACTTGATAATAAAAGTATTTTTTCTCAAAGGAGCAAGATGCAAATAATGACTGATGGCAGCCTCTTTGAATAATTCTTTCAGAATACATTGTGTTGGCAAAGCTCTTAGAGTATAATGTTTGCGCTATCATTCTGTATATGCCATCGTTCAAGTCAATAATTCTATGAGACAGACAACAATTAGTAACCATGCTCATCAAGCAATTCATGTCCCACATATGCATGTCAGTTTTTTTCATTATGGAATTTTCTTTAGCCTCTTGGTTGAATTGTATGAATGGCTGAAAATGAAGATTGCAAATTTGCTGTAACCAACTGTTTTTGGAGTTTAAAAGGAAAAAAATAGCACTCTTATTGCTTCAATGAGTGAGATACTAACGTAAGTATTTTTCCTTCTTTTCATTTGATGCATGAAATGGATGCAGTTCAATTTCACTTTTGATACTTTCTGAACATGTTAAAAAATAAAGATTTGTCCAAGAGGAATTTTAAATCACATTTGATATCTTGAACTCACAGGTTGTTTCTGTCAAGGTCATTCGCAATAAGCATACCGGTCAATCGGATAGATATGGATTTGTTGAGTTCAGTTCTCATGCTGCAGCAGAGAAAGTTCTGCAGGGCTACAGTGACAGCATGATGCCAAATACTGATCAAGCCTTTCGCCTAAACTGGGCAGCCTTTAGCTCTGGTGATAGGAGGACAGATGGCAGTTCTGATTTGTCAATATTTGTTGGGGATTTGGATAGTGAGGTTAATGATGCAGTACTGCATGAAACCTTTGCTAGTAAATATCCATCTGTCAAAGGTGCAAAAGTAGTTGTTGACTCAAACACCGGTCGTTCAAAATGTTTTGGCTTTGTCAGGTTTGGTGATGAAAATGAGAGATCACGAGCCATGACGGAAATGAATGGAGTTTATTGTTCTAGTAGACCTATGCGAATCAGTGTTGCAACCCCCAAGAAACAAGCTACACAGCAACAGTATTCTTCACAAGGTGCAATATAATACCTCCTTTCTGCAGCCAGTTATAGACAAAAAGTTAAATGTTTTTCTGATGATTTTTCACCTAAATTTAGTGATACGGTTAAAAAAGACAGCAACCGGTGTACCACCAAAATTATTCTCTTTTATATTGGACAAGGATAATCTTGGAGTTCCTTGAGAGTCCTATGACATAACTAAATTCTTCTTGGTTTAAATGGTTTTAGTGAAACCAACTTAATTACTTCACTTGATCTCTACTTCTATGTTATTCGTACCCTTTCCATGTTTGTTTTAGGCTGAATTTTTTGGGTCAATTTCAGCATGATTTGAGCTGTAAGTTTTATGAAACAAAACTTAAAGTAGTAGTATACCACATGCTAAACAACATATTAAATCTCAAGTGTTATTTCTTAAAATTATGTATACTAAGATTATTTTTACTTCAAAAAAATGGTCAACCAAACCTGTGACAAACATGAGATTGAGCCATTGAGTGAGTATTTATTATGTGATGCATAGTAATATAAACATATGATGAGGACCATTTTTCTCCCCTCGTTGATGATTTACGTTCTCTTTCTTTCATGAAAATGAGTAATAAAAGCACTACAAATTTACAAATTTGCATATTCTGATCTCTACTCATTATTTCTAAGATCAGCTAGGATACCTAAAGCATCAATAGTTTCTAATTTAGTCTTTTCCACACCCTTCTCATTTTATTCTTATAGTTGTGAAATGACAATTCTTAAACTGATCATTTGTGTGTTGTCAATTAGATTATGCTATGTAATCTATTTCGGCATTAATTCCAACATATTGACTTACTGTTTTGGTGTAGCCGTTTTATTATCAGGTGGATATACATCAAATGATGTCTTGCCCCAAGGTTCTAAATTTGAAAATGACTCATCTAACACAACAGTGAGTCTTGCTCCTCTTGGGAAGTTTGTTTTGAGATATTTGTATATTTCAGTATTTCACTAACTTGTGACTAGATATTTGTGGGAGGACTTGACTCTGATGTCACTGATGAAGAGCTCAGACAGTCTTTTACTCATTTTGGTGAGGTTGTCTCTGTGAAGATACCGGCTGGAAAGGGATGTGGTTTTGTACAATTTGTTGGCAGGTAATTCTATGGTGCAGTTTATCATAAAGCAGATATAGTCCTGTATCAATATCATCCTTGAGGAAATAGAACTGGTTTCTGGAGCTTTTACATGTTATTAAATGAGCTAATGAACTCAGGAGCAATAAGGGTTTCTTTCCAAAGTAGTTATTTTTTGAAAGTACAATCTATTAGCCATCATTTTGGACAAAAACATAAATTGGATATTCCTGTTTCAACTTTCACTGAAACTTTGTGCCAAACAAAGACATAAATTTTCTATGGAGGTAGCATTTTTAAGGAGCTTGAGCTATATAAATTGACAACCCTTCACTTTTAAAGTTTAATTGTGTTCTAGTTCTCTCAGCTCCAAAATGTGCATTTTAGTCAAAAAAATTTCCTTCCTTCTTTTGGACTACTTTACCTTTTTGGTTCCAACATTCCTGGTTCTGCTCCGAAACCTATAAGCCTTCGAAATTTAAGTAGAAGGCCACTACTCTTTTTCCCTTTCTCTGTTTCTAAAATCCCAGATTCTGTTGCAGAACTCCTATTTTTCTTATCTAAAGCACACTGTGAATAGATAGTTCGTGTCACATTATAATATGGCGACTTCTACATCCATTTTTCATGCAAAGAATGGAGGAGTTTGGTTTTCTGGAATTTAACAGTGTACTTAAGTTTGTTTCTAAGTTTTTAAATTTTTTCCTAATTGATTAATTCTCTTGGTCCTGTTGTCCCATATTAGTTTGTTTACAATTTTATTTTTATGTTCATTTTCATAAGTATATCAGTATTTCTCTGTTATTTTTTTCCTTCTGTTTCTTGGTTTATCTGTGTGCTGTGAGTGTCTTCATGCTCCCATTTAGCTACTCTTACTGTTAGCCACAAATTACATTATTAAGAAGATGCAGTTTAAGCTTCAACTTAACAGCGTGAATTTATTTCCGAGTTTTAAAATTTTTTATCCTACTTGATTAACACTTTGGTCCTGTAATTCCTGTTATCGCACATAGGTTTGTTTACATTTTCATTTAGGTATATCAGTGTTTCTCTTTTTTGTTGTTTCCTTCTGTTTCTTGGTTTATCCGTGTGTTGTGTGAGTGTCTTAATGCTTCTATTTAGCTGCTTTTACTGTTAGCTACAAATTACATTATTAAGAAGATGCTGTTTAAGCTTTACCGTTCCAGATCAATGCATATTAGGCACAATTGTAATTTAATTTACACAGAGAACAGAAAAATCTCAAAAATCTTGTAGCTGCTCATGTTTTCATTTATCCAAGCAATCAATACCTTCTGGACCTCGTCTCGTCTCTCTATGAATATTAAAATTTGGCACAAGTTGTAGGAAATCGTGTATATGGAAGGAGATTAAAATCTTTCCATGTTGGTGTTAATTGATTGATTATAGGCTAGAATATATTTTCTCTTTATTCTCTTTATTTTTTCCTTTTTTAGTTCCATCAATGTATTATAAAGGGTGTATAAGCTGTAATGTAAATTAATCGAAAGAGAATATTTTTTCTCTCGTTTCGTTCATGGTATCAGAGCCTTAGATGCCTAAACCTAGCAACCTATGGCAGAAATTCCCATCAACAACTTATGATCAGTCAACTCCGACGCTGCTCAAACCGAAATGGAGGTTAACTCTACAATTAGTCCCCACAATCTCGAGAACTCATCGTTTCAGCTCACCGTTGAAAAATTAAACGGAAAAAATTACCGTGAATGGGCCCAATCAGTAAAATTGGTGATTGATGGAAAAGGGAAGCTGGGTTATCTTACCAGCGATTCGAAGAGACCAATGGTGGTTACGCTACTTCAACGATGGAATTTTGAAAATTCCATGGTCATTGCGTGGTTGGTTAACTCCATGAAACTAGCTATAGGAAAGACATTTCTCTTCCTATCTATTGCAAAAGAAGTGTGGGAAGCAGTGCGCGACACGTACTCTGACACAGAGGATTCGTCCCATATTTTCGAAATCAAGACCCGTCTATGGCAAACGAAGCATGAATCAGGGCATTGACCGATTACTTCATGGAGATGACCTCCCTTTGGCAGGAACTTGATCTCAGCAGCGAGGAGGAGTGGAAGTATGGAGACAATAGTGTATGGTACAAGAAGTTGGAAACTGAGCAGGTCCATGAGTTCCTTGCTGGCTTAAATCGAGGCCTCGACGACGTCAGAGGTCGTGTCCTTGGCCGGCGACCACTATCGTCCCTTCGTGAGGTGTTCTCTGTGGTGCGATGGGAGGAAGCCCGTCGTCTGGTTATGCTGGAAGAAGATAAGGGGCCAAGTGAAGTGTCAGCCGTTTTAATGTAAAGAAACGGGCTTGAGAGTAGTGGACGAGTTGGGCCAACACTTAAAGGCCCAACTGAAGGAAAAAACCTGCTCAACAGTTTTTTAAGTGGAAAGGGGTTTGGGCTTGAAAATAATGGGCCCGATTCCATGGGTCTGTCATCAAAAGGATCAATAAATGGGTCTAGTCAAAAACAACGTGGCCGACCATGGTGTGATCATTATCGTAAGCCCGGCCACAAAGAAGATACGTGTTGGGACTTACATGGAAAACCCGTTGATTGGAAACCAAGACAAAACCCCAGGGGTCAAAATCTAAAACCCCCTGGATTATCGACCCTGGAGCATCTGATCATATGACAGATGCATATCATATTTTCTGTTCATATTCAACTTGTACGGGCAATGTTAAAGTCAAAATTGCAGATGGCTCCCTCTCATCTGTGTCATGAAAAGGGAGTATCAAATTTTTTGACTCTATCACCCTCGAATCTGTCTTACATGTTCCAAAGTTATCATGCAGTCTATTGTCAATTAACAAACTAACTAGGGACTCCAATTACCTTGCTAAATTCCTTCCGTCTAAATGTGTTTTTCAGAATCTTTCATCGGGGAAGACGATTGGCAATGCTAAAGAATGTGAGAAACTATACTACTTTGAGGAAGCTAATCTGAGTAAACTACATCAAATTGCTACTTGTGAGTCTGCATCTGTTCCTAGGGATAGTGAAATCATGTTATGGCTTATAGACTAGGCTACCCAAACTTTCAGTATTTGAAACGTGTAATCCCTTCAATATTTTCTGATAAAATTTCAATTGACTTCTAGTGTGAGATTGTGAACTTACGAAACATCAGCGTACTTCATATCCAAACTCTATATACAAACCATCTAAACTATTTACTTTGATTTATACTCGAGTCTGTTGGGTCTATCTAGTAAAAGAAAAATCTGAAGTTCGCTCCGTGTTTATCAATTTCCATACTATAATCCGAACACAATTTCAGACAAATATCCAAATACTTCGTACCGATAACGGCACATAATATATCAATGACACACTACGAGACTATCTACAAAAACATGGGATAGTTCACCAAACTTCTTGTGTCAATAGCCCCAACAAAATGGGATTGTAGAGCAGAAAAATAGACACCTTCTAGAAGTTACTCATGCTTTGATGTTCACTATGAATATGCCTAAACTCTTTTGGGGGGATGCTATCCTAACCGCCACATATCTAATCAATAGAATGCCAAGTCGTACTCTATCCTTTGACTCGCCCCTTCAGAAACTACAAACATACTTCCCTACCACTCGCATTCACTCTAATCTACCTCTGCGAGTGTTCGGATGCGTGGCCTTTACTCATATTCACTCTCACTATCGAAGTAAATTAGAACTACGTGCGCTTAAATGTGTGCTCATTGGATATTTACCTACTCAAAAAGGGATATAAATGCTATAACCCGTCAACTAAAAAACTCTTTGTCAGCCTTGATGTTACCTTCTTTGAAAAAAACGTCCTCTTTCCAAAAACCCTCTCTTCAAGGGAGATTCTGAATAAAGAGAGGTTACTAAACGAATTCTTTAACTTTGATCTCCCACTGCCTGAACCAACCTATACTGAACATATCACATCCAATATGCCATCTACAGAAGGAAACTTGAATACAAGGGAAGATGCAGGAAATCAAAGAAACAATAAAATGTTAGTTTACTCAAGGAGGCTAAACCCAAAGCATACGGGGGATCTCGCACATGAAGCACCAAAAGAGTCTGAACAAGTGATAGGGCCGAACGAAATCCTACCCGATAATTCTGGATCTCCAAGTGATGATTTACCAATTGCTCTTAGAAAACAACCTCGATCATGTGCTCTTCATCCTATTTCTAAATTTGTGTCTTATGAAACTTTAGCTATGAAATTTCGTACTTTTATCACTAAACTTGACAGTACAGAAATCCCGATGAACATTCAGGAGGCCTTAGAAGTTCCCAAATGGAGAGAAGCAGTTATGGAAGAAATGTGGACGTTGAAAAAAAATGAAACCTGGGATTTGGTGGAGTTACCAAAAGGTAAAAGACCAGTTGATTGTAAATGGGTGTTTAATGTGAAGTATAAAGCAGATGGGACAATAGAACGCTACAAAGCTCGACTAGTAGTCAAAGGGTACACAGACATATGGCATTGACTACTGGAGACATTTGCACTAGTGGCAAAATTGAATACAGTCCGAGTTCTCCTATCTCTAGCAGCCAATTTGGATTGGTCCCTTAACTAACTTGATATTAAGAATGCGTTCTTGAATGGAGATTTGAAGAGGAAGTCTTTATGACCGTACCACCTGGGTTCGATAATAAAGGTGGAAAAGACTGGGTATGTATGCAAACTCAAGAAGTCATTATATGGTCTTAAACAATCACCACGGGCATGGTTTGACAGATTTGCAAAGGTTTTGAGGAATCAATGATACCAACAAAGGCAGTCAGATCACATTATGTTTTTTCGAGGAAGGAAAAATAACAATTCTAATTGTGTATGTAGACGATATAATCCTTACGGGAGACAACTTAACTGAGATGGACAGACTAAAGAAAAGCCTTGCCTTCGAATTCGAAGTAAAATACCTAGGTTAGATGCAGTACTTCTTAGGCATGGAGGTTTATGGGAAAAGAACAGAAGCGACAGAAGAACAGGTTGATAGAGAAAGATACCAACGACTGATTGGTAAGTTGATCTATCTATCACACACGAAAGCAGACATTGCTTTTGCAGTCAGCGTGGCAAGCCAACACATGCACTCGTCGAAGGAAACTGACCTAGAAGCAGTGTACAAAATTCTCGGATATCTAAAAGGTACCTCCGGAAAGGGTTTGTTTTTCAAGAAGAGTGAAAAAAATGAAGTAGAAATATTTATAGATGCTGATTTGGCCGGATCAATAGAAGACAAGAGATCAACTTCAGGATATTGTTCCTTTGTATGGGGCAATTTGGTACCTTGGAGAAGTAAAAAGCAAAATGTAGTGGAAAGAAGCAGTGCCGAAACAGAATTTAGAGCAGCTACATAAGGGATATGTGAAGGACTATGACTAAAGAAACTCTTGGAAGAATTGAATGTTACTATAAAATTGGCTATAAAACTCTAGGGTAATTGGCGCAAAACGTCCCTACCTATGACAGGTTTTGTGGAAAACGTCCCTACGTTTGATTTTTTGGTGCAGAACGTCCTTACCTTTACATTTTCTCGCGCAAAACATCCTTTTAACCAATATTTAACCTAAAATGACTATTATACCCTCCTATATAAATAAATAAAAAAGAAAAGAAAAGAAAAATAAGGAATAAATTGCAATCTTACTCCTAATCTTTTTAAAAAATGCAAATGAGTCCAAAATTTATAAAAATATTAAAAAAAGAAAAAAAAATCTCTCTCCTCCACATCCTCCACCGCCACCAACGTCCATGCCACCTGAAAATTCCCCTCCACCTCCAGCTGCTAAACCACCCCAAAATTGACCTCCACCTTCGGCATCAAGCCTCCAGAAAGTTCACCCCCTCCAACTCTGACTCGTTATCTCCACCATCTTTGAATTCTCAATAACAGAAAATCAATTTAATTTCAATCACAGAAAGTCAATTTAATCTCAATCACAGAAAAGGCGATTGGGGTTTGTAAATGGAAGGCACCAAGGATCGTTAGGTCGGTCTTGATTGAAACCTTCATTCTCGCAGCTCCAGCTTTTAGCTGCCATTTAAATTCAGCATTCTCCACCTCCCTCTGCCTCCTCCGACTCAGGTCTCACAAGCCGCAGCTGCTTCGCCACCTCCGTCCCTGAGTCCATGAAGTTCCGCATGATAGCATCTGTTCGATTTGAGCCCTAGACCAGTTGACCAGCTGCTTTGCCTCCATGACTGCCAACGATTCTCAACCCCGAAGAAGAAAAAATAGAGGCATGCCTGATTCCTTTACTCCCGAGCTCAAACTAGACAATTGGGCAGACGTTAAAGGCCCTGATTTTTATTTTTTTTGGAAACCCGTCCCTGTTCTGCAGCTAATCAGGAGAAGAGAGTTGGAGGAGAGGAAAGTTTTTTTTTCTTTTTTTAATATTTTTATAAATTTTGGACTCATTTGCATTTTTTAAAAAGATTAGGAGTAAGATTCCAATTTATTCCTTATTTTTCTTTTCTTTTCTTTTTTATTTATTTATATAGAAGGGTATAATAGTCCTTTTAGGTTAAAAATTGGTGAAAAGGATGTTTTGCGCAAGAAAATGCAAAGGTAAGGACGTTCTGCACCAAAAAACCAAACGTAGAGACGTTTTCCACAAAACCCGTCATAGGTAGGGACGTTTTGCGCCAATTAGCCAAAACTCTATTATGATAATAAAGCCGCCATCGACGTTTCACTTAACTAAGTCCAACATGATAGAACCAAACATGTGGAGATCGATAGACATTTCATCAAAGAAAAGGTAGAAGATGAAGTCATTTGTATGGTGTATGTCACCACAAAGGAACAAAGAGCAGATATACTCACCAAAGGCTTGCCTCAACAAGGTATCAACGATTTCACTGGCAAGTTGGATATGATCAATAGCTACAGTCCAACTTAAGGGGAAGTGTAGGAAATCGTGTATATGGAAGGAGATTAAAATCTTTCCATGTTGGTGTTAATTGATTGATTATAGGCTAGAATATATTCTCTTTATTTTTTCCTTTTTTAGTTCCATCAATGTATTATAAAGGGTGTATAAGCTGTAATGTAAATTAATCGAAAGAATATTTTTTCTCTCGTTTCGTTCACAAGTTTATATTTAAAATGAGATAATATTGTATATTTTGTCCTGTTGAAAAGCGCTAGGTGTGGTTAGTGTTTGTGTATGTGTGATTTTGTTTGTGTGCATGAATAATGTGTGCGCTATGGCAGAGATCATGGGTTACGGTGGGGGAACAGGAAGGTGCTGAGTTATAAAAAAATGCGAATGTTCACATTTGTAGAAACAATACTGTGAAGCATAACTATGAATAAACCTTAAGCCGTAGAATTATTGAATATCAGAAAATTACTGTTATATGTTTTAATGTTTGAAACATACAACTACAATGCGTGATCATTTTAAATTTCTGTTTTTATAGAAGCAGCGCAGAGGATGCTATACAGAAGTTAAATGGAACGGTTATCGGTAAGCAGACAGTTCGTCTTTCTTGGGGTCGAAATCTGGGAAACAAGCAGGTAAGTGGTATTCCTTCAATTTTACGCTTTAGATTGTCAATAGGTACATTATTTTCTCCTTTGACTACCCAAAAGAGTTTTGCCGTGCAACTTAACAGTTGGTTTTATATACTGTATTTCAAAACATTCGCGACTTAAATTTTATCCTTGGAGTTCCAGAATATTGAATCGAAACATAGTAATAATAACATTAGTTCAAGAATTTTATCTGCTGCTTGTTCTCTGGACTGTCTACTTGTAAACAAATAAATGAACTTGATGCATGTTTGGCTAAGCTTAAAAACTTGGTAAGTTTTAGATTAAATAATTTCTATAGTCAAAGTTGAAAATAAATAAGTTATTTAAAGTGTGTTTGTTTAAGCTTGGAAAGTTTACTTATAAGTTATAATTGAATAAGTTTGTTTGAAAATAAATAATTCTTTTATTAGTAAAAAAATTAAGCTTAACCAAACATGCCATTTGTTTCCCCAAAATCAGATCAACCTCCCATGAACTTGCTCTGCGAAAAAGAAAACTATCCATGCACATGCAGATCATGCTGGATCCTCTACTATTCTACGTTATTCCTGCGCTAACAACACATAAAAAGGAGACAGTAGCTAATGAAATTTATCCCGTGTTTTGTCTACCATTTTTTCAAAAATCTTTTTTTCTCAAACTCATTTTCAATCACGCATTCTCATAATTAAATATTTTGTACGTAAATTCAAATTCTTTTCCTACTTTTTAACCATACATTCTCCAAAAACTCCTTATTCAAAAACACATTTTCTCTTGATACTGTTAGACAAACAGTGGCTTAATATATATGCACCACCAACTCCATCAAGAAATGATTTTTTGTTTTGGTTACCATTCTGATTCTGCTCACTTTTCGACTATCTTCACGTTTCCTTCTTGTTTTGCAGATGAGATCCGATGCCAATAATCAATGGAACGGGTCTTACTATGGAAGGCAAGGTTACAACGGGAATGGATTTTTTGCAGGTGCAGCCACCAACGGGGCATCTTCAAATGGTTATGGGAACCACTAGCAGCAGTTCGCTAAATTACTCGATTGTGCTTGTCGAGTATATGAAAGAAACTATCAAATTAACATAAATGCTTAAAATATGTTGTATTTCGACATTTGTAGGAGGATTCAATTTAATGAGATGTGAGGACTCTTTTTTTGGAACTTAGTTTCAAAATTTTTAAGAGTTTGTTACAATTATTCTCGTCCTCCCTTGTTCTATTTTAATTCTTTTGGAGCTTCATAATGTTATAGAAGTTCACTTATTTTTGCTATTCTATAGTTATATATGTAAGAGCATGATTGAAGGTGGATTGGATTATACACATCCCATGAGATTTATAAGAATTACTCATTTATCAATTACTTATTTCTATTCTATTTATTTATAATTTAAATGAATTATAATTGCCTACCAAACATGAGTTGCAAAACGTGATCCTACAAAATTACAACCAGTGATGTGCCCACAAAACACAGGCATTAAATGCCTCAGCTTATACAATCATACTGTCATAGGATTGTCTCAAACAATCCGTGATGACGTCCAGATTTCTCAATTCAGTCAACCAACACAGGAGTCTCCTATTCTAAATGTCCAACGCTTAGAATAAATAGGCAAAATCTCGAATCGCACTATCGCAGTTGACACTCACAATTGTTGGATCAGTTTTTCATGTTTTTAGCCCCACTTAAAGCTGAAACTATCCCAATATCAAACTCACAATAATAACCTCTTCCACCCACCATTATGTGACATGTCCCTCACTTGTGTCAAATTTTGTCACAGAATTCGAATACTGAAACTAGTTGGACAACAAAATCGCAATACTGTCGAACACATGCCTACATCAATTCATCAATCAATATCGACTAACTTGCGTCCTCGAATTCTACTTTGTGATGCTGCTATCAAGTAAATTAGACATCCGTGCTTTCATCACTAGCTCATCACAATTTGCTACATGTTGTCTTGCTTCATTCCTCGAATCTGCGCACTGCCTCGCACATTACACCTTCGGCCGCAGCATAGACAACGGACAAAACAATATACGGTGTCGTGCCTGTTTTGTCGGAAAAGGTCCTCGCACATACCCACTCACTATTATCAACCAAGATCAAAACGCTGTCGTTTAAACTGTCGATTCCTCCTCCACTGAGCGCGCTGATCTCTGTAGCAAATTCTCAATCTCTCCCTCTAGGGTTTTTAATTACTAGAGAGTAGAAAAATCCCCAAACTAGAAGAAAAATGGATCAATCGTTTTTAATAATGCTATCAAATTTGCTCCACCTCCACAACCACCTTGATCCGACGAGCTCCTTACTCTCCGACACCTCCTCCGCCGCTTACTCCTCCGACGTATCATCACCATCCTCAATTCTTACCTCCACCTCCGCCGCACCCCTCCTCTTCTTCACTCTCGCCTCCGTCCTTTCTTACCTGGCTTCTAACTCACCTAAAAAACCCTCCAAATCCTCTTCCCCCTCGTCTTCCTCCTCCAAACCCGCGTCAGAATTCTCCGTGGCCGCCTTCCGTGCCCTCTCTACAGAGCGCATATGGGCCATGGAAGCCCCCCTTCGTGACGTCCAGTGGCGATCCCTCTACGGCCTGTCTTACCCAGTGTTTACTACTGTTGTTGATAAACTTAAGCCGTACATTACTCAATCCCAGCTATCTTTACCGTCTGATTATGCTGTTGCGATGGTCCTGTCTAGGCTCTCTCATGGCCTTTCCCTCAAAACTCTTGCGTCCCGTTATGCCCTTGAACCGTATTTGATTTCGAAGATTACTAACATGGTTACTCGCCTATTGGCTACTAAGCTTTACCCTGAATTTATCAAAATCCCCGTTTCCCGACGTCGTCTTGTGGAGAATACGCAAGGGTTTCAGGAATTAACCTCGTTGCCGAATATTTGTGGGGCTGTTGATTCGACTCCTGTGAAATTGCATAAGCTTAGTCCTGATGTAATTAATGGTTCTATGTATTATTGTAAGTATGGGTTTCCTTCAATTTTGCTGCAGGTTGTTGCGGACAGCAAGAAGGTTTTCTGGGACGTGTGCGTGAAAGCTCCAGGTGGTTATGATGATTCCACACATTTTAGGGATAGCTTGCTGTATAACAGATTGATTACTGGTGATATTGTGTGGGACAAGGCGATAAATGTTAGAGGGCAGCATGTGAGGCCTTACATAGTGGGAGACTGGTGTTTTCCTCTGCTGTCATTTTTGCTTACACCGTTTAGTTATAACAGGACGGGAAACCCTGCACAAAATGCATTTGATGAGTCATTGATGAAGGGAAGGAAGACAGTGGAGGAGGCCATTGGATTGCTTAAAGGGAGGTGGAAGATCCTGCAGGACTTGAATGTGGGACTGAACCATGCACCACAAACCATTGTTGCATGTTGTGTGTTGCATAACCTGTGCCAGATCGCGAGGGAGCCTGAACCGGAGCTTTGGAAGGAGCCTGAAGAGAATGGGCAGCCTCCCCATGTGCTGGAGAATGAGAAGTCCTTTCATTATTATGGGGAGAGTTTGAGGCAAGTCCTGGCTGATGATCTATACCAACGGCTTTCATCAAGATGAGCAAATGAGCGGGGAGACCTTGACCAATTTTCTTTTACCAAATGTAAGAATAACTCGCATTGTAATTATGATTTGCTCTAGATGATCATTCTCTCCGATCTTGTTGGCAATAAAATTATTATAACATCTCCTTTGGTTGACAAGATAGTTTATCGGACTCTGGAACTTGAACCTGACTGATGTTAGATAGGCTTGGCTTGAAATCGAAGAAGTATTGATGCTTACCCATCATTTTCTGCTACTGGCGTTGATGATTATATTTAATTGTTCTACTTTGTTGTGGTACTCCGTTGGGCCATTAGAAGAAAATATGTGCATAATACGATCATAGGTATGGCCATATTAGGACGGATAAATAATTAGGGAAATTGAAGAATGCAAAATTTATTTCCTACTAAGAATAATTGGAGGAAAAAACACCCTTGAACTCTTTGTTTGTAGAAAGCATAATATGCTAGAAACTTAGCCCTACACCATAACTTGGAAATCTCTTGCTATCTTCCTTCAAAAACCATGTTTATCTCTGTCCAAATGATCCAGAACCATCACTTTCCATATAACCACCCCCATCTTGCCCTTATCAAATTCTTCCCAAGGTTGCCCTCTCCTAAACCACCTCTACTTTCACTTCTTGTTACCAATTCTGTAGGTAACAAATAATTTTGCGAAGACCCAACTTCCCCGTATTTACACAAAAAGTCCCTCAATTTTCTCCAAAACCACAGCAAACTTACTCACCGCGCATCCTAAATAACTACCTGTAATATTTGGGAATACTTAGACAAAACCAATTGGATAAGAATAATCATATCTCACTTGAGGGGAATGATTTCTTTTACTTATCCAAAAACTTTCTCAAGTCTTGGAAACCAAAACGCTATCGACAATGAATTACCTCCTCGTTGATGGCCTAGATATTTCAAAGGACACTTCTCTACTAAACAGTTACCCCCGGTTCTAACACAACTAGAATTGACGTTAACTCCCAGTGGAACATAGCTTGATTTGTTAATGTATGAAGGTGAGACTAGTACTTTCACATTTACTGAAATACTTATCTTTCTTTTTTTCCTAGTAAAAATCTTCTCTTTTACTTTCTTTTTTTATGAAACTTCTGCTGTTGATATATGAAGGCTTGGTTGCCTAATTCCACCTAAACATGCGCCAACCTGGCTGCTGCAATAGTTGAAAGGGCTTCTTAAATTTGTATATTGCGGAGGGATCATCAAAACCTTTTTATCATTTAGGTAAAGCTGTAGCAATTGCTTCAGGCTTTTCCGTCTCTTTAGTTTAAACCATTTGCAGGACACCTTGTATATTTACAGCTGAAGAAGAAACATATTACTGAACTTGAGTGTGTACTGTGTAGGCAAGACAGAAGCATCATACCACAACAGGTCAAGGAAAATCACGTCTCAAATGTAACCGGGTTTTATTTATCTGATATCTTGCTAAAGGGTGTATTCTGAACTTACAATGACAGTGGCAAGGCTAACATTTCATGCTGTTGTTTTGTTCGATGGTGTCCACAGCATCTTTTATCTACTTCATTGTTATAGATCGTTGAAATTTTACACACAGATGGTTACATTGTGATTTCCGCTTCCCCCTGCATTTGGAATTTACCTCAAATTTGTCATTGGACCTGTGATATGGGTGTGAATATACTGGTTAATCTATATCTCCTAGCTTGAATTTACATACAAGGACTTGCTTAATAGATGTCTTTAAAAAATTCCAACTTTTACTCTTCCAGACATTTGAAGATGATTAGCGTGCTGTGAGAGAAAAAAAATGAAGAAAATCCTGGATGGGAACGAGACTATGCTGCATAAAATATGTTAATACCACAGATTTCTTACAAGAAGGATAATTTATTTTGGAGCTAGAAACTATATTTGAGAGAGGTTCCATTCTCAATAGACCTGAAAATATTGCAGTAGCCATGGATACGATTAAACAAAAATTACAGTCATACGTCTCATGGTCGTTAAAATTTAGTATTGGAAGGCAGTAGTTGTGTGAGGACCTTAATCGAGTAAATGGCAATGAGACGAGTGACGTCTTGATTGATGCCAATGTCATGGCCAAAGACGTGTAGGATATTTGGACGATGCGCGGATTAGAGAATGAAGCAAACACATTGGGTTGGTTTTGTGATGTGGCAGTAATCTGAGGCTTGATTTACTTGATTGCAGTATCGTAGAACAGAATACGGGGACACAAGTCGGATTTGGCATTGATTGATGGGTTGGTGCGGGCAAATGTTCGATAACATTGAAACCTTGCAATCTAGCTGACTTTAATCCACGATTTTAGTGGTCAAAACAAACAAGAAGATGGCAAGTGAAGGCGATCACATACAGTTACGTCTTGTGTTTGAATTAGGGCTAGTTTTTTCAACCATGTGGGGGCTAAAATGTGAATAACTAACCCTAGCAGTTGGGGCGTCAACTGCAATCCAAGAATGCTTATTTATTTTCTAGGTATTGTGAAATGTGAACTTTAGGCAGATTGTGAGGTTTTTGAATGAGGCAACGAGTGTGTGTAGGTCATTTCATGTGTTTGTAACGTGTTTCTCTATTTTGATTGAGAAATAAAGTTGGGATGTTTGCCTTAATTCAATCTTTTGCATAGTTGGCAAAAATCCATGGGTTTTCATTATCGAATTTGCATAAAATTTGTATTGATTGGTTGGGGATAAAAAAATCTTGATGCCACAGCGGGGATCACGTATCAGCCCTGTAACACTGTGCCAGGTTGGAATCAAAGTTTGTGGTGGTGATTAGGAGTGGGCAAAACCCAAACCAAACCGATCAAACCGACCGAACCGACCCAAACCGGTTTTTTCATTTTTTCAGTCGGGTTTCGGTTGGGACAATCGGGTCGGGTTGGGTCGGGTCACGGGTTAGGGTCTCCGACCCGACCCGACCCGACCCGACCCGACCAACATAAATTTAAAAAAAAAAAAAAAAAAAAAAGGCAAAACACGATTTCTTATTCGAACAAAACCTAATTTCGCGCAGCCAAGTCCCAGACCCAGCCAGAAAGAAGCTGCTCCAGCTCCGTCTCCACTCTCGCTCCAGCGTGCTGTCCAGGCCCAGCCTAGCCACTAGCCAGGCTCCTTCATCGACTCTCTCAGCCTCAGGCAGTACCTTCAGGCAAGTGTTTCGTGTTTAATATCAATTTCTTTCGAATATTCTGTCGATGATTTGCTGAGGACCTGAGGTTTCTCCTGCCATAATAAGTGAAAACCTTCAATAATCAGTTGGGATTAACCGATTAAGATGGAGCATTTGACGGAACCATGCTTGTTTTAGTTTAATAGTTGGGATTAAGTCTGATTTTCATTTGCTAACAGTGAGATAATGTTGTGCATAACTAATTACCCAAAGGACACTCCCCTCTTCACAAAGTCGATTTAGCTGAACTGGTTCCCCTTTTCTTCAGGCAGCTAACAGTGAGATAATGTTGGAATTTATGTTTGCTTAATCGCTAATACTCTGAATTCTGAAACGTTTTACTGATGGTTTAGTGTGAATTAGTATTTTGTGGTTAATGAGGCCGTTTCTTTTGTTGTCTATTTACCCAAGTGATGTGAATTTTGTCCCTTCCGATCATGGTGAGATCAAATAAATTGCTTCTAAAGAAAAAATTGTGAGAAACTGTGGCCATGTTAGTTTTTGGAAGATCTTATGTGGACTGCACTCCATAGCCATTCGTTAATTGGCTGCTTTCCAATGTGTAATTTTTATTTGTCTTGCTATACACACATGAAACAGATTGCTGTGTACATTACTTTTGCATCGAACGTACAAGTTTGATATTTGGTCACCTATGCTGGGGAGTAAGGCTTTAGTTTTTTGTTGCGAAACATCAGTGTTGAATCATTGTCAGCTTGATATTTTACCAATTAAAGGGTTAATCTATATACATAAATATGTGGGCACTTGGTTGCCATCAAATGTGGTTTGCTGCTCAATTCAAACAAAGATTAAGAGCTTGCAAATATTGATGTTGATTACCTAAATTGGAATTTACCATGTATGAAGTAATTTGTTCTTTTTTATTAAACTATGATTTTGTTGGTAGGTATGGATGTAGGGGAAGAAAGTCACACTGGGACACAAGCTCATTCAAATTCAAATGCCACAGAGTTGCAATCTGGTCTTCCTCCACGTGCACCGTCAACATTGGGTAAACGAAAATCTCATAGACTTGCTTCTTATGTTTGGGATCACTTCACTCTATTAGGCTCAAAGGATGATCCTGATGTTAGGTGTAAGTGTAATTATTGTGGAGTAGATTATGCTTGTGGTACTAAGAAGTGTGGCACTAGTACATTGAGTAATCATTTGACATATAAATGTAAGAAGTATCCAGGTAGATTGGTGGATAAGAAACAGAAATCCTTATCTTTTGAGAACAATAATGAGGGTGGAGAGAGCAATCTTATTGTTGTTGGTCGAACCAAGGAAGAGTGTAGAGTTGCATGTGCTAAAATGATAGTTGTGGATGAATTACCTTTTAGGTTTGTTGAAGCTCGTGGTTTTAGGTATTTTTGTACTGTAGCATGTCCTCACTTTAAGCCTCCATCTCGTAGGACTCTCGTTAGAGACATTTATCAGTTGTATTTGGATGAAAATTTGAAATTGAGGGATTCCTTTCATTTTCACCGCCAAAGGGTTTCCCTTACAACTGATACGTGGACTTCTATTCAGAATGTTAATTACATGTCTCTTACAGCACACTACATTGATTCTGAATGGAAGCTTAATAAACGTATTTTGAATTTTTGTGTCATTCCAAATCATAAGGGAGAAACTCTTGGAAAAATGATTGAGACTTGTTTGCATGATTGGGGAATTGAGAAAATTTTTGCAGTTACTGTTGATAATGCAAGCTCCAATGACACAGCCATGGCTTATCTTAGGCGAAAGGTAGTTGCTTGGGGTAGTGAGGGATGTGTTCTAGAAGGGAGGTATTTGCACTTGAGATGTTGTGCACACATTATCAATTTGATCGTTGGTGAAGGGTTGAGGGAAGCACATGACTCCATTGTGACTATTCGCAATGCAATCAAATATGTGAAATCTTCTCCAGCTAGGTATGAAAAGTTGAAGGAGTGTGCTAGGAAAGAAAAGATTGATTGCAAGTCTATTGTGTTTTTGGATGTTCCAACTAGGTGGAACTCTACCTATTTGATGTTGGAAACGGCATTGAAATTTGAAAAAGCTTTCGATAGGTTAGAAGAGGATGATGCTCAGTATTTGCATTACTTTCGCGAAGATGATGTTAGTAGAAGGAGGGGTGGGCCTCCGTCAAGTTCAGATTGGGAATGTGCATCTGTATTTGTTAAATTTCTTCAAAATTTCTATAATGTGACTTTGACTTTTAGTGCTTCATTGAATGTTAGTGCTTGTGCTTATCTTCATGAAATTTGTAATCTTGTAATGGAATTGGATGAATGGAGATTAAGTGAAAACTTTTTGTTGGGTGAAATGGCGAATAACATGAAGAAGAAATTTGATAAGTATTGGGGTAAAATGGAAAATGTGAATCAGTTGTTGCTATTTGCTACTATTCTCGATCCAAGATACAAACTGGATTATGTTGAATATTGTTTGAATGATCTATATATGGATGGGGAAGTCGTTAGTAATATGATGAAGTCTTTGAAAGCCAATTTGATGGATATTTATGAGTGGTATGTGCGTCATGAAAGTGTTGAAGGACGTAATAAAGTGTCAACTGAGGAATCTGTAAGTTCTACCAATACATCTAAAGAATGTTCTTATTCTACGAGGGATGCTCGCCTTAGTAGATTTATGGAAAAACAAGCACAAAAGGATTCAGTTGAGATAAAAAATGACGTGGAACGATACTTATTGGATGCTCGTGAAAGCATAGAGAAAAAAGATTTTGAAATTGTAAATTGGTGGAAGGTTAATGGAAATAAATATGGTGTCTTGTCCAATTTGGCCAAAGATGTGTTAGCAATTCAAGTGTCAACTGTTGCTTCAGAAAGTGCATTTAGTACTGGAGGAATGATACTTGATCCTTTCCGTAGTTCCTTAAGTCCTAGGATGGTCGAGGTCTTAGTATGCACCCAAAATTGGTTGAAAGCTTCTCCGAACTTGGATGGTTTTTGTATGGAAGATGTTGAACATTACAACCAAATGGATGAACTTTTAGATTCAATGAATTCAAAATCAACTGAAGATGACCACGGGCCCAACGTAAGTAATTCATTCATTTTACAAAATGTCATGTTTCAGTTATATATATATATCAGTTTTTAATTTCATGATTTGTATGTTTCTAACAGATTTCATGAAAATCAGGATTTGGAACACACATGGGGCTGAGCTGGAAGAAGTAAAGAAGACATGAGTTCCAAAACTTGAGATAAAAAACTTGAAAATCTTGGAAATTGGTGTTTAATTTTTATTTTTGCAATACTTGTGATGTTTCAAGCCTTGCTCAATTTATTTTTGAATGTGATCAATGTGACTTGTTTAGTTATGTTCTTTCATGGTGATAATTTGCTATTGTGGTTTGTTTTAACTTTTAATGAAATGTGTAATCGTTTTTGTTTAATTATTTTCATGAATATTTGTTTTTGTTTAATTATTTTATTTTTCAAGTTTATTAACATTGGATGGCTAATGGTTATATACTTATATTAATGTTATTTTACATCAACAAATTGGACGATATTAATTGCAATAAATTTTTCTCAACCCGACCGATACATAATTGGGTTGGGTTGGGTTGGATTTCAACATTTACATGGGTTGGTTTGGATTGGATTTCTAACAAACCGACAATGTTGGATTGGGGTAAAAACCGACCCAATCCAACCCACGCCCACCCTTAGTGGTGATGGCGGTGTTCGCCGTATCACTGATGGCTTTAGGATCTCCTCCTCCCCTGCAATTATTAGCTGACAAAACTAGAGTCAAACCAGTAAGTGGAATTTCTCTTTTTTGCATCAAGTCATGTCTGTTATATTCCTTAACTTTTTGACTCCATGCCTCTTTTTTCTCTTTTTATTATTATTATTATTTTGGTGAAATGTTTTTAGAATTAAAGAAATTCGAGTAATTTTGGGAGGTAAAAACTAAAGTGAGACAAAAAGTAATGTTGAAACTAGAAAAATTTAAATAAATTATACACACACGAGACAATCTTCAACATCGAAATAACATGAAATTTCCAAATAAAATTATTCTAAATTACACTCCAAAAATAAAAGAAGTTAAGCGTGAGGAGAACATGGTGTATGAACCCAGAAAAAAAAAAAGTTGCTTAATAGAATGAACAACTACTCAAAAGAGTCGAGAATGAGCTTTTTCATGTTCACTCAATGGTTTTAGTTATGCAAGTTACTGTGCTGTTCTTGAACTTTATCTTCTTCATGCGTTTGTGTTTCTTCTTGGGGCACCACCGCCGGGGCAGCATCGCTGGATGAGCTGCTTACACTCTAGAAGGCGGAAAAACTCGGCCATCAATACAAGAAGAACATTTAGTCTCGGCCCATTCTTCAATATCGTACCGGCCACGACCCATTACTCTCCTACCCGAACAAAGCCTGCCAATCATCACTGCCATTGCACCCAGTATTATTATCACTGTCAGAACCCCAATAACGGGTCCAACCGACCCATGACCCGAATGAGCTGTGGAGGCCTGTTGGGCAGCCACCACCATTGGCGGTGGTTGCTGCTGCTGTAAAGGGTCTAACAATGGTGTATCAGAAGTAGACATTTGAATTGTGGCAACAAATATTTACGTTCTCCTGGTTTTGGATCTTGGTTTAAGATGATATTCTAGATTTTTGCATGAAACATAAGCCAAAACATGGGTAAAGATGGATTTTATGAAAAAAAATTCAAGTGTTGAGAATTGTTTTGTTCTTGAATAGGAGACGAAATTTTGTCATGTTTGAGCCCCGAGAAGAAGTATTGTGCCAAAAGTTCGGTAACTTTGGAGGGTACACTGCAAGAAGCATTAAAATATGTTGAGCCACTAAGGTCCAACTAACTCGACATACAAAAAGCATGGTCAATGAAAAAAATAGCATTCTAATTTTATTGAACAATGTGATGATGATCTGTTGTCACATCATTCTGAATGAATAATATTACTCTTGTCATGCTTAATTAGCTTTTTTGTATCGGGAATCAAAATGAGTAATTATTCACGTACTCGAGAATATTTGTGTCAACGCTCCACCTCATGTGAAGGGATGTGTACAAGATTGTGCACTAAGGAGGTAAGAATAGCATGTTGTTTGCTGATAAACTTGCTTTGGTAAAGGTCAAAAAGTTGCAAATTATGTAGGGACTTCAGGTGAGCTCATCAATTTCTTTCTTTATAGTTTTTCTCATCCAATTAAGTCCAAGACCTTCAAGTATATCATCTGAAATTTTGATGATCATCTCTTTGTTGTAAAATCAATATATAAATAAACAACCATAAAAGTTAAATTCATTTGATCACGGCTGGTTTTAAGCATAAATTGAGAGGCTCAAATGTGTCGAGATATTCGTCTCTATAGTTAGAATCGTGTAAAGTCTAATGGTTGAGAGCTCTAATTTATTTACCTGGACATGCTCATGTGGTATTATATTCGAAAAAAAAGTAGAAAAACATAAGAAAATTATACAAATTCATATTCCTGGCTTGACTCAGCTTCACCGCGTCGACCCTAACTAATTTTAGACGGTATGAAGCACCTAAAAATGTGGCCATGGCCTCTAGACATAAGCTGAAAGATTGAAAATATATTGTGTTCATATTTCATAAAAATTATTTAATTTTTTTTTCAAATATATATTTTCTTAATAAAATATTTTTTTACGTGAATTTATAGTCTATTTATTTCTTTTAAACATACATTCTTTAAAAAAATTTATTCTAAAACGTCTACCTCAAACCTTAATCCCAATAAATATATGTAAGATTAAAAAAGAAAAAAAAAGCAAAGGTGTCAGGCACTGAGGCGCGAAGAATCTCAGTGCAAGAAGAGAATATTTCTCTTGGGAATAGTGATGATTTGATTTATAATAAATTTGAGAGGTCCATTCTTAAAAGATGGCATATACTCTTCACATGCACGCAGTTGAAATTATTTGAGAGACAAGAACAGAGATTTTCATGGATAGTACAAAAGTTAAGTTAGAATCAAATGCATCCCGACCAGCTTTTCATTTTGTTTTTGTCACTTTTTCATTGAATCCTTGTGCTTTCTACTGTATTCTTTGTGATGTGTGTTGTTCCAAAGTCTTCCAAATCGAGGAAAGGACTATTTGTAGTTTAATATCGAATAGATTTTAGAGTTGAATGAAGGCCCTTTTCTTTTGAACTAATATGTTTGTCACATCCAGAAAAGGTTTATTCTTACTAAGTAGATTTTGAATTGAACGAAGAACATTTGGATTTTCTATTCTATTTGTACAGTCTGGGAATCCAAATTATGCCCATAATGGTATAAAACACCAGTAAAAGTAAAACAACAGAATTTAGCATATCAAGAAGTAGAATTGACTAACAGTGTTCATATAATAATAAAGGAACCTGGTGCACATTTAACTAACTACTTGATATATAGTAATAAGACATTATTTTACAGGGCAAGTAAGGACTTATTTGATAAGACTTTTGAAAAATCAAGCGATGTTTTTTAGACTAAACTTTTCTTATAAATATATTTGAGTTATTTTTTGAAAGCATTTTATTTGATTATAAGAGCTTTTAAAAAAACTAGCATAAGATATCTTCCCAACAAAACTCTTCTATAAGAAGTAGAAATAAAAACAGAATCCTTATTAAACGGACCCTAAATTACTTAACGAATTTATAATTAAAAAAATAATTACCCAGCCTATGCATTATTATCTTGGAAATCATGCTACATGTACAATGATGATTGACAAAGTTAATTGACAATCATGATTTAACATCATCACATTCATCTACTTCAAAAAAATTCAAAAACTATTTTTTAAATCAATTGTCCAGATTTTGCCTCATCAAACATTGTTAGCAAACCTTATCACCATTATTGTACAAATAGATTAATTCTCTTGGAAGAAGATGTTACTTATCACTTTTTTGAAAAGACAAGGAACAAAAGTTCTCTTATATCTTTGTGTATATTACAAACTACAAACATGAGATGATGTATATTAATAGTCATTTGTATCTGTTACACCTCGCAACCGAGGCTCCCACGCAGTGGCGAACCCAGCATCGAAACTCAGCACGGGCGGATGTTGACCAATCAATGTCGACAATCAGCGATCATAAAAGTGGGATAGTTTTACATATGTAAATGTAGTGTCATTATATTTTGTTAGTAATGTACAATTGAAAAGTGCCAACATTCATAAATCAAATTCCAAATCCACAGTTCAAATTCCCCCAATTCCAAACCCTAAATCCAATTCCAATTCCAAATCCAAATCCAAATTCTAATTCCAATTCCAATCAAATTCCAAATCCAAATCCATCTACAAATAATTGATTATATAAAAACATTAGTAGAGATAAGCTTAATAAGTGAACAAAATGACCTTGATTTAGGTCCTATTTTTAGGAGTTGAATTAAAGAAAAAACTTGGTCGGTTGGCGGCAATTTGTTTATAACAATATAATGACGACTATGAGAATAATTATTGAAGAAAAGCTACAATGACTATGACGACGATAATAATATTTACATGTATAAATGCTAATAAAAATAATTGATCATCGCGTCAAATTTATCAAAACAAAATTTAAAATGTGTAATTATTATTTACGGCGTAAGATCAAGAAATATGAAAATATTCTAATACTTGGCAATAAAATTAGATGAATAAAAAAAATGAAAATTGAAAAATGTTCAGAGTTCAAAAATCTTTACAATTTTTAAATTTGTGAAACTCTCATTTAGTGAAAATTATTTGATTCAATATAATTTAGGAAGAATACATATGTACTAATAAGTTTAGAATATTTCTTTCTTTATTTTCGGCATTGGTTTGGTTGAAGATTGAAAAATGAAGTAAGTTTTTGTCATGGGTCCATATGATAAGTATTGCTGTATTGGACTATTAAGCCGAAGAAATGGTCCAACCCAATTACAAAAAAAGAATAAGAAAAAGAAAAGAACTGGATTGGGCTCGGCCAATATATAATTAAATATTGGGCTGCAAAACAAATGGTCCAACCGATCAAAACAATTAAAAAAAAAAGAGCTGGGCTGGGCAGCCACGACCCAGTCTCATTACAAAACAAAAAAAAAGGAAGAAAGAAACATCAAGGAAGAAGATGAACCAGAATAATGGAAGAAGACCCGGCAGAAGAAGAACAGCTCCATCGCCCATTCACCATCTTCTTCCCAAAAAATCTTCCGGCGGATCCCAACACGAGCGGCCTCCCCCCGGTCGGGTGCTGGGTCCGCCAATGCTCCCACGTGAAACCTACGTGGCATCCCATGTGAAGCCCTTTCATCGAAGTGACGACGTTCTATTTACCTATCTAAGCCCTCCTGCCGAAGTGGTGATGCTCAAAGAGGTCAAATCCAAAACTCTACCATGATAGTGACGAACCACCTCATTCGAAGATCTAAATGGATAAAATCTTGTTCGAATGATTGATGTGGCCCCTATAATGAGTAATATGTCAAAGTCTTGTCAACATAGATTGTAGGGTGACTGCATCTCTTTAAGAGCATTAAATGCACCACGAGCTAATTGAGTAAAAATTGATACCTAGATAAAATACTTCGATTAAAGAGATGATAACACGTGCCCCCTCATTCAATGAACATCATTTCACATATAACACTACAAAAAAAGGTTGAACCCTAACAATGAGGGCCTCACACCGCCCCGCCTTTAGAGCATCGTGGAGAAGGTAAATCACGGGATGTGCTTCATCAGGCCAAGGTACAAGAGCTGCCATACTAGTGCCCACAAAGAGTCCAATACATATAATACTATAAATATCCCCCCTATGGTCATTTGAGGCTAATGCAAATACATCTATTTTGAGCTACATGTCATCTCCTCTTGAGTTGAACCTTTTGCTGGTAAAGTTATACGTTTGATTTTGGCTTTTAGTTTGCATATTGTTGATTACCCCCTCATCATGCGATTCTGCTCATATATCTTGCAAGTGCTCAAACATTTTTATCTTGCATTATAAAGTTTCTCCTACGTTCAAACTCGAAATATCATCAACTAGCAATCTGTCCAAATGTGATGAAATTAGCTTGCGTGGACTCGAGTGACTCAGTATTTGTTGTCCACGTCAAGGATACAAAAAAGAGGTCAATAGTGTAGACATAAAAAAATAAAATAAATAAATAATGGATTGTGTCAATTTAAATAATTAGCTCAATTTAAAAGCTCAACCTACTTTTTTCTTAAAATTCACAATTATTCAATTATAATCAATTTAATTGAATGAATTGAGTGATTACCAAAATTGGCAACGAATTTTCCCTATAAATAGGGTCAAATGTTCATTACAAATGAGGAAAAAAGTACAAGAGAAAATCACGAAGTGTTGAATAAATTATCTCTACTCCAAGTCCGGCAAACTCGAAGAATATCAAAATCTTCTTCAAATTAAGCAAATTCAAGAAGATCAAAATCTTTCTCAAATCAAATCAAGACCGAGATCGAGATCAAGTCCAAGCTTTCAAAGTGTAAATTCAAGTTTTGAAATTCAAGTGTCGAACAAGTCGAGCTCTCGACAAATCAAATCAAATTCTCAACAAAACACGAAGCCTAGGATTCAAGCCACGTGGCTCATCATCTTCAAACATTTAGATCATTAATCAGAGGGTTTTTGTAACTTTTGCAATTACAGGAAGATTTCTATCTATTTGTATTTTTTCAAAATAGAATTTGTAAAGATTTCTGTATTTTAATATACGCGAAATCCGTCGTACAAATTTCTTGGCACGCCCAGTGGGACCTTCTTGTCTTCTCATCTTTTGATCTCAGAATTTTCAACTTTCAACCACTACATCAACAATGGCAAACGAACAAGCGAAGCAAACCATGACTCATCTCGAAGAGACACTTGCTGAGTTGTTCCGAGCGACCAAAGCCCTAACAAAAAGTGGGAGAACTAAATTGGTTCCACCACTAAAGAAGTTCTCCAACAAAGGCAGAATGAAAATTGCTTTCACAAAACCAAACTCTCGTTCAACAGAAAATACCAAGAGTTTGGCGAAAAATTCTCGTTCGAGCTCCGTCTCCAGTGGCAAATCCTTGTCTGGATCCCATCATACCATTTCTCTGCAAAGGTGGGGAAACTATAGTTTATCTGAAAAGTCACTTGAGCCCAGTGATGGTCATAGAAGCAACATCGGGCTCAGAGGATCGAATCCAACAAATGGCTTTGGCCATTGAAAAACTAACTAAGTCACTAGAAGAGAAAGACGCATAGGTCGCTGTACTCATGCACAAGCTAGAGCTGCAAAATCTGACGAAAGAAGATCAAGAAAATCCAAGATCTTCCAAAGCTAAAGATTTGGAAGCCCAAGAACGCCAACAGAAACAAGACATACATGATCGAACAGTTGTTCAAAATGTTTTGCGTGATACTACTCAACTCTCTGTTGGTTCTCTATCTGTCCACCAACTCCAACATATGATTGCGGACACCATTCGTACCCAGTATTGTGATTCAATGCAGTTTTCATTGGTGTATGCCAAGCCTTATAGCCGTTGAAAAGATGAGATAAAGATGCCACTCGGTTACCAACCTCCAAAATTCCAGTGTTTTTGATGGGAAGGGCAACCCGAAGCAACATGTTGCTCATTTATTGAGACGTGTAACAATGCAGGTACTTACAATGACACTATGGTGAAATAGTTTGTGCGCTCCCTTAAGGGTGCTGCATTCGAATGACATACTGACTTACAGGCTGGGCAATTGATAGTTGAGATCAACTAGAAAGAGAATTCCTAACACGTTTCTACATTACCAGGTGGACTGTCAGCCTTCTGAAACTTGCTCGAACGAAACAGAGCAAAGAAGAGCCCGTTGTAGAGTACATCGAATGCTGGAGGAATCTCATGCTCCATTGCAAAGAAAGAATAAGCGAAGCATCTTCCATTGACATGTGTGTGCAAGGCATACATTCGGGATTACTTTACAATCTCCAAGCAAATATGCCTCACTCATTCGAAGAGTTGGCGACACGTGCCCATGACCTGGAGCTCCAAATTGCAAGGCATGGGAGTCACTTACCAAGTGATCCACGTGGCAAGTGGGACCCCAAGAAAGAGATAAAGAATGATGTCAAGACAGGTAATGACAATTTCCACTATCCCTGCAAAAATAGCCTTCCAAGGGTCGAAATCAAACATAAGACCAAAACCAAAACCAGAATTCAGACCTACCAAGGGACTGGTCCAAGGCAGAGGTCATGTGACTCCGAAAGAACTTGAAGAGAAGGAGTACCCATTTTCAGATTCTGAGGTTCCTAAAATTCTGGAACAACTTCTCGAACAGAAGATAATCGAACTACTAGCTCCAAAGAGACCCGAGGAAGTTGGTAGGGTCGATCATCCTAAATACTGTAAATTTCACAGAATCATTAGTCGTTCGGTTGAAAAGTGTTTTGTGCTGAAAGATCTTATTGTTCGCATAGGTAAAGAAAATAAGATCAAACTTGAAACGGGAGAAAATCCAACAGCTGACTGCTCGATGGTTTCGTTTGGATCGTTTGATCCAATCCCCATTATAAAAAGGGAACATACATTTTCCCATACATGCGATGCCAGTAAATCTTCGGCTGAAGAGTTTGGATCACAACTTCCAGAAGGAGCCATTCCAATGGAGTTTGAAGTAGATGGAGAAATTACTATCAGTTACGTCTACCCAGGAATGGATGGACCGCATGCACCCAATCGTCCAACCTTCTAGGAAATTATGACAGATGACTTGGATGTTTGGGATTCTGGTTCAGAGTTCAAAGACGAGATTGGTGATGGTTGGTCTACCTTCATAAGCAAGAAGGAAAAATATCAAGTGTTAAACAAATCAGGTAAAATATTACCTTCTACATCTCTTGCAGGACTGAAACTGAGGGCATTGGGCGTGAAAGTTCAACCCAATGAAAAAGCATCACTAGAAGAAAATCAGGAATGATGGACCCTTGTGAAAAAGCGCCATCAAACAATTTCGTAACTTCCAAGTCCTAGTGACGAAAAACAGAAGCCAAGAAACAACCAAAGAAGAAGGCATAAAGCTAGGCCAGAAGTCTCTACTAAATCAACGGGAGGAGAAGTCGCTTCACGTGCTCCTCCTACGTTACCGACCCTAGGTGATTATTTTCCCAAGGGCTTCTTCAACAATGAATATTTTACCTCCAATGTTATCAATGTGGAAGGGAAAGGCGAAGCAAGGAAAGGGTCGAAAGAGAGTTCAAAACAGAAGATAACTATCTCGCCCCTCAATAATATTCCTTCCAATACAAGTTTATCAGAGTCTCTTAAGCTTCATTTCAATGATCGAATGGCTTTAATTGCAGCGTTGATAGATCCGAAAGAATACGAAAGTAAAGTCTTAGAGCATATTGGATCCACAACCCGACAAGACTGTATGGCCACCATCACATTTGACGATGAAGATTTGCAACTAGGCTCTCGTTTACATAATAGACCACTCTATGTTAGTGGGCATATTCGAGAATGCAAGATAAATTGCATAATGATCGATTGTGGATCTACTATAAACATCATGCCAGTCAAAATGATGAAGGAGATTGATGTTGGTGATCTGTCCAAAAGCAAGATCATGATTCAAGGATTCAACCAAAAAGGTCAGCGAGACATCGGCATGATTCGTTTGAAGCTACAAATAGGGAAGTTAATTTTCTCGGCTCTCTTCTATGTCGTCGATGCTAAAACATCATACGAGTTACTCCTTGAACGTGTTTAGCTGTACGAAACTGGAGTAGTACCTTCAACTTGGCACCAATGCTTCAAATATAGTCGAGACGGAGAAGTCAAGTGTGTAGTAGCTGAGTCCAAACCCTTCCTCGAAGAAGAATCCCATTTTGCTGATGCGAAATTTTATGGGAGAGATGAAGATAGTAATTCTGCAAGGTTGACCATGTCCGAATTTAAGATTAAAAGAAATGCAGACGATGATGATACGTCAAGTGCTGCTCAGTCTCATCAGCCCATCAAAGGTAAATCAAAATTTACGTCTAAAGGATTCTCTAAAGGTAAAAAACTTGAAACAGAATCGACTGATGTTGAGGTATTGAGAAAAGAGTTAACTCTTCCAATACCTAGTATTCCGAAATTGTTCCTACCTCATCAATTCATGGGAGTCCCGGGAGAACGCAAATCATCATCGGAAGCTTTGACATTTGTTCTAGACATATCAAAGCTTAGTATTTCTAGCTCATCCAAATAAGACAAGACTGGAGCTGATGAACCAAAACAGACTTTCAAAGGATGTTATAATCCTCAAGCCAAAAAGCTGTTGGAGAATGTCGGATTTGGGAAATGAGATCCTTGCAAATTAGGTGATCTCGATGCTGTCCTTTTAGGTGGGTGTATCCCTTCTCATTTTGACGGAACCCTCATGTCACAACCCAGGTATGGCTTGGGGTATGATCCAAATCCACCGAGAAAGATTAAGGTCAAGAAGGTTTCCTCGAACCCAATCATGATTCAAATTTATGAGGTTGCAGAAGAGAAACTTGAACAACCGAAACTTTCGGTGTTCAATCGAATTGAAAATGAGAATGCCAGAGTTTCAGTTTTTAAAGGCTAAAACGAGAATCATCCCTAATGGTTGATGTAAAAGGTAAAACTTCCGGCTTCCAAGGTTAAGTGATTCTTCTTCTTCTACCTAAATTGATGATGACGCACAAGCTCCTTAGAAGTCATTTCAAAGACAAACTGTCTTTTCTAGACTTGGAACTAAAACTTCTAAGCCAAGTCCAAAGCCTCAACGATTAAGGAGAGGACAAAAATATCAAAAAGTATGCCCTTCTCTAAACAATAATAAGGATGAAGAAGAAATCTCTGTTAATCACATAGTTTTTTAACAAACTCCCGAACATGAGTCTGAAAACTCTACCACAACAGATGAACCTGAGTCGGCCCCACCTACATTTGAAGAAGGGGGACAAGCTACGGTAGATGACTTAAAACAATTGAACTTGGGAATTGAAGAAGACCCAAGACCAGTGTTTGTAAGTGCTCTCCTTAGTCAAAAAGAGGAATCAGAATACGTCCGCTTGCTTCAAGAATACAAAGACGTATTTGCTTCGTCTTACAAATAAATGTCGGGGTTAGATCCGAGGGTTGCAGTACATCACCTCTCAGTAAGGCATGCAATTCGACTAATCAAGCAATTTCAAAGGAGATTTCGACCAGAATTGATTCCTCAAATTGAAATGGAAGTCAACAAACTAATTGAAGCTGGATTCGTACGTAAAGTTAAATACCCAATTTGGATCGCGAATATTGTCCATGTCAAAAAGAAAAATGGACAATTACGAGTCTGTGTTGACTTTCGTGATCTGAATCAAGTATGTCCCAAAGATAACTTTTCGATTCCAATAATAGAGTTGATGGTGGATGCAATTATCGGGTATGAAATCTTATCTTTCATGGACGGATTCTCTGGATACAACCAAATACGCATGAATCTGAAAGATGAAGAACTCACAGCATTCTGTACCCCTAGAGGCATATATTGTTATAAAGTTATGCCGTTTGGATTGAAAAATGCGGGAGCAACCTATCAACGGGCAATTCAAAGGATCTTCGATGACATGCTGCATAAGAACGTAGAATACTATGTAGACGACCTTGTTGTTAAAACAAAGAAACTGGATGATCACCTACAAGATCTACGAGATGTTTTTGAAAGGTTTCGATGACATCAATTGAAGATGAATCCGCTGAAATGTGCATTTGGTGTCACATTTGGGAAATTTCTTGGCTTCATTGTCCGACACAGGGGCATCAAAATAGATCAATCAAAAATCGAAGCTATAATCAATATGCCAGAACCAAGAAATGTGCATAAGTTGAAAAGTCTTCAAGGAAAACTCGCATACATTCGGAGTATCTCTAACATTGCTGGACGTTGCCATCCTTTCAACAAAATGGTAAAGAAAGATGTACCATTTGAATGGGATGATGCCTACCGAAGTGCTTTCCAAAGCATTAAGTAATATTTGTCTCGTCTACCAGTACTTGCAGCCCCGATCCCAGGGAAACCATTGATCCTTTATGTTGCAACACAAGAATATTATCTGGGAGCACTTCTTGCCTAAGTCAATGATGAAAGAAAGGAGAATGCGCTCTACTGCTTAAGCCGGACACTGGTAGGCGCCGAGATGAAATATTCCCCTATTGAAAAAATATGTCTTGTGTTAATCTTCGCATCTAAAAAATTAAGACATTAGATGCTATCGCATAAGATCAATCTTGTCTCAAAGGTTGATCCTTTGAATTACATAATGTCTAGATAAATTCTTTTTAGAAAGATTGGAAAATGGGCGCTGTTATTATCCGAATTCGACATCAAATTCATTCCTCAAAAAACTATCAAATGACAAGTTTTGGCAGATTTCCTTGCTAACCATCAAATTCCAGCAGAATGGGAACTATGGAAGACCTTCCGGATGAAGAAGTTGTATTTACCAATGTTTTAAAAATCAAACCGGCTGGTCCAACCGAGAAAATCGTGAACCAGTCCAAATTCCGGTTCGATTTTATCTTAAAACCCTTTGATTTTAAACCCGGTAAAAAACCGGTCAATTGACCGATTTTTTAACTAACCGGATGAACCGGGACCGGTTTGTAAAAAATTTAAAATCTACAACTTCACCAATCTTTAGCCTATTCATTTCATCATTAATTTAAAAGGCTCAAAAAGGTGGTAAACCCATATTTTGGCCCACCAATTTATAGACCACATTTCTAGTTGTTTTGTTGTGAGAATTCGATGTGGGACAAGGAAAAGCAAGCAACCACTTTGACTTCAAAGCAAATTTCAATTTTTTATTATTTTTTCTTCTTATCTGCTAGCTTCTATCATCCTCAAGTTTTTTATTATTTATTTTAATGAGTTAATTAATTCTTTTCTATCTTATTTTAATTAATAAAAAATTAAAAATTCTTCAAATATTTCAATTAACAATAATATACTATTATTTAATATTGTTTACTATTTGAAAATATATTTATTTATCTTTATTTAACTACCCGATTTGACCCTGGTTCGACCCTTTAACCCTTGACCCTTTCGTTTTTCCGGGTCAATGCCCGGTTCGGGTTTTAAAACATTGGTATTTAATGAAATCATACCATCGTGGAAGTTGTACTTCGATGGGGCAACTCGAAGTCATGGTGCAGGAGCATGAGTTATCTTTATCACTCCTCATGATCTTGTCATGTCGTACTCCTTTACCTTAAACAATGTGGCAAAATATCAAGCCCTTATCATTGGTTTAGAGACAACTATAGATATGGATATTCATCAGATAGAAGTATTTGGGGATTATAAATTGATAATCAACCAACTCTTAGCTGAGTACGAAGTCCGTAATTCTGACTTGAAGCAATATCATGAATATGCATTAACGCTTATGAAGCGATTTGATTCGTTAAAAATCAAATTCGTACATAGGGTTGAAAATACGGAAGCTGATGCATTAGCTAATTTGGCCGCTATTCTAGCCAGGTCAGAGAGTGTGTATTTATAGATGTAAATCTATCAAGTTTCTACCGTACCAAACTTCCGGTAAAAACTCAAAAGTCATTTTAGCCGTTATTTTTGTCAGAAAATAAGATCGTTGAAATTTGACCGTTGTGGCCAAAAATCGATTTTACTGGACGTCCGGTACGGTCAACCGTTGACTTTTTTTTTTTTTGAATGAACATATGATATAAGTCCAAACATCATTTTGAAAATCAATTTTACTTTGGATCAAAACATTTTATGCAAATGGTAGTGAAAATAATTTTTCGTGCACAAAATGATTTTTGAGCTTATCACGAATAGTTGTCAAGTATTGAAATGTTTTACATTTACATATAAAAGTCTATGTACTTTGTTTTGAATATCTTCACGTGCATGCTTGATCGTACTTCGACTTTTGTCTCGATTCTTGTTGAGGCATCATTTTGCGAGTTAGACATCTTTTTGCGAGTTTATTCAATATGATTCTTCGTAACCTCATTTGATCAATTTTGTTTCCACGTCGAGCGTTGTATGCAAATTACTTGGCCTCAAACTTCGTGTCTTCGATTTTATTCTTGTGCAATAATCAGTATAGACACTCGAAGTCAATTTATTATAAATAAACATAATTTGTTTATAATAATCAAAACAAGACGTCAACCATACCATGGGTCAACACTTTCTATGTCTGCCTTTATACTGAATAACTTCAAATTCTCAAAACTGAATGGCAGTCGAATAAAGCATCCTTCTCCCCCTTGAGATCTTGAGTATCATCAAGAAGAACTGAGCCATCACATCCCTAGGCCAAGCAAAGGCATTGCACATTAACCTTAAAATTTATCAGGCAGAGGAGGGCACAAACTATGGCTGCATAGTATAACACAATTTAAAAATCTTCATTTCTGATGTTTGGTTTCAGGTTGCCTAGTTTTAGAGCTACAAAAGGAGAGGAAACATACTAATTATCGTGAAATATAAGGCAGAACTTATTGAAGGACTACAAAAGAGGCATTGATTGTTTGCATCTCCATTTTCTCAATAGTAACACAATTTCTTGAAAGTCGTTAAATCTGCTTCACCCCTTACCGTGTATAAAATTTTATTCCCTTCCTAAATCTCTTCATCAAAAACAAATTCACATTTTCTGAATATTGATTTTCCTTCAAAACTGATAACTTGTATGATACTAAAGCATATATAGTCAAACTATAGGCAATTTGGTGGAGTAAAATGTCTATAAATGCCATCCAAAAAATTAATTGATACATGCAAAAATGGTTTTGACTCGGTGGTAACAATTACATTCATAAAAATGTAAACGAAGAAGGGATGCAGCTATTCTTGTGTCATTTTTGAATACCGCCCAAATAATCCACTTAACTAAGCCCCCGTTTGACACCCATTCACGTTCTCATTTTTCATTTCAACCACACATTCTCCAAATAAAATAATATTAGACAAATAAAAAACATTTCATCACTTTTTCACCACACATTCTCACATCAATCACCGTTCCAAAATTTGTATTCTCCTCAAAATTAGATTCAAACACAACCCAAATGAGCAAGTTAGGGCAAGATTTATCCTAGACATTGCAACTAAGAGGTCCACCCAACATATCGTAGTAACAATAATCTTGTTGGCCTTTGGCTAAGGGTGCAAAATAGAAGACCAAGCAAAAGAAAGCAGTAGCGTAGAAAGTTTTATGGCCCATTTCTTACAAGGTGAAAAGATTGGTATAGTTGCCTTGCCTCCATTTATAACAAGAGAAAGAGAACAAAAGGCAAATTTTGTTCAACATAAACTTAGCATTATAATCTAATAATACATAAATAATCTCAATATAGGCACTTCTAAAAGTTTTCAAACAAATTATTTGGTATACAATTCGTAATATAAACAGCACTGTAAAGAGAAGGTGCTTGCAAGCTCAAGAAGTGTTTATAAATGGCGATCCTTACGAATTCTGAATTGTTGAATCGATTTAAAAAGAAACTAATTGCTAAACAAACAGTATTCCAAGCATTCTTGTTCGATGATCTTCCACCATTATCGCAAATAAATTTCGAGTAATTACCAGAAGTTGCAGAATTGGCACGGTGTGGGCTTAGAAGCAGGATGTTCAATTTTACAATTAACACTGCTTATGCTGGGAAGCAAGTTTAGGGTTCAAAACAACTTACTTTGCCAGTATACATGTGGAAATGGAGGATGAAAAAAAGGGGGAAATTGAAATGAATTTTGGCATGTAGGGCTAAAATTGAAAGAGTCGAAATTGCAAGGAGCAATTAAAAATACGGAAAAAAAAATAAAGTAATGGCCCATGCAGGTCTCGAACCTGCGACCTTCGCGTTATTAGCACGACGCTCTAACCAACTGAGCTAATAGGCCAATTGCAATGTGCGTGTTAAATATTAATATCTATATAAAGCATTTTTAAACATACATTTGTTTTGAGTTGAGCTTCCTTTGGATAAAAAATTTAAGAAACATATAAAACAAAAAATGATTATCTGTGTGAAATTGTGAATGTTTGGTTTATTAAAAAGGTTAAATAGAGATATTTAGCCCATGTTTGACACCCATTAATTTCTCTTTCTATTTCTATTTCTATTTCTATTTCTCATTCTCATTCTTCATTTCAACCACACATTCTCCAAATAAAATAATATTACACACAAATCAAAAACTTTTCATCACTTTTTCACCACACATTCTCACATCAATCACTATTCCAAAATTTCTATTTCTCCCAAAATGGATTTCAAACATGGACTTAATTATGAAGGAAGAGATAATGTTAGTGAGATAAGAGGAGGTGTGAAAATGAACCCGATGGTCCAAGCCCATCAGACGCGGGCTAGCTAGCCAGCAACTTGAACCTGATTTTGGTGGGCCAGATCTACAGGAACTAGTCCTGCCCGAGAAAGCTTATTAGCTTAAAAAAATGGAACAATACATTTCTAAGGTGTTTACTTTACACCTTTTCAAAAATACAAAAATAAGTTTGAAAATTCACAAATCAGGTTTTTTAAATTTTAAATTAATAATTAATGAATTATTAAATCAATTTATTATTAAATATTTATTTCTAATTTAATATAATTACCCCACCTCACCTCCACCACCCCAACTGACTTTCCGATCACCACTCATCTTCGGCGACCGTTTCGACAACTATTCCGGTGACTGCTCCGATTCCGACGAGAATTTCGATGACCGTTCCGCCACTTTTTAGGTCACAATTCAAAATTTTCATAGGTCACAATTTTGTTCATCGGTCAGAACTTAAAAATTTAAAAGTCACGATTCGTTCATCGGTCACAATCACAACATTTAAAAGTTACGTTACTTATTTTATGGTCACAAATTAATAATTTTTAGGTCACACAGCTTGTACTCGTCACAGTTTATCGAATTCAATGGTCACAAATTGTTTATTGGTCACACACTGACCAACTTATTAGTCACAAACAATCCAATCATTTGTGACCACCACTTCGCCGCGGACTCTACCAGCGGTGCCACCATCATCGCATCTTCACCACCACACCCGCCACACGTCGCACATCCAACCATCACACAGCAACACCGCAACGATGGCACGGAATGCAGCACAACCACAGCACAGAAACGCACCACCGCACGCAACAAGAAACACACCCAAACCAGATCGGGCGGAGCAACACCGCAACGTCCCACACCAGATCGGGCGAAGCAAAACCCGAACACCATCGTACTACCTCTACTGCACCATACCACAACTCACCCAACCACCGAACCGCAACCGCAACCGCAACCGCAACCGCAACCCAAGGTCCACCGTCACCGCACCACCCACATCGACGATTCACCACCTTCCCCTCAGATCGAAAAGAAAAAAAACCATAATCCCCCTCCCCACCCTCGCACCGTCGCGCGCCGAAGAACTACAAAAATATTCGTCGCCTGAGTGAAATGGAGGAAATCAGACGTCAACTTTGCCCATTTGAGGAAATCATGGGCAGAAGCCAGTCCTCCATTCGAACCAGGAGAGGAGATGATGGGAAGAACGTTGGGGAGACGCAGCTGCGACGGCGGAGGCAGAGTGAGGGAGGCGTCGGTAAAGAGACGGAAGAGAATGGAAGATGAGAGAATGGAAGTTATGATTTTAGGGTTTGGGGGTAGATAGGGGTGGGGGTATATATAAATTAAGTTATTGTAAATAAAAATAAAAATAAAAATAAAAAAAATATTTTTAAATTATTAATTAAAACCTGATTATTGCAATATGAAACTTGAATTATGATTTATGAAAGTTGTAATTCAAAAGTAGGGTTGGGTGTAATTTCCACTTAAAAAAATTAAAAATAGGTCCACAATTCTTACTCTATGTCAGTGCAAAGTTAGACGGAAAAAATAGAGGAAATTACACTAAATCAAATGTTTAGTTTTGACTTTTAAAAAATCATGTTTATACTTTATTTAATCAAAAATCAGGTTTTAATTTTTACCATTAATATTAATAATGATATTTTAAATTAAGCTAATCTACATACCCACTCTAGTACCTACCCCCACCAAATTTATTTTAAGTATAAAATCCTAACCGAACCCTAATTCATTTCGTTATTTCCCTTCTCTCGCCTCCACCGCCTCTCCCCCTTCCTCCTCCCCTGCTGCAAATCGCAATGTCACGGCAGCCTCCACCTCCACTACCCACTGCATCTCCCCCTCATTTCTTCCTTCGTCTCCCTCCCTCCCCTGCTGTGAATCGCAGCGTCCCAGGCAGCGATGCTGCTGCCTTTTAACATCGTCGTTGCCTGTAACGCTGCTTTACAGCAGCGTTCAGACGTGATTTACAGCAGCGTCGAACGCTGTTGTGATTTACAGCAGCTGTCGGCGTCGACGCCTGCAGCAGCACGACAACGCTGCTGCGATTTCCCCTCCCCCTTCCCCTTCCCCCTCCTTCCCTTCTCCCCCTGCCTCCAAATGTACTTTCAGGAAAGTGGCAAAATGGCGAGTGGAAGAACCTGTGACTCTCTCTATCTCGATTGGAAAGTGGTGTTGATGTGTGTTTGTGTGGTCGTGGGTTGCAGATTTGCGTGGTGATGCTGCTATGGTGGAGGTTGAGGTACGAGTGTGTGGTGTTGATGTGTGTTTTTGTGGATCTAATATTTTTGGTGGTGGTTAATGTTGGCTGTGGTGGTGGCGGCAGTCGGGGGTGTCTGTGACCTAGGTGGGTGTCTATGACTCACTCTGAAATAGAGTCGTGACATGTAAAAGTTTTGATTTTTTTCAACCTGTGACTTAGGTGGGTGTCTGTAACCTCGAAATTGTGACTGTGACTCACTGAAATAGAGTTTTGACCCGTAAAATTTTTTATTTTTTCAATCTGTGACCTGTAACAATTTTGGTTATTTTGTGACCTATGACCAAGTATTGTTGATGTATTGGGATTGGGGGACGAGTGCGGCGGATGGGTCGAAGTGTTTGTGACCATCTATTTGGTCGATCTATGATCTGTGATAAAGTATTGGTCATGTATTGGGATGGGGGAAGGGTGTTTGGGTGACTGTGACCCATCTATATGGTAACTGTGACCTTAAAATTCTTTACTCTGTGACTTTAAGATATAACATGTGACCTATAATTTTTTTATCAGTTTTGATCTGTGACTTCGAAATAATTCGTGACCAAATTGCATATAACCGTGACCTTAACAATTGCCGGAATCGGAGCAGTCACCGGAATTAAGTGACGGCAGAACGGTCACCGGAGTAGTTGCCGGAATTAAGTACGATCGGAGAACAGTCGGCGATCGTAGGAGTAGTCGCCGGAGCAATGGGGGTGGTGGAGGTGGGTGGGGTTAATTATATTATATTACAGTTAAATATTTAATTTAATAAATTATTGTGAAATATAATTAATTAATTCAAAAAAAAATCTGATTTTTGCAATTTTAAACTTTGGGGTCTGATTTTTTATTTCGGGATAGATAAAGCCTGGTCCATGAATTTTTCCCGAAAAAATACGTAAATACCATAGTTTCAAATTTCAAGATACACTTTCAAATTTAAAATATATATATTTTTTTTTAAAAAAAAATCAAGTTGTTATATATTATGACCTCTAATAAAATTTTGGAAATATATTTAATTAAATAGGCCACCATCACATATTAATCACAAATAACTGAAGATCACGTCATAAATACATTCACAATTCCGTATTTTAGTCACAAATCACTATTTAATATGACACAAATTATTTATTAGTCACGAATTATCTCAATTAATTGGTCACGATTACCCCTACCACACCCCTTCAGTACTTCTCAAATCGTTGTCTTCACCTCATATCCACAATCTCTCACCACCATCACCTCCAACTCCAACCTACAACCACCTCAAATCTACAACTACCACTACAACCTTCATCTTAGTGCCTAGTATTCCATCGTTTCTTAATAGGAAGGTTTGAAAATAGAAGAACCACTAGCTTCACAGTTCAAAATTCGACAATACTTCGTTTGTCACCTGCGTTGATTGCGCGGCAAAAATGACATGGAGCAACGAAACAAGTCCATCGTCGTGGCGTTTTCTAATCTAACAAAAAATTAGATTAAAAAATTGGGAAACAAGCTAGCAATGATCTAAATCTGAACACTGGAAACAGTCGCAAGTACGACAGATTGAAATGTCGCCACTCACATCTAGCGGTGCACCAGCAAAGCACGAAGACATGTTGGTGAAGCAATCTAGCCGTGATGATGATTGAAGTTTAAGTGATTACAGGTCTACTGTAGAGAGAGTACCAATTTGTGGAGGCGTCAATATTTGTTCGAGTGACGATGCTGGCTGAATTTGGTGGCAAAGATCGGACTTCCTGCATGTAGGTATAGAGAGAGCGAGTAGAAGAGAATAGATAGAGCATTTATTTCATTCTTTTTTTTTTTCAAAATACATTTTTTTTCTTCTTTTTAACCACACATTCTTCAATAACATAATATTATACGTAAACTCAAAACTTTTCTTTAATTTTAACCACACATTTTTCATCAATCTACTATTCCAAAATGCATTTACAAAAAAATGGGGCTCAAGCATGACCAAAAGATATATAAATTTTTAAAATGATAATTATTATCTGATTATTGAAAAAAAATTTATCTGATTTTTGAATTTGAAAACTAAGATGTAAGTTTTAGGGTAATTTTCTTAAGTTTAGAATTAGAAGGTTTTTTTTTTCTTCACATTTTTTGTAAAAATTAAGATCAACCACCATCTCAAGCCCAACTTTTGAGCGTTAAGATACTGTCCAACTTGATGTCCACCCAATTAATTATTGACACATTATTTTTAAATTAACATGTCATCAATTTGGTGGGTTAATTGTGAGATTAATGAGGATAAATTTGAGGTAACATATTAATTTAAAAATGACATGTCAATAATAAATTGGGTGGACAGCAAAAATTAGACAACATATCTCAATTCAACTTCTTAGATCTCGATCAAGTTGGGCCACTTACATAGTGGAAGTGTTAATTGCACAAACAGAGAAAAAAAAATAGGAAAAAATCATAATCATCATAATTTATGATTATGTTTTTATAAATAATAATTTTAATTTTTTTTTGCATAAAACAGGTCATAGTTAACTACATTAAAAAAATGATAATAATTTGTGACCAAATTTTGTGATTATATAGGGATAATGTAATATCTATATAGTTAGATTTTTTTTCGCACCATAATCCACCCTAAAATTAAGAGAGGGTTATTCTCTCTACTCAAATCTTGTGACGAATTCTTCCATTGATTCTCTACTTTCCTTGACTCGATCCTGATCACAACCATCAATATGCGGGAGATGATTTAGAATTCGATCACAAATACATTACCAGAAGTCACATGAATGTTTATCAAATTTCGCAAAATACCTTAACAGAGATGACATGCATATACAAAATGGTCACAAATGATAACACAATATTTACCAAAGAACACGTGTTTACTAGACGTTACAAAATAATAACCGATGTAACATGAGTTATATGCAATTCTAAAAAGGGTAATTCCACAACTTTTATTTTTTGCACTACATTTTAATTGTACTTAAAGTTCTTAATCTTTGCATCTTATAGCACTTATGTCCCTAAAGGGGTTTATATCCAAAAGTCCGTCAAAATGACGTAAGTTAACTTATTTTTTCATCATATTTTTAAAAAAGTAAAAAGTGCCAACAAATATTTCTCTCATTTCAAAACATGGAAATAATATATTTTGATATGCATCATCATCAAGGATGAGGCATACTAATTAAGGAGAGGTTGAAGATAAGAATTCGATGGAAAAAAAATTAAAAAATCTAGAATGTCGGTCTTTGGCTAGAGATGCGCCACTCAAGCTAGGGCCTCATTTCATTCTCATTAGGAGAACAGATGTCCATGTAGTCAACTATTTCAGAAGTGAACCCCTTCCTCCTTTGAACCTCCTCTCGTTGTAGCTCATTTGAAAAGGATAATAGGCATAAATATACCTTTGACAAAGATTCCTCCTGACGAGCATGGCTGAGCCATGAAGGAAAGGGCAAAAGAATCATTAGCTTTCTGTGCAGAGTGCGATTAACTCTTACCAGGGTTAGCTTTATCTAAACTTAACAGCAATTCAAATGTAGTGTAACAAATAAAAATTATGGTGTCAATATAATCACATTTATAAAAATAGCCATACAAAGAGCTCAACTCGTGTTGGAGGAAAAATATACTAAGAGGTCACATGCAACCGTATTGAAATTAATAAAAATGGAAAAAAAAAAACAATAATGGTCTGTTTGATTGCGAAGGTGGAAATAAAATGAATTACATGAAACTGAATTATTTAGAATTTGTTTTATTGAAAATTGTAATTAATTGTGTTTGATTGATATAATTTTCCACCTAGTGTCTGTTTGACTTTGTTTTTCATTAAAATCGTCCATTAAAGTGATAATTTTTTTTTACCATTAGGTTAAGAATTTGTTCCAATTGCCAAAAAAAAATTAAAAAATTATTATACCGAATACCATTCGTTTGACTTTCTTTTGCATGGAAATTGTCAATAAAAGTGATAAATTTTTTTACCATTGTGCCTAGAATTTTTTCAAATTGCCAAAAAAAAAATGCAAAAGCTGGAAAATCAAAAACTGCCAAAACACAAGGAAAACAAAGTCATTCATTTCAAGGAAAATGAGGCGAGTGACATTGCGGCTGTAAAATGAATTCCAAGTAAAATAATTGCAATCAAACATTGAAAAAGTTGGAAAATGGCAAACATTTGGAAGGTATCAAACATAGCCTAAGGTCCTGTTTGATTGAGGAAAAAATTTCATGGAAAATGAAAAAGAAATTCCATCTTCCACTTTAGGCATGTTTGATAGATCAAATTTTCTTGGCAATTTATTTTCTTGATTTTGGCTCACACGGTTGGTTTTCCATGGTTTTGAGGAAAATCAATTCCCACCAATTTGGTGGGATTTGGCTTTCCAGTTAGTTTGTTTTTTGTTTTTTTTTTTTTTTGCAATGTAAATAAATTACGTCTCTTGAATAAACAATTTTCATATAAAATAAAGTCAAACGAACACCAAAAGATCTAAAATTTCAATAATTTTCACGTAGAAGATTATACTAATCAAACACAACTAATTGACAATTCCCAAAAAAAAAAAAAAATTAGGCAATTCAATTTCCTAGAATTCATTTTTTTTTTTTCATTCAAATTCCAATCTTACAATCAAACGGACCCTAGATGACACAACTACGTAGAAAAAAATGTCACAATCATTTCTTTGTTTATATATTGAATGTTTATCGATTATTATATGTTATGAAAAGATTTTAATAGATTGAATATTAATTATTTCCTATATTTAAAGGAATATTTTAACCAATTGTCTCAATGAAGATGGACTGATTTTTGATTGATTTTGTTTCCCCAAATGGAGGAAACAAGGACGTCCAAATAATTATGTGATTTGTGATCAATTAATTGGATAATTTGATTTGTGAAAAGAAAACTTAAAAGACTCTAATTTTAATATTTTATCTAAAAGGGTGAAGGGAATTGAAAAATATTGATTTTAGCCTAAAATGTTGAAAAAAATATGCTCCATGTTTCAAAGTCTTCAAGTGATTAGGGGCTAGTGGTCGGCAGTTGTAATTTTTTTTTATCATTGGGTTAAGAATTTGTTCCAATTGTCAAAAAAAAAAAAAAAAATTATCGTACAAAATATCATTCGTTTGACTTTGTTTTGCATGAAAATTGTCAATAAAAGTGATAATTTTTTTTTTATCATTGTGTTTATAATTTTTTCCAATTGCCACAAAAAAAAAAAAAAAGGCAAAAGCAAAAGCTGGAAAATCATAAACTACCAAAACACAAGGAAAACAAAGTCATTCGTTTCAAGGAAAATGAGATGCGTGACATTGCGACTGTAAAATGAATTCCAAGTAAAATAATTGCAATCAAACATTGAAAAAGTTGGAAAATGGCAAACATTCTCCATAAGAAATTTCATCTTGCACTTTAGGCATGTTTGATAGATCAAATTTTCTTGGCAATTTATTTTCTTGATTTTGGCTCACACGGCTGGTTTTCCATGGTTTTAAGGAAAAACCAATTCCAGTTTAGTTTTTATTTTATTTTTCCTTGCAATGGAAACAAATTATATCCTTTTAATGGACAATTTTCATGTAAAACAAAATCAAACGAATACCAAAAGATTCAATATTTCAATATTTTTTACGTGAAAAATTATACTAATAAAAAACAATTAATTGACAATTTTCAGGAAAACGGTTTTAGGCAATTAAATTCCCTAAAATTTATTTTCTTTCCACCCAAATTCCACTCTTACAGTCAAACGGAACCTAAATGACACAACTATGTAGAAAAAAGGTCACAATTATTTCTTTGTTTAGATATTGAATGTTTATCGATTATTATATGTTATGGAAAGATTTTAATAGATTGAATATTTAAAGGAATATTTTAACCAATTGTCTCAATGAAGATGGACTGATTTTTGATTGATTTTGTTTCCCCAATTGGAGGAAACAAGGATGTTCAAATAATTATGTGATTTGTGATCAATTAATTTATGAAAAGAAAACTTAAAAAACCTCTAATTTTAATATTTTATCTAAAAGGGTGAAGGGAATTGAAAAATATTGATTTTTAACATAAAATGTTGAAAAAGTATGCTCCATGTTTCGAAGTCATCAAGTGATTAGGGGTTAGTGGTCGGCAGTGGAAACTATTATTTTTGTTGAATCTTAATTAATGTTAATAGTCATAATCATATGTTGCATAGCGTTAGATTCTCTAAGTTTACTGTAATAAAACAAAAACAAGGGATTGGATGAATTTTTAAAGTGGAATCCAATCAAATCAATTAAGGAACTTTGTAAGAACGCTAAATTTAAACGAAAAAGTTGAATTGGGAAGTTACTTCCACCTTTCTTTTTTCACCTAACAATTTTCATAATGGCAAATATCAAAGTGGGTTCACTCATTATATTTTTGCTTCAAGATTCTTTCTCCATTACTTGTTTGTGAAAGGGACTATTTGTCAAACATTTTGCATTTTCAAAGTGGGGTTGAACCCTTTTTTTAGGTAAAAGTACCAATTTTGATTTTCCTTAAGAAATAATATTTAATTACATATTATAACAAACATGTAGAATATGAATAACGCTACTCGAACAGAGTTTAAAAACTAGGGTTGAGATATGTGTTGCGTTGACAACATTTGTGTAGCTAAGTTTTAATTTTTTATTTCAAATTGTCTAATGATGCTACCATATTTTTAAACCCTATCATTGAATCTGTTTGTGTAGCATAACTGGTAAGATATTTGTGTATTATCGATTTATCGTATTAGATAAGTTATAACATATCTCTTAAAGTGCTGAACGATTATTAATATTATTATGAAAAAAATAAAAATCTTATTTAGAGCATGTTTGGTGCACATTTTGGAAGTAGGAATGCATTTTTACTGTTGATGTGATGAGAAATATGTTATTGAAAATGAATGAAAAGTTTTGACGTGAAGAAAAATATTATTTTATTAAAAAACATGTGGTTAAAAATGATAATGAAAAAATTGATGTGGCTCAAACAGAAACTTATTAGACTTTTCCTTCGTAGTAAATAGACGCTCAACTAACAAAATAGTTCTTTGGTTTGACGTTGAACTTTGAACAAATTAGATCCTTGTCATTGTCCATCTATCTGTCTACCATATATATAAAAGATTAATTTACTTGTACAAAATGGTGTATAAAATGGTTGACAAAATCAACACTTGGTGCCCCCTATTGGAAGGGCGGCTGCTAGCATGACTCATATATATAATATATGTATATGTGCGTGTGTGTGTGTATTTTACTGTCATGCCAAACACATTCTATTCCTCCAATAGAGGAGCGTCAAGTGTCGATTTTGTCAATCATTTTGTACTCATAGCATGACTCATATATATAATGTGTGTGTGTGTGTATTTTACTGTCAAGCCAAACACACTCTACTAGCTGCATTAATCAATAAGTAATTAAACAGCAATCCCTTCAAAATATCTTAGAGGAGTCAACTACAGATCTTGTCCATCGGCATCTTCTCTTCTCTCAATGGAATACTGTTCCCAGAATCTTGAATTTTTAAATAAATAAATATTCTTCAAACCATGCATTTTTCAAGTTGATAGAAGTGACGATTCAATAATTCCTTCGCAGATCATTCTCAAGAAATAATTCCTTCGCAGATCACTCAGATCAACGCATCAAATATACAAGTTAAAAAATAAATAAATAAATAAAATTTCCCATGCGATACGTTCATCCCTAACTTTTTTAATTTATAATGCACAGTGATGCATCACAGGAACTTTACAAATTATTCTGTTAGAAGAAAAATAATTTACAAATTGCTGTACTTTGTTGAGTGGACCATGACTTTTCCTTGAGGTAGACAAAAGCTAATGTTTGGTTTTGCCCAATCTCCAAAGGAATCTCCATTTGATATCTTTCTGGCAAGTTTTTCATCATGATTCTTCATAACAAAGAAATATAACTAGAAATAATTAAGAGATAAATTTAATCACTTATATATAAATGTTTATTCTTTTCAAGAAATTAAAGAAGAAAAAGGTAATGAAGTGCTCAAATTAACACAACTTTTGTATAATATAATAATTCAATTCAACACAGATGAGGAATAATCTAACCCTGAAAATTTTCAAAAACACTCTGCCTCAAGATCTTTTATGTGTAATGCATATAAAAAAAAAAAATAGTCCTCCAATGTTACTCATGGCGGACGTTTAGTCGTCTACATGTTGGATAAATGAATGCAACTTTTCCAGCTATGGCTCTCTAAGTTTTCATCGTCTTCGTCTTCCATGCTATCCACTCCAGTCATGGAAGTTGCTCGGGAGGATCCAGTTAAGTGAAGAGGTCCTTGGGGAGAACGGGATTGGGATGTGCTCGTGCTTTGAACTTTTCGAGTATGAAGGCGATATTTCTGAAATCACGAAAAGCAAGAAAAATGACTCTAGGTCTGTCAACATAAGAAGGGAATAAGAGAAGATTTGCAAATTTATACTAACCTGCAAATGACTCTTCACTTCATCATTTGTGAGACTATCAACTTGCATAACGTCTCTGATCTGCTTAGGAGTAGCAACTGCAGAGGATGCAGACTCCCAAATGAGATGTGCAACGATTCTAAGTACATGTTTAGTACACAATATTTGGATATGACGAGATGGAATTTAATTACGACTAATATATCATGAATAACACAAAAGGTGAAAAATCAATGAATAAGTAGCAAACACAAGAACACAATTTAGTTCGACTTACACCTTCATTTCTCCTTCCATGACTAAATTTCGCTTTGCTTCAACTTATATTATCAAAATCTCATCCCAATTACTCTCTTTGTGATAAAAATATAATTTATTTCAATTCAATTTCCAATAAAAATTGCAACAAGCATCAAACACACATGTATTTCAAGTCTTAACCTTGTGGACCTCCAATTTGTTGCATTGCATCGACAAATCTCCGATGCAATTCAGGCGACCAGCATCTCCTTTGCTTCCTAGCAGTTTGCTGCTGATTTGATTGCTGTCTGTTCCTTAAATTCGATCCAACATTAGTTGCCAAAGAGGAACCTAATCTGCTACAACTTGATTTCAAGCTCAAACCATTATAACCAATATCCTTTCTAGAATTCTTAATTTCAGGTGTATAGAGCGAAAGCCCCGTCACTCCAGGCAATTTCTTCCTACCTTCCTTCCTCGCCATATAACTTTTACACCCCTTGAAAGTTACATATTCCTTTCCCATTGCACTATTTTTACCAGACCGAAACAAATCATCCATCACGGGCCGGCAAATTTCTTCTTCCACTCCCTGTTTTACCAGAAAACAAAACAAAAAAATACATAAATGGTATACACAAGAAATCAAATTAGAACAACTTCTGGTAACATCAGATTTGCTATTACTGTAATACCTTTTTTGTATCCAGTTTTAGGGTTTGGTTATTGTTATTCAAATCGAGATTCGGATATTGATGGTGATGGTGATGATCTGAATTCCATAGCTGCACAGAGCTCATCCAGTTCATTTTATCTCTATTGTTAACATCCTTTTCTGTACTGACCTTGACCTTTTCATCTTCATTATCATCATCATCATCAGGTTTCTTCAATGGTATGAATTCTTCCAAAACTGGCTGAGCATTTGATTTCTTGCACTGTTTTATCTCTTCCTCCATTGTCACGATCGCTGCAATAGAAATCCACACAATTCCATCAATATTGATTTTAAAAAGGAAGTTAAAAAAAAAAAACGAACCCATTAATAAATCCACCAAAAACCCATTCTCAGGTATATTATAAAAATAAAACAGCAAAAGTGAAGGAAAAAACAACCCAGAAAGAAAAATTCATATCCATAACTCATTTCCATATAATAAAACTGAACATTTCACATATTTTATACGCTGAAAGAATGAATTTTTCTAAGCGAAGGAAAAACATGAACTCACCATCTTTGAGCAGGAGCATGCAAAGAGGAAGCACCCGTTTGAAGGCTTCGATTTTCTCCATTTCATCCTGGAGTCCTTTGACGTAATCATCAAGCTTTAAAACCCTTTCAGAAGTATCGCTAATTATTGAAACTTCTGCAAGAAAATCACTGATAGTTTTGGGAATGTAAGTTTTTGTTGCCGATGATAATCTACAATTTAAACCCAGTGGTTCGGGTGGAATTGACGATCCCATATTTTTGCCAGAAATTTTTTATTTCAGTTTTCTTGTGGTGAATAATCTTAAGCAAGAAGCAAATGAAACGGGGAAAGACAGAATTTCTATGTATTTGTCAATGAAACGGGTGAAAGACAGAATTTCTATGTAAATGTCTATAGGTTGAACGAAAGTCTAGAGGGAGAGAGAATGAAAAAAAGTGGCTTTTTCAGTTTTCTCAATGTTTTAAAAATGAACCAGACCATGGACCCGAAAAAGAGAAAGAATTAAGGTTCAAAAAGTTGAATTGGGATCGGTGATTTTTAAAAATAAAACAATATGCTTTTACAAAAATTAGAAAAATATACATTTAAGATTTTTTTTTTTTTAAATATACATTTACATAGGTTGAACCGATTAAACCGGAAGTGGGTCACGAAGTTTCCAAAAAACGGGCTGGTTTAACGAGTTTTGGGGCAGATTCTTAATTAGGGGTTTTAGAAGTCTAATTAGACCATTTTGGTCCTGATTCACGATTTTTCAGGTTGAATCAACCAGGCTGGCGATTTTTAAAACACTGATTTTTCTTGAGAGAAGAAGAATTTGATACGCGAAGATTATGTTGAGCAGCCGAGTTTTTCGTATAGACGTGCAAATTATGAAAACTCTACTGCGATTCATTGATTCCTTTTATTCTTACATGACAAATAGATTCCTTTTATAATGAGAATTAGTGTAACAAAATTATTAAGGAATAAAATCTCAAATCGAATAAAAATATAAATATAAATCAATCGATAATGTCTTAGACTACTTTACTTAACGAGATTGACATTTTAAAATAAAATCTCAAATTTTAATATGGCATAGGAGTTCATTAAAAATCTCAACGAACAATTTGATTTGATTAAAAACACATACACAAATTTAAAGATTGGTATGTGCAAATAGGGTTGTTCGTGAGTCGGTTCGGTTCCAAAATTCTCGAGTATTTAATAAATGGAATCGTTGGGTCCAAATATAATTACGGAACCATTCGGGTTCGGTTCCGTTCCGTATCATAATTAATTTTTTTAATATTTACAACAACATTACATAAATATAACTAATGACATTTCATTCGTACCTTTTTACAAATTAACGTATCCCAATTCAAAAATATATAAATAACTAGCTGTCGAATAACATTAATTCAATGCATACAAATACCAAAAAGTAGATATTAATATTAAAATGTCGGTGATCCATATCAATAATTCATTTGCTTCAAACAGCATGTCTGCATAAAGAAAATGAAATATCAATAATTCATGGGCTAATGCGCTTTAAAATGATTTGGGCTTTAAAATTAAAATTATGAAATGATCTGATTTATTTAATTAATTTGTTAATTTATTTAAAAAAATAAAAAAATTAATTAATTCAATAAAAAAATATTTAGTTTCGATTCTTATTCGAATTTTCGGTTCTTGATCTAGACCCCGAGACCCAACCCAAACTTATCGATTCTCAATTCGGGTACCCGTTCGGATATTTAACTTATGAAGAATCGCTCAATTCGATTCGGTTCGGGACTTTTGGACACTCCTATGTGCAAGCATCACCATCGTGTAAGGGTATGTTAAGGAATAAATTTCACATTGATTAAAGATACAAACATAGACCAACTTTAAAAGTTTAGACTATTTCACTTAATCTTATTATTACCGTTTCTGATCTTGTTAGGTGACAAACATATCGTAAAAGCATTCCAATCTTAGTGCAATCTACCAAAAATATCACATTATTGCAATTGTAATAATCTCATGTCGTTTGCTTTATAGATTATGACATAAACGCCAATCAGGTATGATTTTTTTTATTTTTTTATTTTTCTCATGTCGCGTGCATGGTAAATGTGGAGTAAGAGCTTGATAATTTATATTTGACTAAAATAATTGGGTCTTTAGTTTGGCCACCGTTATTTATTATTTTTAACCATATAATCTTTCATAAAATAATATTACATGTGAAAAAAAAAATTCTTTCTTTTTCAACTACATTCTCCAAAAAAATACTGCTACCTCTGTCCCATTTATATATACTAGTTTTATTTTTCACACAAATTAAGAAATATTATTTAATGTTATTGAAAAAAAAAATTGTCAAACAATTTCATGGTTTATCCTTATTTAATTATCAATAACTGATACTAAATCGTTGTAGAAAACGATATTTTAAAAAGCATAAAGCATGGTTAGGCGTGGAAGATGAGTTTTTAAGTTTCACGAGCTTAAGGGAGCCGAGGCGAGATTTAAGCGTAAAAAAACATTTTCTTATTTTTAATATTATTTTTAATTTTTAATCATTTAATAATTAAAATAATACATATCAAACATCTAAAATTATAAAATACTATATTTACTTAATAATTCATACCATTAGTCAATTATACAATTTTCAAGTTTTTGAAATGCAAAAATGAGGATATTTTTCATTGTTTTAATTTTGAACTAGACAATTCATATTTAATATATTTATAAGAATTTCATATATGTTTTTGGAGTTTGCAACAAAATAACGAGTCTCAAGCTTATAATTAGTTAATTACATAATATAGATAGCACCATAACTTAAATCTTAATTAATTATTTAGATAAAATTATTTTTAACTTTTGTACATATAAAATCTTTTGAAGATAATACATTTTTTTCTTTTTCCTTTTCAATCACACATTATTCAATAAAATAAAATTACACGTAAACTCAAAATTTATCCTTATTTTTTAAAAATACATTATCCATCAATTTACCGTTTCAAAATAGACTCAAACAGACCAGGATAAGCACCCAATAGGGGGAGCCACTTGTCCATTTGGTGAAACTTTTGGTACATTTAGATTTTGAATCTTGCTACATGTACATTAATGATTAAATAATGAGTTACGTAATGTCACATGTCATTCAATCATTTGTCAGTTTAAAACATAGTCAGTTTTTTTATCCAATCATTCACCCCCACATCATATTATGTAACCTTTTATGTACAATTTTTATATAGAATTAGCAAAATCCTTAGATTTTTCCTGAGGAATATGGGGCGAGCGGCTAAGATTTCTACACGCTTCCCAATAAAATGGACAAGCCTTTTATAGCCATTAGATTCCATTACTTTGAAGAATCTCTAAAACTTGTATTTTTTAAATAATTCTCTAATTACATTGCAGTTGAGCATCTTCTTCCTTTTTGTCGGACACGTCAGTACCAATAGTCTTTTATTGGGTTTTCAAGAATCATCGATAATGCCCATGATTCATTTTTCTAAGATTTTCAATATTTTTGTTGGTTAAAGATTAGAGTAGGGTTGAGCATCTACTATTCCTGTTGGTCGAAATTATGAGTGGAGGTGAGCATGGATTAACCACATGATTACTATTGCTAGGTTGGGACGATTTGAAAACCCCTTTTTTTTTAAAGTTAATTCTCAATCTCGAATTGAAACGTCGAAATTGGTTGGATCCGACCCAATCTATAAACGAGAAGAGAGTTGTGTAACAATATCAGGGAACTTTCAGAATTGCAAAGAGTTTAAGTGGCACGTTAGAGCATTGTTTTATTATCTCTCATAACACGTCACTTTTTAAAAAAAAAAAATAATAATAATAATAAGCTCGTCTAGACTACTCGACAAGATGATCTAGTGCCTTGTTATTAAATTGAAAATAGTTGCACAAATCCTGAGCGATTAAAATAAATGTGTCCCTTGTGTTGATTTTTATATGTATTGTTGACTTAGTGTGCTACCAAAGAGAATAAGATTCATTCCAATCCATTGAGCCTACCGGTGGCAAAGGGCCGAGCCACCCACGAGCTTGGCTTGTGCTCGTCACGAGCCGAGCATGAGCTCAACTCGTCTTTTTTTTTAAATAAGCCTTTTTAAAAAAAAAAAAAAAAGCCATCGTTTTGACGAGCCCATGAGCCAAGCTTGTTGGCTCGCCCACGAGCCGAGTGCTCGGGCTCGTCTTTTTTATTACCAAAACTTTATGTGTGTGTGTGTGAAAGCAGAAACAATTTGTTTTTTTCTTGATTTGGGCACGATTTATATTTTATATTTTTTCCTGATTTGAGTTAGTGAATTTTTTTGTTTATTTTTTGTGTATGCCAAAGTGTGTGTGTGATTAGTTGTTTATTTTATGTGTTAGCAGAAAAAAAAAATTGTTTTTTCTTTCTTATAATTTTTTTTTCAAGTTTTTATAATTATTTTTTTTTGTTTCTAATTCTCATTCTTTTTTTGTTGTGGTAATAATTGTATGTGAACTTTAACGTGTGTGTTTTTGTTGTGGTAATAATTGAGTTGTTTGACTGAAGCGTTATATGAAATTGGATATCTATGGTGAATCAAAATTAATTTGAATGGTCATGATGACACTAAACATAAAGTACAATGGTCACGATGAATCAAAATCAACTTAGGTGGTCTTGATGACACTAAATCCTTATTTGGTCCACATTTTTTTCAAAATAAATTTTTCTTTTATTTTCAATCACATTTTTCAATAAAATAATATTACACGCAAATTCAAAAAATTTCATTATTTTTAACCACACATCTCAATTAAAATATTATTTTAAAATGCATTTTAGAAAAAACTTAACCTTGTAGAACCAAAAAAAAAAAATCATGAAATATTTATTAACTAGTGGACAATCGACACCAATAAATGGTGATGTTATGATCAGGGGCGGATGCAAGACTTTAAAGTTAGAGGAGCACATTCGAACTTACAAAGAAGTTGGGAAAAGTTTTACAATAAAAAATTTACGTCCAAAAAAAATCATACCTCATTTAATTTTGTATCCGAAAATTTACATGAGATATGATTTTTTCGGGTGTAAAACTTCGAAATTTTTTTTATATCATATTCCATATAAAAATTCCTAATAAAATGATGAAAACTTCATTGAGAAATTTGTATCGCAAAAATAATAAACGTTAATGAAATAATTGATTTTTTAAAAAAATGCGAGTTAGACGTCTTTCTTTAAAACTCTCGTTTAAAGTATTTTAACTATTTTTTATATTTGTTTGAACTATTCGATATGCCAATAAGATAGTTCTCGAAATAAGTTTCGAGATGACATAAGTAATTTGTAGATTCAATTAGCGTACGATCGTCGAAATTTTTTTAAAATTAGCATATTATCGAAATTCAAATTTATTGTAATTTTGCCCCTATTTAGTGGAGATTAAAATCAAATTTTTATTAAATTTTAATAAAAATTAAACGATTATGGATTTCATGAAATATGTTATTAAAATTAATTGTTAATTTTGATTTATATTAAAATTTAGATTTCAATCGATACAAAACATGATTTTTTTTATTAAAAAATTGGGGGGCACGTGCCCCCCAGGACCCCCACTGGGTCCGCCAGTGGTTACAATGTAGATTGTATTATTGTAGATCAAGTAATGATGACCGATGATAGAGTTTCCTCTCTTCTCTATTTGAGTGTTTTTCACGGGTTAAGGGGTGGGAGCGAGGGAATGAATTTGGGATTAGTTTTTCATTTTTCAATTTAATCATTTGAATTTTGCACTACTTATTGTCTTGCTAGTTTATTAATTTGCTAATAAGCTATGGATTGAGCTAATAAAATAGATAATTTAAAATATTTTGTTCGAAAGCAAAATAGTTTAAAATTATAAAAACTAAATATATTTTTCAATAATATGTTAAATTAAAAAAATATCAACATAATATTTTTATTTTTATTTTTTTTACTCTTTTTTCATAAATATTGTACCATTTAACTTGGCATAATAATAAAAATTTTAAATTTTAAAATTAATAAAATATTTTAAATATATAATTATGCATATATGAACGCCTACAACAATTTTTTTTTTTTTTTTGATACCCCTGCAATGCTAAGGTCATGTGCGGTCGCTTAACTCGCGCGCCTTTGTGGCTTACTCTGATTGCAATGAAACTCAGTCACACCATGAGAGATCAAGTTGGAGCTATCTTCTTTGAACTCACGAGAGATTAATTTATATGTACAAAAAAAAAAAAAAAAACTTGCATGGACATTTGTTTCAAGAGTCGTAACGTTTAGAGATGCTCTTACATTTGGATTCCAATTTTTCAGAAGAAAATTAAAAGTTGGTTGTAATTCTATTTCACTCGATCATCCTATTGCAACTTCGAGAATAATCATAATGTCTATTCTAATACAAAACGACATAGTTTATGCCAAACAATAAATATTCAGAAACCTTCTTCCCCTAAACGAAATCTTTAATAATTAGTTTTAATTTTGTTTTATAAATAATAGAATGTCTAAACTATAACCTTGGAGAATGATCATCCCAACACCGATAACATGACACACCAATTAAAAGGTGAACTAATTCATGATAGATCCCAAATTTTAAAAATCTACCAATTAATTGATGTGATATGTTATTGATGCTTAGTCAGTCTAGCAAATCAAGTATCGGTGTTTAGTAGATCATTTCTTTATAACTTTGTAATACATCTCTTAATTATGTTCAACTAACGTAACAGATATGCTATATGTGACTATCGACTTGTTTCCTTGAACAACAAAGTTCAAGTAAATGCAACTATTTTCGATAGAAACGAGAAGTAATGGGGGGTTATCGAATGGTGTACCCCCCTCACAATGTGTGCGGGTCCCGTGTGTGTTTTAAAATGACGGTTCGTGGTCCCCACCTCTCAATGTGAGTGGGGTGTAAACGATTAGGTAAAAAATTATGTACATGTAACATAATCCTACAAGATGCATTCACAATGTTTCATCACAACAATCGAGTTCACCTTGCTCATCCATATACCGGTCCAATCGACACATATGACCATCCACGGTATTATTGAATACTTCTTTAAAATACCAAAAAAATATAGAACTTATTCGTACTTAAAAAGTTTAGCTTTGAATTTACATTAAAAAAAAGTTAAAAAAAAGTTGAAAATGAACAATAAACTCTACAACCAATCAACCCCACAAAAAACTAGTCTTTCCTTTCACAAGAATGGGTTGATGAATCATTATAATTCGTACACATTTCTGTCATGATTTTTGGATCCAAAGCAAGAATATGAAAACATACCAAAATTAATGGCTTTAAAAAGGACACATGTGACATAACAATCTCTATCGCTATAAAAGCATATTATACATTATGACAAACTCATTGTGCATGACATTTGTTGTCACCCCTTGTCTCGAGGGTATCTTTTTATTCAATTATTTTTTAATGTTTTAAAAATCCGTCCGATCATCGACTCGAAAAGGAGAAATGATCAAAATGTTGAATCGGGGTCGAATCGATATTGAACCGGTGGTTTTTAAAAAATATATACATTTACACGGGTTGTTGAACCGGTTAAATCGGGAACAAATAAAGGGTTTTTCAAAAATCAATCGATTTAACGGGTTTTGGGGCAGATTTTTAGTTGGAGGTTATATAAATCTAATCGAACTGATTTTGATTCCGATTTCCATTTTTTCTGTTGAATCGATCAAGCTAATTCGATTTTTAAAACATGGTTATTTTTCCACCTTTGGTCAAAGGAAATGCTTTTCTTTCTTGAGATTAATTACCCCTAGTTGTCGGTAGTCTTTTCAAGGGCAATTTTGTCATTTCATCTCTCAACACAATCATGCTATTTGCTCGTTATTTAAAACGTGTCCCCAACACAGGCCTCACTTATAAAGAATGTGTAGAGTAGTGTCAACTATAATGCCATCGGGATAGCGGATCAAAAGCTATAGAACCTAGCGGAGGGTCTTTGAAATGACTTTTCTTTTTATTTATTATTTATCGTAAATGATGAAATCATTACAAATAGTATGATCCTTATTATTTTCAAAATATATTTTTTCTTACTTATTTTCAATTATACATTTTTCATTAAAATAATATTACACACAAATTTAAAACAATTTCTTATTTTTAACCACGTATTTCTCATCAAAATACTATTTCAAAATGTATTTTGGCAAAAAAAAAAAAAAAAAAATTGAGCTCAAACAAACTCTATATATCACTTTAAATTATTTTATTGAAATTTTTTGAATTATTTTAGATCAAATAAATTTATTTATTTAAATTATATTATTGAAATCATTAAAGAAAATCACTTTACAAAGTTTAAAATTTGATGTATTCTAATTTAAAATCATTTTTCATTTCTTAAGTGAGGAGATCATTAGATTTTTTTTAATGTCGATTGAACATTCAACAAAGTAACAACATTAGTGATCGTAAATGTATCTCGTTAACAAAGAAAAATATTATCAATCACGACGGTGCTAAAATCCCAGTAGTGATAAACAATATTACTCATTTGGCTTTTGACTTTTAAAAAAGTAATATATCGATCCTTAATTTTTCATTATAGCTACAAAATCAATAATAGGGAGGTAATCCATCCAAATCTTTGTAAAATCGTCATGAGATCATCACTATCCAATTTTACGAAGTTAGATTTTGTGTTTCATCTCGGGACAATGTCACAAAATTCAAAGTGAGATACATTTTAAAGCTATTTTCTGTCCTTGAGGAACTATTATATAACTATAAAATAAGGTCGAGCACTAACTTGCTAGCCTTCGAAAGATTTAAGTCAGAGTAATAGGTCAAGGACCAATGATGTAATTTTTCCAAAAAAAAGGGGAGGGGGGGTTCAAATGTACTGCGATCGGGTTGCCGCATTTTGAACGGCGGTGGTACTTCTTAAGATTCTCATTTTGACATCTCAGTTTCGCGACAAAAATTTTTCTTCATAATTCGATGTCTCCTAATGCCTTTTTTAACTTATTTTTTTCAAATATTTCCTTGTTTATCAATCGTGTTTCCAACCCAACTCCCACATGCATCAATCATTGCATATTGTATTATTCGTATTTGACACAAATGATGTTATTCATAAGCAACAAATTTTGTATTATAGTAAGTTTATAATGTGTTTTTATTCGTTAAACAAGAAATGATCTGTTAAATATTGATGCTTATTTATGTTAGGCTAAATATATTCATATAGCAGTTTTTAGTAAATAGACTGTATTTTAATTATATGAAAGGATGCTCAGAGTTTCGTCGCATTCTTATTCTCAAATGAATATAAATTGTTCCTAATTATGATTTCTCTCCGAAATTTTCTTTAATATGGTGTAAAAATACTCATTTGTCCTTTGTATTTTTAAATAAACAAAATAAATAATAATGCAAAAATACAATTAAATATTTGACCATCATTTTAAAACATGTTAACAATACTTTTGGACCAAATCATGAATAAAGACAAGATTTTTCGATTAATGAAATGTTGAAATTACCGGTGAATAAGTTTATGATGGATCCAAGTAATTAAATTGAATTTGTCGAGTTGATGTATCATATCGCTATCGTTTAGCATAAGATAATCATCGGCACTTAGTAGACCATTTATCTTTATTGGACAATGCGCCACAAACTGCTCTTCATCAGCAATATATACATATATGAGAATTGTTTTACTAAGGATGGTCGATCGACTTATATTAAGAAATAATAAAATGACACATTAATTAATTGGTGAATAAATTTATATTGAGTCCTAAAAATTAAATTAGATTTATTGCATCAATACGCTACACCATTAATTGTGCTTATTAATAATTTTTCATGCATGCATAGATAAGTTTTAAACAAGATTAGAACTAAAATTAAATTTTAAATAAATCAATTTTTTAGCGGAGTTGGGCATGAATTTTGGTCAGAGTTAAATCTTTTAGAATCACAAAAAAAAAAAAAAAAAAAATGTTTTATTGAACAAAAAATTACCTAGAGTTGTAGTCAATTTTGTCTCGAGAGGACCCCTAATCTAACTTCTTTTCAACAAGAGTCTCAGTTTTTATCGATAAAAGTTGCGAGTCTCATGAAATGCGTTTTTATAACTAATTGTTAATTTTGATTTAAATTTTTATCAACTTTTTTTTTACTAAATTAAATAAGGGCATAATTATCATTCAAATTAACTGAGAAAATACACTTTTTATATATATTTTCACTATTTTATCCCTTGCACTGAAAATAAACAAAACAAAAGAATAGAAAAGCTTGTTGTGTATCATCATTTTCTACTTCATTCCATTGCGGCCATAGAATTCTCATTTTGAATTGCTTTTTGCTAACCTTTTAGCGGGCAAAACTTATTATGCACATGCCAAAGTACAAAAGTTAATAAAGATTGCATCATTTCATACTTTGTCACTTTTTTTAGTGAATTTTTTTTCTATTCTTTTTTCCCCACTTCCTCTCGAATTTTTAGAGCCTTGACTAACCTTAAAAAACTGTTTTTAAGTAAAACTAGGTGTAAAATTGTACAAGTAAAGAGGTGTTTGATGCATATTATTGAGAAGAAAGTGTATTTTATGATGTGATGTGATGAAAAATATGTTGTTAGAAAATAAGAAAAAAATTTGAATTTGCATGTAATATTATTTTATTGAATAATATGCTGTTGAAAATGAGTATTGAAAGAATGAATTTTGGGAAGAATGTGGATCAAACAAGGGCTAAATACATCTTAAAATAAAAATAATTACTGATCGTGACTGATAATAACAAATTATTATTATTATTTTCATAGTTAAATAAGATTTATTTTCAAAATAAGTAATTTTTTTACCTAAAATAAAATAAGGGAAAATTGAAGCCACGATACTAAACCTTTCACTTTTTTTGTAGACTTTGTACAAACCTTTCATTTGTACCACTCACGGTACCAAACTTTTAAACAATTCGCACCCGGAATCCAAATTAACAGAAATCGTTAGTTGACCAATAGTTAAATATCTGACCAATTGTTGATCAATTTCTAAAGAGTAAATATATAACTTTATATTTTTCTTATGAAAAAAATTAAAATTAAAGAATTAAAAATCCACGTTCATCTTCTTCCTCTCTTTCCCTTTCCCTCCAACTCCTGTGAGCAGGGGCGGACCCAGCACCTGGCCAGCCCCCGTGGCCGCCTATGCTGGGTCCCCCGGAAGCATGAAGAACCGCCGAGAAGGGAAGGGAAGGAAAGAAGGCAGCGGAAGCGCCCGCTGGTGAGGGAATTTTTTTTTTCCTGTGCTATTGTTGTTCTTTGGGGGGAAGTTGATTTGGGAATTTACAAACAAAACGAAAATTAAAATCTGAAACCCAACAGAGGCAATCCAGTTAGTAGAACCGTAGAGAGGAGAGGAGAAGACGAAAATTAACTGGTGGCTGGCGGCGACTGCTGGGTCGTTGAGTGAGGGCGACTGGCGACTGGCGAGGCGATCTGCGACTTGGGTGCTGTGCTGACTGATGCGTCTGTGTTGCTGTCTCCGGCGACGACTGGTGAGGTGAGGGACGGACGATCACGTGTCTCTCGGACTCCTCGGCTGTGAGTTTTTTTTTTTTTTTGGTTTCTGCTTTTTGTTTCCATGTTCTTTTTTTAGTTTCTCGGACTCCTCGGATATAGAGATTGAGCATACAAGTCAATGTGGTTGAATTAAATCAATCCCATTCCCATTGCATAGACGAAAAGGTTAAAATCCCCTTTTTGATTGGAAAACAAATATATCAATTTTTTTTGTAAATTTTGATAAAAATTAATAAAATGTATATAAACTGTGTATATTTTGAAATAAATTTGAAAAAAAAAAAGGAATTTTAAATAATAAGGCCCAACCAAGGTAAAAGATATTGCAACATACCAAGTACGACATAATTTACTCAAACGGGGAGGTCCAACTTACCTATAAAAAAATGCCTCTTAAAGCTAATAAGACTCGTAACTTACAAATTCAAATTTATAATATTTATTATTAAAAATCAAAATAATGATCGACAAACTTAAGCAGAACATGACATCATAAACAATAAACCTAACCTTAAATTAAATTGTATAATTCATTATTATTTCTACTTTTGAATTCTATATATATTTGCATGGAGAAAGAGGTTTTCGAAAAATTGGGAGACGATTGGTTGAATGACAATTTGGTGGTGTACATGGAGAAAGAGGTTTTTGAAAAAATTGAGAACGAAGCAATATTGCAATTTTTTTAAAGCATGAGATCTCGTAGAATGCAGTTGTCTAAGATCACAGTTAAAGAGTATGTTGTATTGCGTATTTCTTTAGTACTTTTGGTTGTATTGAACTACTTTTTCATATATATATATAATTTTTACGTTTTAATGCGTTTACATATATATTGAATAATTTTTAATATTATATAATTAAATATTAATAAACGAACTCGCTCTTACGATCGCGGATGATCAACGTTGACTGGTCAACGTCCTCCCGGACTGAGCTTAGATTCTAGATCCGCCCCTGCCTGTGAGAAGTAAAATTGTAGGTGTAATCTTTGCGGCCACACCCCCTAACCATATTTGTCAAAAATCTACTAGCTCAATATCATCATTGTGAAAGTTGTTATTCCAGTAGCAGTCGAGAAGTCGCCCATGAAGGATGAATATTCATTTGGTGTTGGAAACTACATAATTTTGGGGGCACAAGAATTAGAGACAGAAAAATCAAGAATGGGAGTCAACTAAGTGTATACTTAAAAAATGTAAACTTACATATTTACCCTTTAAAAAGTGATCAGACATTCAACTATTGGTCAACTAACGGTTAAACTAATGGGTTTTGTCAATTTGGACTCCGGGTGCGAATTGTTTAAATGTTTGGTACCATGAGTGGCACAAATAAAAGGTTTAGACAAAGTCTGCAAAAAAGTGAAAAATTTGATATCGTGGCTGCAATTTTTCCTAAAAATAATGAAGGGAACTTTACATGTATAAAGTGGTTGTAAAATACAATCTCAAAATTAAGAAATTAGGTTTATTCATTTAAAAATCAGATCTTAATTAAATACAAATATTATATTAATTAAATATATTAAGGTCATAGTTTTATACAATTTATGGTCAAATTTATATATTAGCCAAAAATATAGTCGTCATAATCACAAATCACAAATTTTATAAGTCGCAACTTTTTTTTAAGTTACAAATTATCAATTTAATTGGTCAAGTATTATTTCTCGATTACAAATTACAATTTTTTAAGTTACAAATTATCAATTTAATTGGTCAAGTATTATTTCTCGATTACAAATTACAATTTTTTTACAACACGTATTATCAAATTAATAGGTTGCATAGTATTCCTTGATTACAAATCATAAATTTTATATGTTACAATTTATTAATCTATCACAAGTTATCAAATTAATAGGTCACGAATTATTATTCGATCACAAATTACAAATTTTGTAATTTACAAATTATTAGATTAATTGGTCGCAATTATTTTTCGGTCACAAATTATTAACTTAATTTATCACAATTCAACAAATTGTGAGTCACGATTACAAATTTAGTCAGAATATCATATTTTTTAGGTCACACTATTTATTTGTAACAAATTAATCAATTTATTGATCATGATCAACCAAATATTTGGTTACACACTCTTCCACCACCACCACCACCACCATTCCTGACCATTGCCTTCACCAACATCATCACCACCTCACCAACATTGCCACCTCACCAACTATAAACACCACCACCGCTAGCACCACCACCACCACCACCAACAAAACTCATCTCAAAATCACTGCAAATCCAAATCCAAATCCAAATTAAGAGCCTTCATCGCCAAATCCACCACCACCACCACCACAACAAGAACTATAAAGAAAAATCGCAACCACCCCATAGCACAACCACCACCTCCACACCAATTCAATAACCAACCAAATAGAGGGATCTCCATTGTAGCAACACTCCGCTTTGAGTGCCACACACAGTACTTGCAGCACCAACATCGATTACGAAGAAAGGAGTTCGAGGAGAGGTAGAGAGTATAGTAGAAAGAGAGAATAGACGGTTTTAAATTGCTGTAAAATCACTTCAATGACTTTTATGAGCTAATGAAGACGATGATGACATTGGAGATCTTCTATGTGCACAGTGTAGCGATGAGCGACGATGGTGGTTCAATGTGAGGGAAAGGGTAGAGAGAGACCGGAGGGGAGAAGTGATGATTAGGATTTGGATGGGGTGGGGTGGGGTGGGGTGGGTATATAAATTAATTTATAATATTATCTATTAATATTAGAATGTGGAATTATCAACTAATTTTTGTATAAACAAATCTTAAACGGTTGTAAATGGTAAGTTTATTGGTGAATGACAATTGTACTCTTGTAGTCTTAGAAACTATTACCATATGTATTCATATTCATTCCCTATAAATATAAAGTTTTGATTTTCATTATAATATACACAAGTTTATTGACTTTTATTCTCTCTTTTCACAATATGTTATTAGCACGATTCTCTCAAATCAAAGAAAATTAATCAGATACTTTTTATACATACACGAATTCATGCATGTCTATCTTAATTCGTGCATGATAGAATTCATTGTAGATTCCCACACCATTTAAATATTTATTTAGGAAAAAAAAACAAAATCTTATACGTCTGCTTCTACAATCAAAATTGCCAATAATTTGGATGGGGTGGGGTGGGTATATAAATTAATTTATAATATTATCTATTAATATTAGAATGTGGAATTATCAACTAATTTTTGTATAAACAAATCTTAAACGGTTGTAAATGGTAAGTTTATTGGTGAATGACAATTGTACTCTTGTAGTCTTAGAAACTATTACCATATGTATTCATATTCATTCCCTATAAATATAAAGTTTTGATTTTCATTATAATATACACAAGTTTATTGACTTTTATTCTCTCTTTTCACAATATGTTATTAGCACGATTCTCTCAAATCAAAGCAAATTAATCAGATACTTTTTATACATACACGAATTCATGCATGTCTATCTTAATTCGTGCATGATAGAATTCATTGTAGATTCCCACACCATTTAAATATTTATTTAGGAAAAAAAAACAAAATCTTATACGTCTGCTTCTACAATCAAAATTGCCAATATTTTGGATGGGGTGGGGTGGGTATATAAATTAATTTATAATATTATCTATTAATATTAGAATGTGGAATTATCAACTAATTTTTGTATAAACAAATCTTAAACGGTTGTAAATGGTAAGTTTATTGGTGAATGACAATTGTACTCTTGTAGTCTTAGAATCTATTACCATATGTATTCATATTCATTCCCTATAAATATAAAGTTTTGATTTTCATTATAATATACACAAGTTTATTGACTTTTATTCTCTCTTTTCACAATATGTTATTAGCACGATTCTCTCAAATCAAAGCAAATTAATCAGATACTTTTTATACATACACGAATTCATGCATGTCTATCTTAATTCGTGCATGATAGAATTCATTGTAGAGTCCCACACCATTTAAATATTTATTTAGGAAAAAAAAACAAAATCTTATACGTCTGCTTCTACAATCAAAATTGCCAATAATTTGGATGGGGTGGGGTGGGGTGGGGTGGGTATATAAATTAATTTATAATATTATCTATTAATATTAGAATGTGGAATTATCAACTAATTTTTGTATAAACAAATCTTAAACGGTTGTAAATGGTAAGTTTATTGGTGAATGACAATTGTACTCTTGTAGTCTTAGAAACTATTACCATATGTATTCATATTCATTCCCTATAAATATAAAGTTTTGATTTTCATTATAATATACACAAGTTTATTGACTTTTATTCTCTCTTTTCACAATATGTTATTAGCACGATTCTCTCAAATCAAAGAAAATTAATCAGATACTTTTTATACATACACGAATTCATGCATGTCTATCTTAATTCGTGCATGATAGAATTCATTGTAGATTCCCACACCATTTAAATATTTATTTAGGAAAAAAAAACAAAATCTTATACGTCTGCTTCTACAATCAAAATTGCCAATAATTTGGATGGGGTGGGGTGGGTATATAAATTAATTTATAATATTATCTATTAATATTAGAATGTGGAATTATCAACTAATTTTTGTATAAACAAATCTTAAACGGTTGTAAATGGTAAGTTTATTGGTGAATGACAATTGTACTCTTGTAGTCTTAGAATCTATTACCATATGTATTCATATTCATTCCCTATAAATATAAAGTTTTGATTTTCATTATAATATACACAAGTTTATTGACTTTTATTCTCTCTTTTCACAATATGTTATTAGCACGATTCTCTCAAATCAAAGCAAATTAATCAGATACTTTTTATACATACACGAATTCATGCATGTCTATCTTAATTCGTGCATGATAGAATTCATTGTAGATTCCCACGCCATTTAAATATTTATTTAGGAAAAAAAAACAAAATCTTATACGTCTGCTTCTACAATCAAAATTGCAATAATTTGGATGGGTGGGGGTGGGGTATATTACATTAATTTATAATATTAATCTATTAATATTAGAAGAAGTGATGGATTTATCAACTAAATTTTTGTTAATAAACAATCTTAAAACGGTTGTAAAATGGTAAGTTTAATTGGTTTGAATGACAATTGTACTCTTGTGTTAGTCTTAGACAACTATTACCATATGTATTCATATTTCTTTCCCGCTTAAATATAAAGTTTTGATCTTTCATTTTATAATATACACAAGTTTATTGACTTTTATTCTCTCTTTTCACAATATGTTATTAGCACGATTCTCTCAAATCAAAGCAAATTAATCAGATACTTTTTATACATACACGAATTCATGCATGTCTATCTTAATTCGTGCATGATAGAATTCATTGTAGATTCCCACACCATTTAAATATTTATTTAGGAAAAAAAAACAAAATCTTATACGTCTGCTTCTACAATCAAAATTGCCAATAATTTGGATGGGGTGGGGTGGGTATATAAATTAATTTATAATATTATCTATTAATATTAGAATGTGGAATTATCAACTAATTTTTGTATAAACAAATCTTAAACGGTTGTAAATGGTAAGTTTATTGGTGAATGACAATTGTACTCTTGTAGTCTTAGAATCTATTACCATATGTATTCATATTCATTCCCTATAAATATAAAGTTTTGATTTTCATTATAATATACACAAGTTTATTGACTTTTATTCTCTCTTTTCACAATATGTTATTAGCACGATTCTCTCAAATCAAAGCAAATTAATCAGATACTTTTTATACATACACGAATTCATGCATGTCTATCTTAATTCGTGCATGATAGAATTCATTGTAGAGTCCCACACCATTTAAATATTTATTTAGGAAAAAAAAACAAAATCTTATACGTCTGCTTCTACAATCAAAATTGCCAATAATTTGGATGGGGTGGGGTGGGGTGGGGTGGGTATATAAATTAATTTATAATATTATCTATTAATATTAGAATGTGGAATTATCAACTAATTTTTGTATAAACAAATCTTAAACGGTTGTAAATGGTAAGTTTATTGGTGAATGACAATTGTACTCTTGTAGTCTTAGAAACTATTACCATATGTATTCATATTCATTCCCTATAAATATAAAGTTTTGATTTTCATTATAATATACACAAGTTTATTGACTTTTATTCTCTCTTTTCACAATATGTTATTAGCACGATTCTCTCAAATCAAAGCAAATTAATCAGATACTTTTTATACATACACGAATTCATGCATGTCTATCTTAATTCGTGCATGATAGAATTCATTGTAGATTCCCACACCATTTAAATATTTATTTAGGAAAAAAAAACAAAATCTTATACGTCTGCTTCTACAATCAAAATTGCCAATAATTTGGATGGGGTGGGGTGGGTATATAAATTAATTTATAATATTATCTATTAATATTAGAATGTGGAATTATCAACTAATTTTTGTATAAACAAATCTTAAACGGTTGTAAATGGTAAGTTTATTGGTGAATGACAATTGTACTCTTGTAGTCTTAGAAACTATTACCATATGTATTCATATTCATTCCCTATAAATATAAAGTTTTGATTTTCATTATAATATACACAAGTTTATTGACTTTTATTCTCTCTTTTCACAATATGTTATTAGCACGATTCTCTCAAAATCAGAGCAAATTAATCAGATGCTTTTTATACATACACGAATTCATGCATGTCTATCTTAATTCGTGCATGATAGAATTCATTGTAGATTCCCACACCATTTAAATATTTATTTAGGAAAAAAAAAACAAAATCTTATACGTCTGCTTCTACAATCAAAATTGCCAATAGGCCATAAGCAAATTTTGAATTATGTAATCATTCTTTATGAAGCGTTATTTGTTTTTGTTCTTTACTAAATTCAACCCCAAGATATAGGTTCACCTATCAATGATGACATCATGAATAGTCCACTTGGGATATTGGACCAGATGCTAAATTTACGAAGGTATTGTCATTTAATCTGTGATTTGTTTTAATTTGTGATTTATGCTTTGTGGATGTGATCTTATTAATATTGACATGTTTTATGTTTGTTTAACGTATATATTATTGTCGTTGTTGAAATTTTTTTATTGATAATCTATTATATTATGGCTCCTAAATAACACACTAATCTTGTTGTTCTTGTTATATTTTATTTGCTCTCGAAGAACATACTTAAAAATTATGTTTTTACTCATGAAGAGTAAATTCTTATACAATTTATTATTTCAAATAATAATATATTTTTGCTCCCAAAGAGTATGACATTACGATTCCAATATTCTAGAAGAATATTACTTATAAATTTGTCTATTACAAATATTGTTGCTCCTTAAGTAGCATATTATTATTGATATTCTAGTTAGATTTTACTTGCTCCCAAAAAATATAATTATGTAAAATCTAACATAAATTACGTTTTTACTCTAGAAGAGTAAATCCTTAAATAATTTTATTATAATAATATTTGATTCCTCATGAAGAGCATAATTTGATATATTACTCTTGAAGAAACAAATATATGGCTCCTGAAGAGCTAATATTTCGAAATAATATTTCATTGATGTCCCTAAAGTTTCACAACATCATAATTAATATTTCAAAAGAATATTACTTAACCCTGAAGAGCATGAATTATAATTTTCAATATTTCAGAAAAATATAAACATATTGCTTTTGAATGAGTAATAATAAATACAACGTGCTCTCAAAGTAGACGTTTCGAAAAACGTATCGTTTTGAATTCATGTTTATCTCTGAAGGACAACATGTAATTAATATCATAAGGATATTGATTAGTTTGATTACTTAAATGATATATAATTATATTCTTAAATAATCGAATTATATCTTATATGGAATCAAAAATTCAATTTGATTTTATTGTTTGACACGATCAGTTGGACCACCACTATATCAAAATGATGTGAAATTAAAAATTCAAATGAACGTTCAACGAAATACCAGAAGATTCTTCAATCGAATGATTTCCTATATATTATTTGTTCTCTTTATCGACAATTGATCATTATACATCAATAATTAAAATAAGGATTGAATTCCCTATATTTTTGAAAATTAATTAGGGTGATAAATGGGGCCCGTTACCCACCACATTGACTATCTAGATATTTTTTGTATCTAATAGGTTTGATACAAATACTAGATAATTGCATGGTTTTTACAACCTAAAGTTTGCAAAAACATTGTTCAAATTATGAGCATAATTTTCAGATTATACAATCAAGACGGCGTGTCTTGTTAACACTAGTAATCCTAAATCTCAACTTCTTAATAAGTGTTAGTTGAGATGTCGATAAATAATTTAACATTATTGTTTGTCAAACGTCTCCAATTAATTTAATTGAGAACAAAATACTTTCAATTTCTGTTTAGAGAATGCATAATGCCAACATCAAGTTTCCCCTATTATAATTGGCTTGTGGTTAGAGCTTGATTTCTTCATCTAATTATTTAATAGTGCGATATATGTACAATTAATCCACAGCATTGCTTTAAGATGAAAAATTAAGAATGTTAAGAATAAATGTGTTGCATTAACCCTTATCCTAAATGTGTGATATTTTATAACTCAGAAAAAAATGACTGTCAATTTGATTTGACAATTCTCTCAGTGTTTGGGGGAGAATTAAGAAGATGAAAATAATGTACAAATGCATCAATATTTAAGTCCTCGCAAAAGACAATTCGAACCAGAAGTTCGGAGGATAATTCATTTAGATGCATTTACTGACCAAAGTGGTTAACAATCTCACACATCAGCTTTAAATGCTTAAACTCGAATTGACTCCTAAAATGACAATTTGTTAATATTATATTTGATAAATTCATGACACGCTTGAAGCGTGATGATATTTGATTCTTTTACAAAATCCTCCAAACAAAATGGAGCAATTGGTAAAGATTGTCTTATTAAGGAAGCATATACTCTTAATGAATGTAACATTTTATAAAACTCCAAAGGTGGTTCAGATACTTGAAATAATGAAAATTGAGATATCTAAATAAGTTATGTTATTATGTGAAAAGAAAATAGAATCGAAAAAAGAAAAAAAAAGTTGTCGGCAACATTTTTGTGCACAATGTACCGCTTCATATTATGAATAGTGAGGATATCGAAATAAATGTATTGAAGTAATAATTGGGCAAATAAAATGACGTATGTGGTATAATCGTCTTAGCGAATACTTATTGAAGGAAAACTATAAAAATGACGATATCTACCCATGTGTTTTCATAAAGAAAACAAATATTGGATTTGCAATTATGGGAGTTTATGTTGATGACTTAAATTTAATTGGAATTTCTGAAAAGTTCAACAAAACTGCAGATTATTTGAAAAATGAATTTCAGATGAAAATTTGAGAAAAATCAAATTCTATCTTGGATTGCAGATTAGACATTTTGCAGAAGGATTATTTGTTCATCAATCTACTTATACAAAAAAAGTCTTAAACGATTTTATATGGATAATGCACATCCATTGGCATCACCTATGATTGTTCGATTACTTGGTGTTAAAAATAATCCTTTTCGTTCACTTGAAAGTGGAGAACAAACTCTTGGTTCTGAAGTAGTATATCTTAGTACAATTGGAACATTAACTTATCTTATAAATTGTACTCTACCCGACATAGTTTTTCTATAAATCTCCTTGTAAGATATAGTTCTACACCAATATAAAGATATTGGAATGGTGTTAAACATATTTTTCGTTACCTAGAATGTAATATTAATTTGGGATTATTTTATTCTCAAAGTCGGGATCTGTTTTAGTGGGATATATAGATGCAGGTTATCTTTCTGACCCACACAAAGCTAAATCATAAATAGGATACATGTTTACACATGGAGGAAAAGTTATATCATGGAGATATGTGAGGTAATCCTTGATAGCAACATCCTCAAATCATACTAAAATTATTGCAATCCATGAAACAAGTTGAGAATGTGTATAGTTGAGGAACATGACTTATCACATCCAAGCATCATGCAGATTAATTTCAACAAAAGATAGTTCAACAATTTTGTATGAAGATAATGTTACTTGTATTACACAACTAAAATGAGGTTATATGAAAGGTGCCAAGACGAATCATATTTCTCCAAAATTCTTTCATACATGTGAACTTCAGAAAAATGACGACTTCAATATTCAACAAATTCGTTTAAGTGACAATGTGGCTGATTTATTTACAAAATCACTGTCAACATCTACATTCAAGAAATTGGTTCACAATATTGAAATGTGTCGACTCATAAATTTTTAGTGATCAATATCGAGGGCAGTAGTTGTACTCTTTTTCTTTCGCTTATGTTTTATCCCACTAAATTTTTCTAACAAGGTTTTAATGAGGCAACATTTATCTTTAATACTCCAAAATAACCGTAGTCTTTTTCCTTTGTTTGATTTTTTTTGTCTCATTAGATTTTTATCAAACAAGGTTTTAACGAGACAGATATTTTGTAACGTGTCATTCAAGGATAGTGTTGTAAATGGTAAGTTTATTGGTGAATGACAATTGTACCCTTGCAACCATAGAAATTATTACCATGTGTATTCCTATTCTTTCCTTATAGATATAGAACTTTGATTCTCATTATAGTACATACAAGTCTATTGACTTTTATTCTCTCTTCTCCTTTTCTCTCTTTTCACAACATAAACTTGATTTTTGAAATTGGAACTTACCTCTAGGGTTGTTCGTGAGTCGGGTCGGTTTGGTTCTGCTCGGTTTCAAAATTTTCGGGTATTTAATAAATGGACATCGGGTCCAAATATAATTATGGAACCGTTCGAGTTCTGTTCAGTTCAGTTCCTTTCAATTCCATACCATAATTAAATTTTTTAACATTTACAGCAACACTACATAAATATAATTAATGATATTTCATTCGTAACTTTTACAAATTAACGTAGCCCAATTCAAAAATATATAAATAACTAGATGTCGAATAACATTAATTCAATGTATACAAATACCAAAAAGTAGATATTAATATTAAAATATCGGTGAACTATATCAATTAATTTGCTTCAAGCAGCCAGCCTGCATAAAGAAAATGAAATATAAATTAAAAATTCCTAAATATTGAGGTCCAAGACTTAAAATTATGAATGGTCTGATTTATTTATTTAATTTGTTAATTTATTTAGAAAAAAATAAAATAATTTAATTAATTCAATAAAAAATAAAAAAAAATTATTTAGTTTCGGTTCTTGGTCTAGACCCAAGACCCGACCCATACCCATCGGTTCTCGATTCAGGTACTCGTTCGGATATTTAACTTATGAAGAACCACTCGATTCGGTTCGATTTGGGACACCCTTACTTACCTTCATGTAATTTCCACAATTATGAATTATTCGGATCCCCATGACAAGAGTAGGGTTGGGCGGTGGTTAGTTTTTGTATGGACTTCAGCCCAGTTTATTGTTGCTTTGTTTGGGCTGTGGCCCAACTTCAATACATACTTTAAGTTTAAAGAAATAAATTCAAAAATTAATGTAGTTGGGTTTTATGATGTAATTTAGTTATTTTACTTATTTTTTACAAAAATAATTTGATTTAATTAATTTTTCAAGACTTGCTTTTAGTTTTAAATCAAGATTAAATGTCCTAAAAACTGGAGTTGGAAGTCTCATTTCATTTTGAGTTTTAAAAAGAATAAAAATATTCTAATCAGAAAAATTTATAGTTTGATTGTAGACATTTCACGTTCACAAATAATTTATTTTGGCATTTTGAACATTGACCACACAAATTCACGAGTATTTATGTAAATCAAGCTTCCTTTTTTGTGGTTTATAAGCACAATTCATATAAATAAGTAAAAGTTAGCTCAAAAATAAGGCATTTCTCATTTTCTTTATACACAAAGAAAAGTATTACAATTTCTCGTATTTCGGCTTATAGGTTCTTAACATTTACAATGTATTTACAACTTGCATTGTTCTCCTTTTGATATATGGGTGTGTATAACACAATACATCACGGATCAACCCGCTTTCCCTGAACCTGCTAGCAAAAAGCTAACCCGAATAATCATCAACCTTTATCGATCCAAAGCAGAAAGAAATGGAGTTTGAGATACTCTTCGCCGAGAGCTCACTGGCGAGGTTTGTTGCCTGAGTTCAGACAATCTACTTCTTTCATCGGACATTCTGTTCTGGAAAGAAAAAAAAAAAACAAAAATTGAGTTTGATTAAAACTTATTTATTTACTTAAAAGTAAAACTTTTAAACGTAGCCAACCATGCAAGGAAGTACATAATCAAGAAACAAATAAGAGATGAAAACAATTTGCTTCTTGTTATTTAGTACAGCAAATTAAAGAGGTAGACAATGCACACATTTACCTTCAGTTTAACATCTTGTAGCTCCATCTCGAGAGAGAGAACTCGATTTTTCAGCTGCTCAAGTGCTTCCTCAGCTACAGATGGACTTATCTCAGATGTTGGTCTCCTTATTCCGGCAGCCTGTTTTTACAATTCGAAAAACGAGATGAGCTAAACCCCCCACAGCTGTTGTATTTTTTAACAATTAGGATTCAAATATAATGTCATAAAACATACATAGATAGGCAGTACACGAACTGCATGCTAGAGGGATGCTACTGGTACACACAGAAGGCAATGGTTTCTAAAATACGTAAGGCCAACAGTTGCTTTGATATAAAGAATGACTTCCAAAAATGAAGGCCCCCAGACATTGGCAAAAAAGAAAACCACAATTATTGTTAACTATAAGAGAAAATATTTGTGGCAACACATGGACCAGAAAAATTGTGCTCAAAAGTGCCATATATTTTGTTTGAAAGAATGATCAGAACAAGGTTTTGCTTTATAGGGAAAAAAAAATATACTGTAAGATCCCAGGGACGAAGTTCTCTGACCTTTAGTATGTTGGTACACAAGCCAATTAACTTCTGCGCTAATTGCAGCCTCTCCTCTTCAGTTTCCTGTTTCAGACAAGTTTTGACGTTAGAGTATTCAACTCTCTCTCTCTCTTTCTCTCTCGTGCTTGCACAGAAGGTTTTTATTTTTTTTATTTCACATTACCTTCAATTTATTGTCCAGCCATTGCTCCTCATCAAAGTTAATATAAGGGTTTAGTCCATTTGATGCACGGAAGCGTGCTAGCTCTTCCTTGACACGTGAAAGAAATGCCTCAGTTCTTAGTAGTTTGATGCTAAGATCTTCGTTTTGACACTTCAATAAGCTGTTCTCTTCCTGAAACATGATAAGAGATTCCAGTTGACAATCTTAGTGCAGAAATGTTAAAACAGATCTTTCTAATGACAAGAAAACAAATGGTGTTTTGCATAAAGAATCTTTACTATTCACTCTTGGAATTGACTTCTTTAGTACAAAAACACAGGCCATCAATAACAATTTTGGCCTTCGTTCTACCTTGGGAAGTGTTTCATCTGAAATGCTTTTGCACTCCTAATTAGAATTGGGGGGTGGCAAATTAAGTTACTTGCCTTGATTTTAGTGTGGTGGTGGATGCGTTGTTGGAGATTTTGATGACCAGACAATTTCTTGACTTCGGCTTCAAGTTCCATCACCCTCTTCTTGTGATTAATGTTGTCCACCTGAGAGAATTAGAAGATAGTCAAAATCAAAGAGTCCAAAAAAGAGTTCTTTCTGCAATCATGTTGGAGAAAAAAAATACTAAGATCTTTGAAAGCCTCTACCCTTAACATCTGGCTTTCAGTTGTGAGCAACTGATCTTTATGGCTCAATTTTTCCAGGGTAATCTGTGCAGCCACCATTTCAGCCTGTTTTCTCTCAATCTCCTCCAGCCATCTAGAATAAGATTTCATAGCAATTTGGGCATGTCAGGAAATTAAAAAGTTTAGCAACTAAATATCCAATTTAATAATAAAGTTGATTACCCTTTCTTCTCGTTAATAAAGTCATTTATTTGCTGTTTGAGTTTAACTACTTCCTGTTCCTGCAAGCATGAAATAGTCCATATCAGATGTAAATTACAACTCAGAATCACAGTTATTGAAGCAATATGTACCTAACTTGAGGGGAAATAAGGAGTACCTTAACTTGAGCTTCAACGTTATGATATTGAGACTCCTCAATTAATGTGTGAAGCTGCTGATTATCCATTAAAGTCTAGCAATGACAGAGAAAATGAGAATGTCATGCACGCTCACGCCTGAATTCACTCAGAATTTAAGTTTCCCATGGGTAAATGACGCAGGATGCTATGGAACTATTATAGGAAAGGGGAAAAGGAAGAGAAAGAAAAGGAGACAAGAAGAGAAGAGATGAGGGCAAAAGAAATCAATTTTTATTCATATAATCTGGTTCTTTTATTACGAAGCATAGCATAGGGTTTCAATGATTATATTTTAAGTAGGAAATATATAATGAAAGCTATTAAACAAACTCTAATGATGTTTTCTAAAATATGAATCAAAATATAGTAGTATCTCAGAACACACTTTCAACTATAAACAATGAGATTAAAACATAGGTCTCAGTTTGCAACTTACCGCATAACTGTTCATGTTCAATTTTACACCTAGTAAATCCCGAATTACATCATGGGTCATGCTTTCAGTGGCAGCTAATCTAGCCTTCAGCGTGAATATCTGCAATAGAATGTGAGCCTAGTGGATAAAATGTTTACTTTAGTGGTACCAGTATTCATTCGTGAAACCTACCTCTTTTTGTCTGCTTGCAGCTATGGCCTCAAGTTCTTCTACACGTTGTCTTCCTGCACTAAGCTCCTCATCTCTGTCGGACTTTATTTGTTGAACTAAGCCCAATCCAATGCATTTGAAAGGGGAACCTCCTCCCCTAGATTTTGAAGAATTTTTTTCCAATTTGTTGATTGATGAAGTTCCATGAGTAGCAGGGACTTCTGATTTGATTTGTTCTAACATGGCTTCCAATGATTTGAACTGTCATAAAATTGGCAGTTAATGCTGTTTAGTCATTGGAGGTTGATCCCTATATGTTTTACAATGTAATTTACTGTGATGCTTATAGGGAAAAAAGTTATTTATTTTGAAAGTAACTCTTGCTTTTATGTCAAAATAAGCAACTTAATTCCAACTTTGACTAATAAATTTATTTGCATACTTCTTTACTTATAAGTAATCTTTTTAATCTGAGCAAAAAATGCTCTTATTCCCACCTTTTGCTTGTATTCACAAGCCTGTGCCTCGGCATGCAAATTTAGCTCAGATACATGATCTTTACATTGGGCTATCTGTTGAAGAAAGACAAGAAAATGAATAATAATGTTGAAAGAGAGTATTTGACTGAAAACAACCGACAGTGACTACCGCGAGAAAGTTCGTAGACAATCCATCCAATGAGAACAACTTTACCTCTCCATCTCTGACAGCTATTTCTCTTTCAAGAATTTGTACTCGTTGAAGAGTTTCTTGAAGGTTCTTCTCCTTTTCATCCAGTTGTCTGAAGTCAAAACTTATAAGTACCAAGACATTTGTAAGCAGTTATCTAATATATCTACTTCAATGGAATAATTAATTGAAACCTTTTTAAATCAGAATCATTGCTTTCGACATTTTGCATTTGTTGCTTAACAACATGAAGTTCCAGTTCCAGTTCCTCTCTCTCCAATCGCTGGCGTTCAGCTTCTCCTTTGACAATGCCAACCTTAGAAAGCAAAAATCTTGTCAAAGAAACGACAAAGGATAGTATTCATGTATGGGTCTATCCATCTAGGAAGAGGGATACCTTTTGTTCAAGTACATCAACAGTACATTCTAGCTCCTCAATGGACCGCTCTAATAGTTTGACTTCCTTGTCCTTCTCCTCAGCATGAATTTTTCTAGTTTCTGCAATCTGTCATAACCAAACAGACATATTAAAGGGGCCTATCAGTTAATTCAGTACATAATTAGCCGAAAAAGTTTCCCACAGACAACATTACCTCTTGTGCTTCTACAGAGATTGCTCTGTTTTCATCAGCAACTGCTCGTGCCATCTCAAGCTCTTCAGTCAAATTAAGGACTTTGTCGTGAAGATCATCCCTCTGACCGGTGACAGTATCCAAATTGCTCTTCAAGAATTCAGACACCTTGTTCATTTCAGCAAGAGCAGCCTCCATTTCAGTAATTTCTATTCTCAAGTTCTCGTTTATGTTACTTCTCTGTATCAATCTCTTCTCCATGGACATTTTTGCTTCTAACGCTTCTTTAAAATTGGTCATCAACTCTTCGTTTTTGCAGGATAATGAATTTATAGTTTCGCGCTCTTTCACAATATCCATGTCAAGAGCAGATATTATTGCTACCTTCTCTTGCAGTTGAGTTTCAAGTTTTTGACTTTCAGCAACAGCTTGGTCCAGTTCACTAGATTTTTTATCAAAATCTTTTTCTAAGGCACTTAGAGAGGCCAAAAGTTCTTCAATCTCATCCTTTTGATCCTTACTATTAGATGCAGACTCCTGCAGCAAGCTGAAATCAAATAACAGCCCCTTGAGAATATCATCCTTCCTGGACAACTCAATTTCAAGAGAGGAAGTCTGAGATTTCAGCTCTGTTACAATATTCTCCAAGTTTTCAAACTCTTCCAAAAATTTGGAAGCCCTCTCCACTTCCTTAACGATATTTTGGAACATATCCTCTATAACCAAAACCTTCTCAGTAGTTAATTTTAGTATCTTGTCACCGATAGTATCAATGGATTTCATCAAATCAACATTTTTCACAATGTTGGAGCTCAAAGCGTTGAGGCATTCATACTCATTATTCTCACGAGCTCCAAGTTTATTTCTCAAGAAAGCATTCTCTTCATTCAAACCCTGAATTTTTGAAGACAACTTGTCTTTGACTACAGATTGAGAATGTTGAAGGGTTTCCAATTCTTTCCTTGTAAGGTTTAGATCTTCATTTAACTTGACAATGTGATTCTGCAACGACAAAATGTTTTCTCTCAATCTATGATTTTCTACATCAAGTTCGTTGGTATCTTTTAGATATGATTCAAACTCGGCTTTCTTATCCTCCAAATCCTGGAAAAGTTCACAGTGCTCTGCCTTTGCCTTTGTTAAATCATCCTGCAGGGCCTCATTTTCCTTTTCAAAGCAGCTCATTTTTTTAAGCTCTTCATCTTTCAATTCTGCCTCGTGTTGAAGCCTGCACAATTCAGTTTCCAGTAAACAGATGTCATTTTGCAATACCTGTTTTTGTTGATAAAGCTCAGAGATATTACTTGAAGAAGTTTGAAGAGCTGTTTCCTTCACCTCAATGTCTTTTAATAACTTTGCTTGCTGTGATTCAAGATTTTGAACCTGGGACAAGAGGGTTCTCTTTGCTTCCACCCATTCTTCAAATGCACCTTTCAAGCTAATATTTGAATGTGCAATTTCTTTTAATGACAGAACATCTTGCTTAAGAGCTTTGTTTACAGTGTCCATCCGGGCAATTGTTAAAAACCTTTCGTCAAGCTCTGACAACAATTTCTGCTGCTTCCGTGTTATTTTTTCAACTTCTTTTTGCAGGAAAGCATACTCAATTTCCTTCTCCTTCAATATCAACTCATTTGAAGCAGCATTCATGCTCTGGAAAATTATACCTTTCTTGAAGTTTTCAAGGACTTCAAAGGAACTGATTTCTGCACTCTGGGCGTCAGCTTTTAGGAGCGCCAGCTGCTTTAATTCAGATGACATGATTAAAAATTCAAAATCTTTTGCAGACAATTCCATCATGAAATTCTCTTCCTGATATTCAAGAAGTTTGTCTTTATCCTTTAATAGTCTTTCTTGATCCAGAAGAGATGCTAATACATTCAAGTTACTGAGATCGAGCTCCTTCATCAGGACAGAAAGTTCAGATCCCATATGATTTGACCGTTGTAACATTAACTCTTCTTGTAACTGTAGATCTTGTATCTTCTTCTCAAAAGAGGCAAGCTTTATGGTGAGCTCCCCAGATTCGTCTACTTTGCTTGATATACTATCAAAACTTTTCTTAATATCTGCCAATAACTTCCCCTCGAGTATTCTACACATTTCAAGCTCTCTCTGTGATCTAAGATTATGCTCCCGGAGTTCAGAAAATTTGGAATTCGATTCGAATATACCACGGTGAAGAAGACCATTTTCTGCATTGAGCCCATTTGATGTTTCTAAGAGAATTCCCATGTGACAAAGATGCAGAACAGACATGGAAAAATCCTTAACGATAATCTCAGACCATACTTCCTCAAGAGACAACCTGATCAATCTCGTTGACTCGCAAAGTTGGGAATTCATGCCTAGGAAATCCGATGATATGGCCATGCAGTCTTCAATGGAAGTAGTTTGGACGTGTGAAACAATTTCTTCTAGTTCCAATACCAGGCTCTTCATATCCACAATCTCTGATTCATACTGCTGCTCAAATTTCTCATAATGCTGAACTTTCAGATTATTGGAGGACTGCAAGTTCTGAACTTCTATGGTAAGGAAATCTCTTTCATTGATCAAGGTGTTCTCCTTTTCCTTCAGCTCATGGATGTTAAGCTTCAAGGTTTCATTAGCTATCATCAGCTCATTTATCATTATGTCTGCTTCTTTCATGGTGTCTTGAACCTCTTCAAATTTCTCAAGAACACAAGAAGCTTCAATGGATTTCTGGGCAGCAACTGCCTTGGCATCACCAAGTTCAGCCTCCAGTAACTGCAGAAAATGGAGATTTGGTAGTATTACAACACATGATTGTGGAACTGGTGACAAATGAATTGTATGCGTATAATTGTATTTTTCTCTTGTGATAATTGTAGTTATTGTAGAGACACTTGGTTAAATGCCAGGAAAGAGGAAATGTAATGTTGAAAGAAAGTATGACATGGGAAATTGGAAAAGAAAACTGAAGTTCAGGTATGAAGATGGAGCATTAAAGCAAACTGCATAGGTAATTTCCAATATGAAATGTAACAAAAATAATATCCTACCTGTTTAAGATGGAACCAGGAAGTGAAAGATTCTTGTACGATTTCTTCTACTCCCCTTAGTTTGCCATCCAAAGCAGCAATTTTTAGCTCAAAATTTACTTCAAAGTTATATATAGAACTATGTAGCACAAGTACTTGATTCATCAATGATTCAATGCTCTTCTTGTGACGTTTTTCAGCCATCCAGACACCTTCTTTCTCATGATGTAATTTGGCCATCTCGGCTTGCAATCCTTGAATACTTTGAAGAGCAGATTCTATCTCTTCCTTTAGAAGAGTAGTGCTAGCATCTTTACCATTCACACCCTTCAAAGTTTGTTCACATGCCGAACTATTACAATCGAACATGCATTCATCCATATGATTTGCAGTGAAAGAACATTTTGAAGTCTCACTTATCGCATCTTCAAGAACACACGATTCTACTTGGCTGGTGTCCTGTTCTGTTCCTTTACCAGACTGCAATAATACCAAAATAATAATATATAAAAACACAATAATGTATTTATTCCGTAACAAAATAAGTTGACTGGAATATACAGGGTACAGTTTGAGAAATAGAAACATTAGCTTACCCACGTTTGACATTTGTCGCCAGCGGGAAAACAATACGAACTTTCTAAAGCATTATCTTCACCAGAACCTCCAATCTGCTCCAGATACCCATTCATGCATAATTTCAGTGTTGAAACTCCAGATTTTAGCTGCCCGAGTTTTTCCATGGCTTCCAAGATGTTATTTTCTTCAGTTTCTTCAAGTTTCCTCCAAAGAGCCTTAGCATGTATCTGTTCCTCGGATAGCTGCAGTTTTAGTTTGGCAGAGCATTCTTCTAATGATTTCATTTCCAATCTGAGGATCTCATTCTGTTTATCTGCCTCGTCAGTTCTTGATGACTGATTGTGGATAATGGCGTCTTTTTGAATAATCACTTCTGCGGCTTGTCTAAGCTGCATGTCCTTATTATTTAAAGCATTCACATGGTTAGAATTTAACTCAAACAACCGGTTCATAATCACAAAAGCTGCTGTTGCACAGCATGATGCATTTCTAAGTTGATCCTCTCCATGTTTGATTTTGCTCTCCAGCCCTTCAATAACAGACGTCTTGGCATTTAATTTGGATGTTAAAAGGAGAATCTCTTTGTCCTTTTCACTGCATTCTTGCTGGTGCGTTTCAGTCATTACCAATGCTGCCCCTCTCAATGACCTTAACATGCATTCCATATCGTTTCTCTTATTCATCGCATCTTTTAAGCATTGATTGAGCTCTTCAATTAATACTTCTTTTTCAAGAAAATAAGTTTTCATCCTCCCAAGTTGTTCGGAGATCAAATTTCTTTTCTGAGGGAATGAACTGGAAATATCATCAAGCTGGTCAGAGATGTCTTTGAGAGCCTCATGCCCACCAGTAAGAACACCTTCAATCTCATTGGTCAATCTTTCCCATTCTTCTGACAGGTTTCTTAATTGATTTTCTTTGTGTTCTAGCATTTGAGCTAATCTTGTGTTCTCTTGAGTCCTCGCACATAAATTCTCCTCCAGATCTTTCATCTCAGCTTGAAATAGAACTAACTTCTCCCTGGTATCCATCTCTTTCAAGCTACTATCTTGGACTTCCTGTTGAAGAACAGCAAGTTCTTCTTGCAAGCAAATAATCACCTCAGCAGTTTCTGCCTCGACCTGCTTGCTGACTTCATCCCTTTCTTCTTCTTTAGATGCTTGAAATGAATGATCAGTTTGATACCACTGATTCAATCTCTTGGCCTTTTCAAGAGAATCATGCATCTTCTTCAACTTTGCTTCAATAGGAGAAACATTACTTTCGGAGAGATTAAAGGATGAAATATCTCTAAACTCTTGAGCATGAAAATGCTCCTTTAAAGAAGAGATTTCAAGCTTATGTTTATGCAATATTTCAGCATAGTTGCTGTTAGAGTTACGGAGCTCCTCTAGCTCATTCAACGTTAGAAATTGCTGAGACTCAAGAACTTCAATAACAGATTTTGCTTTCTCGAGTTCTTCTTGGACATCTTCACAATTTTGAGTAATAGACAGAATCATTTCCTTTGACGACTGAAGTTCTCTGTTCAGAGATTGTGCCATTTCCTCCACTTTAAAAGCGTTTGACTTCTCTTCTTTAAGAATAATTTTCAAAATGTCCAACTCCAGTTGCAAACCCACAATATCTTCTTTGTGTGTCATAAAATTTCCGTACCTAGTTTGGCCCTTCTCTTGCTTCTTGGCCAATATTATCTGCTCATTTGGAGTAGCCATAATCAATGTCAAGAAAAGAGTTATAAGAAGAAATTAAAGACAGTCAAGGAAGTGGGAGATTTGATTAAATAGCCTGGTCAACAATAGTATTTGGCTCTATTGTTAAAAATACTATTTTGCGCTTACTTTCTATATTTGCAAAATATGTCTTGTATCTTTTAGTTGTTAGGTCGTTTGGGTTATATCTCACAATTCTTCCGTTTGGATCGTAAGTTCTTAGAACTAATCTTGGGAATCTTAGTTCAATATTTTCTTGTAACCAAATCAAGTATTATTGTTGTTCGAATTGGTGATATCTAATAGTTTTTAGGATCTTATCCCACTTTTCTGCGTTATTTTCTCTTCTAAGTTCTTCAAGAAGTATCCTAATTTCTCTGGATCTTAGTTTACTGGTATTATCTTGGATTTTTCTAAATCTTTCAACATCTTCTCTTTCCTCGTGATTCGTTAATTAAATTAATCAGGACCGCTATTTATACGATATCTTTTTAACTTTTCAATTTGTTCTAGATATTCTCTATATTTTGTTAATTTTTCAAAAGCTCTAGGTTGGTCTTCTTTAGTTATATATCCAAATGCAATTTCTTCTGAAACTTCTTCTATATCTTCGTATTCAGTTATGATATCTTCAATCTTTTTTATTGCTTTATAAGTTTCTATAGGATCAAATCCTATATTAGGTTTACAAGCATAGTCTATATCAAGATATATTCATTCATGTTTTTCTTTTCCAACAGATGGTATGTATGTCTTTAGATTTTTCAACTATAACAAGTTAACTATAATATGGACCCAAATGATTTCCAAATATTTTAAATATTCATCTGATTCAGAAGATTGATTAAGTACATGCAGAGCAACTATAAGAACATACTGGAGGAAAAGCCTAGTTATTTCCACTAATTACTGTAAGTTATTTACATGTTTTTATATGCTTATGCTTTGATTACTATTGATCTATATGAACACTTCACAAGCATCCACATTTAACGATGGTTGTCTTAAATTATATTTAAATGAAAAAAATATTTCGTTTTTACTAAGTATCGTTGAAAAATCTGAAGACATAGTACCTGTTGGAAAAGAAAAACTTGAATAAATATATCTTGATATCTATACTTGTAAACACAAAATAAGATTTGATCCTATAGAAAGTTATAAAGAAATAAAAAAGATCGAACATATCGTAACTGAATACGAAGATATAGAAGAGCAAGTTTCAAAAGGAATTGCATTTAGATATATAACTAAAGAAGACCAACCTAGAGCTTTTGAAAAATTAACAAGATATAGAGAATATCTAGAACAAATTGAAAAGTTAAAAAGATATCATATAAATAGTGGTCCTGATTAATTTAATTAATGAACCACGAAGAAAGAGAAGATATTGAAAGATTTAGAAAAATCCAAGATAATACCGGTAAACTAAGATCCAGAGAAATTATGATACTTCTTGAAGAACTTAAAAGAGAAAATAATGCAGAAAAGTGGGATAAGATCCTAAAAACTATAAGATATAACCAATTCGAGCGACAACAATACTTGATTTGGTTACAAGAAAATACTGATCTAAGATTCTCTCGATTAGTTCTAAGAATCTACAATCCAAACGGAAGAATTGTGAGATATAACCCAAATGACCTAACAACTAAAAGATATAGGACATATTTTGCAAATATAGAAAGTAAGGGCAAAATAATATTTTTAACAATAGAGCCAAATACTATTGTTGACTAGGCTATTTAAGCAAATCTCTCGATATATTTGCACGAACCTTCTAGTAAGCAAAATAATAATAATAATGCATCATTATATGTATAATCATCACAAAAGATATTCTAATATGCTGTCCTTTTATGACAGCAAATAGAGATTTTTTTTATTTTTTTTTTTAAATGGTTCCCTTATTATCAAATTCATGGAAAATACTGGAGAAAGTCGGTGTCTCGAAACTTGAATACTTTGATAATAAAATCATGATAGGAAGTATAAATCTTGCTCTTTCTTATCCTCCTCTCTAAAGTAAAAGTTAATGGCACCTTCATGAATTCAGGACTGGAGTCATGCTCATGAGTTGCAGATCCAATGGTATTCGATGAAGTATTTAACTTGTCAATCTCCCTGAACAATTAGCACAAACAAAAGTTACAGCCAGGAATGGACAAAGGAAATATTTCAATACAAACAAAACCCAAAAACATGTAAATGAATTAGACTTCTTACCCTCTGCGCTTTGCATTGTTTTCTAAAGTACAGTTTAACTTACTCCGGGTTTCCTCTAATTCACTCATAGTCCTCTTCAACTGTAAAAAAGAATTACGATTAGAAGTCAAGGTCGGGAAAATAAATCTTACAGTATGCAATATTTTCAGGAATATGACATCCAACCTCCTCGCGGAGTGAATTGTTTTCCTCATTGGTATGAACAGCACCCTGTATCAATGGAAACTAAGATATATAAGGCTTCCACAAAATCAGTGGACCTGAATCTTCTTTCCCAGAATAACAATAAAAAACAGTGAGCAGATCTCTTTAAAGAATTTACATGAGAAGCTATATTTGTGCCTTGATGGCTTTGCTGCTTCGAATTTCCATCAAGGAAGAGAATTAGCTGCCAAACGGAGAAATTCTGGGTCAAAGGCATGAACTAATTTGAGAAGCAGAAAAAGATACGAACTATTGGATGGTTAGGATACCTGATTCCGCAGTTCAGATACTTCAGCCAATAACATCTCTCTCTCCCCTTCTTCATAGAAGTCTTGAAATCTACAAGTTCCAACATGAATATTTTTAAAATAAAATAAAGGGCTCGGGAATAAAGCCAACCCGGCAAGCTGAATAAAATTGCATTTGTTTGAAAAAACTACCGTCTAACTTGCTCTAAAAGCCTAATATTTTCCAGGGCAAAGCGAGTCACTTCCGGATTCCTATCAACTCTTGCACGCAGCAGCTGGATTTCTTCTGAAAATTCCCTGTTCTCTTCAAGCAAATAAGCATCTGCTGATGTCAAGCCACCGAGAAGAGATTCCATTCTTTGAATTTTGTCTTCTCTAAATTTCAACATCATTTTTGTGCACCTGGTGTCCTCTTCTCTTTGACTAACCTGAAAAGCAATGCCACCATGAAATCTAGCTTTCGAAAGATCTAAACACTAATGACAAAACAAATTCTTCATTTATTTCCAGTGATACCTGTCTCACCATAAAAGAGAAAGTGGGAGAGAGAAGAGAGAGTTACCAGACGGTTCAAGTGCTCGATTTCAGCTTCAAGCCATTTAATAGAAGTATCTACCATCTGTTCTCTCCTTAGTGCACCAGCAAGTGTAGCTTCCAGTGATTTTAACTATGAAATCACCAGCAAAAGGAGAAAACAGAAAACCAGCAGGTAACATGTCAAATCCTTTTCTTTTAAAGAAAACACGTCTGAATAATGAGATTAAAAGGACCTCGGAGGCATAGATCAACTTTGAATTTGTCCGTTTAGATTCTCTCTCTTTTGCCTTGAAATATTTAATTAATTGAACTTATATTAATTGACCATGTTATTGAATTGAGTATTCTCAGATATTTCCAGATTGAAGGCTAAATTAGATGCGCATATGTTAATTATCAATTGACTCAAACTGCCCGTCATTTGCTTTCAACCATTAGCAGCAATTATCCAGTGATGGAATCAGCTGGCTGAAGAAAAAACAAAGAGGCAAATTACAACTTGATGTACCTGTTTACATGACATTCTGAGAACTACTTTAGATGCTTTTCCAAGTAAATTACCCTGGTGATCCAGTTCATCAGGTGTCCTTTCACTACAACCATCTTCATCCTTGTTCCTTGCATCTCTGTCTATTGCTGGACCAAAGGATAATGATCGAGAAACCTTTTCATGTTTGAGAACAGAAAGCTCTTCCTATTACAACAACAAATCACGACTTTCGATTGTAAATTATTTTTGTGATCAATTTGTACAATGTAAGAGCCATATGAAACTAGCTACCACCTTTAGCAAACGTATTTGATGTTGCAGAGCAACAACATCTTTTGATGAATCTTCATTGATGACAGCCTTTGTCATGAAAAAAATGAAAAAGGCAGGTTAATATATCCAGTATCCATTTTGTTATCAATTTAAAAGGCCAACGTATCATCAAGCATGAACAAGCTTACATTATTCTGAATAAGTTTTGCTCGTTGAGCAAACTTTAAAGTGTTCAGTGTTTCCGCAGCACAGCTGAGGAAATTAAATTTAGTATTTTCATCAGTCGACAAAACAGAAAAAATAAGATAAAGCTTAAAATTTGCAAAAATAGAAAAAAGTTCCCCTATAGGTAGAATCACATCAACATACCAGATAGACGGGCTAATGTTGGCTATCATCATTGTTTTTGAATTTCCACCCAAAGAATCCTGTATTACATTTTTCGAACATAATGATATGATTTTTATGGGTCTAGGAAAAATACAAAAATCAATGGTTAATAATGCACCTGAAGAAGAAATGTCAGCCTTGAATCTCTATAAGGAACATGCCTTGGTCTCCCATGTGCTACATCCACTAGGACCATTATTACATGACTACAAAAAGCAAGACCTATGTTCACTTGCAATATCACCCTAAGAAAGAAAACAGAAGGCTTGTCAATGATGTGAAATAACAGTAATACCCTAGCGTTGATAGCGATTTATTGATGCTTGCAGCTTCCTTTAGACGCTCGCCCTCGGCACCAGAAGTCTTTTGCCTGATAGGGATAATAGCAATACAAATGATGTGATGGCATGTGATTTCCCATCTATTTGAGAAATTAACTTAAAGAATGATGTAAACCTTTCAGAACCGGCAAGGTCAACGAGGTTCAGCCGAGCAAATCGAAAGTTAGAAGTTGAATCATTTTCCCATCTACTCTCAATCACACATGTAAAAACACTATGGGAGCGACTGCTTTCTCTGTTCATATTTGTCGTGGCAACTTTCCTATTTGCAGAACCCTAAAAGCAAAACCCAGATTTTTAATGCTAGAGACAAACATTGTGCATGCACGCATGCATCTGTGAAGATTTGTGACAATCAGAGTAAACCAAAAGAGGAAAAATAGTCACCTGACTCAAAAGCTGAAGAATGTCGCCTACAGTTTGGACCTCAAATTCGGATAGATTTTCAACATAAACGCCCTTTATGATGTCCTCGCGTAACTATGAATTGAGATGATAAATGTGAGGAAACAACATTTACCAATTGAGGCACCACATTATCCTATCAGAAAGGTATAAGTACCATCAAATTTGTAGAAGAAGGATCGAGAAGATCAGTTATTTGTTCATTATAAATCTCCAGGAAAGAGCATTTGCAATTGTATTTTAGCCGTTCATCTCTTCGTATTTCCTCCTCCTGAAAAATAAAGCACATGACAAAAGTGTCTTATTGCAATGAAAATGTTCAGAGAGGGTTTGGTGGAGATTAGAATTAGATTTTTAATAGATTGTGATACAAGTTTTTAAAATGTGTGGTTGAAAAGTTGTGGGACACATGGTTAATATTGATTGTTTGACTTTGATTTAGATTAAAATTTGCGTAATATTAGAAGGTGACGTGGCAAAAGCAGGCAAAGAGAGTTGAACTTACAGCTCTAATTCTTGCAAACAAGAATTCGAATATGCGCAGGGTCATTCCACGATTTGGACTAGAAGTGACTTCTAGCTCTTCAATCCCACCAAGCATTGTGTAAGTCTTCCCACTACCTGTCTGCATTATTAGTCCATTTTAATAGATGATATGTAGTTGATGTGTTAACTAAAAAAACGTGGTCCCTGACGATGCTTAAGTGATAGTACCTATCATTTTATGAAGACATTCGAGGAAGAAAAACCTAGACAGTCGCTTAAGCTAGTAAACAGACACGCGAGAAAATTAAATAGAGTCAAAGTAATTAGGAATTTCAGATGCAAGAATGACGAAATCAAGTTGAAGGAACTCCAGCCATTGCTTGTACTATCAGCTATCTACATTGACAATCACAGAACTAATCGAGACTATCTTCATGTGGATTATACTAAAACGGGCAGCTGGAAATTGGAGATCTTGGAAAATTGAACAAACACCCAGTGTGCACTAGAGGAAAAAGAATGAAAGATAAATAAGTTTGTCTCTCAGGTCATAGATCCAATATCATCCTTGATTCATAAATTTTTTTAATTATGCCTACAAATGAAAACAAGAAGCTCCTTCTTTATATGTGAACAAAAATCTGCAAAACCAAATGTTTGAACGCATTTGTGGTATTTTGTCAGAAATTTTGCATCAGCAACAAATGCTCAACTAGTCATTGTGTAAAATAATTATGCAAACAAGTTTAATATACTACCTGCCCATATGCAAACATACAGCTATTATACCCTGACAAGCAATTCTCCACCATGGGTAATCCTGCCATTCTAAAAAGTGTCTCCTGCAAATTCACCACGAAGCATAGACACGTAAATACTCTTTTTAGTGCAATACGTTTTGCAAATCGAAGAGTGTGTTTGTTCTCTATGGACCTGGTCTATTGTTTCACACGCTACATGATCAAACATAAATGGGGTCTCGAGCTGCCCTATCCAGGTGATGCATTGTGCACTCTCCTGCTTCAAGCACCTACTGTAACCATATGTACCTTTCTCCATGTTATTGAGAGGACGCACTCGTATCAAAACCTATAAAAGATATTATTAAATTAACATAATAAATATAAAGAACTTGACATATAGAGAACAATGCAATTCTAAATATTCCTAGATAAACTGAAAGGAATTTTAGAAGAAGAATGTAATTTGCAGAAAAGAAGCTTACTTGGACATTATGTTCCATCCAGAAAGATGGATCTTCCTTAAGTTCAAAATGGGGCACCTCTACCGCATTAACAACAGTGGCAGAATTACAAGAACTTGGAATCCCTTTAGATAGTGCGGCAAAGTTGGCCATCCTAGCAGGCCCACTGGCCAGAGGCCTAGAACCACTGGTTAGACAGAGGCTAGGATTTGGAGGCTTGCTTACACTCTTAGTGGGCGTGCTTTGAGTCGAGATGCACTCTGAATAACTTGAAGTGGCCCTTCCCACCATCCTAGTAGAGCGTGGTGTATTCATATTCTCCACCGTCCTTCCCTCCTCCCTCAACTCAACGGCACTAGAACTCGAATAATTGTCACTCTTCTGGGCCCACCCAAAGTGATTTTTTGACACGGGTCCTTGTTTTTCTGGAGTGGAATGCAGCACTGTTGAATCTGACTTCCTCGACTTTGGCTTATTGGGGGTTCTATCAGTTTTATTAACCTTAACACCACTCAATTTTTGATCTATACCACCTTTAGAATTCTGGATTGGTTCTTGAATTGCATATAGAGGGGGCCTAGGAGAATCCTTGATAATCTGAGGACCCAGAGAGTCCCTGGGATTCATAGGGACATTCTCAATTTCCTCTGCGTTGGGATTCTTGCCGGAATTTCGGCGCAAAAATTTGAAATCCCTCAACATTCTGTAACCCCCGGAAATTAAAACAGAAATTATAAAAAGAATGGGATATTTCAATAATTCTTAATTTCTTGGAGGTATACCTGTAAGAGGAAACGAAGAAAAGAGCTCCAAAACTACGAAATCCTGAAATTTTTTCTCACTTATGCAGAATGAAAGAGCTCGTATTCAGCTGGTTCCTTGGTGGGATTCAGCTAAATCTTGAACCAAAAGTTATTTCCATTTTTCTCTCAAGATTTCACCTGGATTCTTCGATGCTGAAGAAGAATAAGGGTCCCTCTCTCCCTCCTATCTGAGTAAAATGTGACAGTCTCAAAATTGTGAGTAAAAAGAATGGTGGAGCTCAAGATAGACGGCTGAGATGAGATCTAGAATTTGAAATTAGCTGGCATGGCGCTATGGGATTTTGAATTGGTTGAGAGTATTTCCAAAGAAACAATGTAATAAATAATAATTATGTGTGTTCTAGAGGATTTAAAATTTAATTAAAATTTAAAATATAATCTTACTCATTTAATAAAAGTCAATAATAACGATTAATTTTCAATTTTAATCTGATTTTAATTTCTATCAAACACGTCATAATGTTAAACCTTAAAACGGCTATGATTTTGAATTATGTCGACAATTGTAATGTTTGGCCAATGTTTATTAACACAAAAGTTTAAGGTGGCAAAATTTAGCCATCTTTGATGGCCAATTGGCCATTATAGAGAAATTAGTGATGACAATCGAGCCGGCTTGGCCTTAAACCCACGAGCTCGTGGGCTCGTGAGAAACGAGCCACGAACTTTTTTAATTTTTTCTTTTCAAATTTTTACTTTTTCACCTTTTTTTTTTCTTTAATTTTTTCACGAGCCCGCGAGCTGCTCAGCCCGTTCGCCATCTCTAAGAGAAATTAACAAAAAAATAATGTTTTGAATAGTATTTTTTGTTGAATGTGTGGTTAAAAAGTTAGAAAATATTTTATAGTGTGAGTGTGATTAAAAATGAATATGAGAATTAAAAGAAGTTGAACACGAGCATACCAAATGAGCATTTAAATTAAGCCCTTGTTTGGTGGCTATTATTTGGGAAAAATATTATTTTGAATAGTGAATTTTTGAGAGTGTGTGGTTAAAAAATAGGAAAAAATTTTGAGTTTATATACAGAATATTTTATCCCATGTTTGGTGGGCATTTTTTTGAAAAAAAAATTATTGTTTTGAATAGTGAATTTTTGGAGAATGTATAATTAAAAAGTAATGAAAAGTTTTAGATTTACGTGTATAATATTTTATTGCGTGAATGTGTGATTAAAAAGTGGTATATAAAAAAAGAGCTTTGAAGAATTGAGAAACAAACAGAGGTTTATTGTGTGGATATGCGGTTGAAAATAAGTATATAGAAAAAATAGTTTTGAAAAAATAAAAAATAAACATGGGCTATGAATATGTTCAATTTATACATTGCATAAGACTCACAAGTACTATCACTTTTTCACCATTTCTTTCTATTTACAAACAATACGATTTATAAACTCTTTCCAAGCCCCTTGTTTGATTCTCATTATTTAAAAAATGCATTTTTCTCTCTTTTCTTTTTAATCACGCGTTTTTCAATAAAATAATATTACGAGCTTGTTTGGTAGGAATTTTTTGGAGGAAGAATTGATTTTGAATAGTGACATGATGGGAAATGTGTGGTTGAAAAGGAAGAAAAAATTATTGATGTGATGGAAAATATTATTTTATTGAAGAATGTGTGATTAAAAATGAGAATTGATTTACTGTAGAATTGGAGAATTAAGAACAAACAGGCCCTACATGCAAACTCAAAATTTTACCTTATTTTTTAACCACGCATTCTCTATCGACCATTATTCAAAAATGCATTCTTTGCCAAATAATGGAGTTCAAACAAGCCCCAAATATACACTTACAATGTAGTAACATTCAGTTTGAAGTCATTTTGGCAAAGGTGAAAGATCAAGGTTAATTATATTTGCACTACAACTTTAACTTTTTGCATCATGTCTTAATTGTACTTAAGATTTTCAATCTCTGTTCCTTTTTTATATTTTTTTTGTTGCATCCTTGTCATCAACCTTCTATTAATTAGACCATGTCATCTTCTAATAATAATTTTCGTCTAAAAAATATGATAAGATGGTGTAAAAAGATTTATTTACTCTTAGTATTCTAAAATAAGCAAAACAAAAAACAAAAATACGATTAAGTAATTTTCCCTTATAATTGAATATTTGGATAAAAACGTCATCAAGGAATATATGTGATAATTAATAGAAGATTGAGGATAAAAGTGCAATGAAAAGTATGTAACGAGTAAAGGTCAAAAACCTCCAATGTAACTAAAATGTGATGCATTTATAAATAATTGGTGTGTGAATATAACTACTTAAACACAAATATTGTCGAATTGAAGTCAACTCGTAGTAAAATATATAAATATGTCATGGTTCGATGAAGAACTAAACCGAATGATTGAAAGTTCTCTGGTCCCTCTTGGCAATAGTTTCTTATGTTTTGCCCTGATCATTAAATGCAACGGTACTTTATCGCGAGGAGAATAACTTCTTTTTTAGAAAACTTCTTTAATTTATCGCCTGCTTTGCATCTCACTCGTCAACAAATTAATGTGTTGTGGTGCCCATTTTAATTTTGTCTAGTCATCAATAGCTTGATTTTTTTTAGATAAATAATAGTGGATAGGATCGGGGGCAATAGCACGATTCTTCTTGGAGGAGGGTTTTTAGCCCGAGTGGCATCCCAAAGAAGGAAGCGCATACTTAGCCCTTCTTTGGTCTACATTATAATTTAATACATTTTTTTCTTCATTTTAACTGCATATTTTTCAATAAAATAATATTACACGTAAATTCAAAAAAATTCTTTCTTTTTAAATCATAAGTTCTTAAAAAAATTCTTATTTCAAAATGCATTATCCCCAAAAACTTGTTATAATTGATCCTAAACATGGGGCTTAGTTTCCTTATCCTCCTAACTCCAAAGAAAATGAAGCTAAGATATTCCAACTTAGGAAACCATTTGCCTTTGAATTCATTTCCTTTATTATTTGAATAATACATTTCCAACTTTTGCTTCATTGTAAGAGGGGTTGCTTGATTCACCGGTCTTTCCTCCAAGCTTCCTAGCCAAAAGAAAAAAAAAATGGAATACCGAATAAGTGTTAGAGAAACCCAGAACCCATGGCGAGTTGAGGGGCCAAAAAGTCAATTTCGATGCTCATCTCGCACAGCGATGGGGAATCTTGCGTGGTTCAAGGTCTTTTCGATTCTCCCTCTACAAACAAAAAAAATATCAATGATTGAGTCGTTCACTTCCGAAGGAGGGAGGGTCGTGCTCTACCCACTTCCCTTTCTTCTAGGGACCTTTTTGGATTACGGGACTCTTTGGTTGGTCCTATGAGAAAGTCACTCTAATGGCACCGGGCTCTAGTTAAGGTGTAGAACACAGGGACATAGGAAGCGAAGACTTCGAATGATGGGTCCATATCTGAAACCTTTTTTTTTTCGAGCAAGGTTGACTGGAAAAAAGTGAAGGTCCACCAATGACGATAAGCAGGCTCTTTCTAGGACTCGTAAGTTCAGTTCAACAATCAAGTTCGGCTTTAACATGTCGAAATCCATTCTTTGGCTCTAGATAAGTTGAACATATATCCCCCATATCTCTTAACAAAGAATATACACATTGCCTTGCATGGTATATTGAGCATACTATCAATGGCGCAGAACATACAAAATGCTTCACATGATGAAAATTATCCTTGAGCATTATAATATGGTCTCTGTTTGGTACACATTAAAATTTTCATTTTCATTATTCTACTCATTTTCAACCACACATTCTTCAATAAAATAATATTTTTCATTACATCAATAACTTTTGCTTCTTTTTTCAACCACATATTCTCCATTAATCTGTTATTCCAGAGTACATTCTTTCAAAATAATGTGGCTCAAACACACTCATGGTGTATCCATTCACTCGAAATGTTCGTAAATGATTTAAACTAAAAGCATATTTGAAAAGTATTCGTAAATGATTTAAACTATAAATCTATAATATAATATTAATTAGAATTTCGCATTCACATTAACATCCACATCCCTATTAATTGACGTCATGTCTCTGTTATTAATTTCAATTAATTAACATTTACATTTACATTCATAATATATTAAATATTATATCAAGTGATAATCATTTTTAGACGACTATAACTGTACTACAGATCAATTATTTCAATAATATCTTACTTTTCGTTTTTAATATGCATTTAATTTACAAACTGTAATAAATACTATAATTAATTCTCAATTAATTAGCATTCGGATTTACATTCATTTAATTAATATTAATTAGAATTTCACAATCGCATTCGCATTCACATTCACATTCACGTCCATATCCATATTATTAATTCCAAATCAATTAACATTCATCTAACTAATATCAATTCAAATTTCACATTCACTAAAGTAGTTTAATATTTACGTCCATGTACACTGGTCAATACCTATTTTCACTTAATTAGAAATTAAATTATTTGCATTTAATATAAATGATGTAACATTTATTGTCGCGTATGTGTTTCTTGGTATTAACTCTACATTAATCAATAGGCTTATTAGCGCAAAATGTCCATACATTTGACAGTAAGTGTGCAAAACGTCCCACGTTTCATTTTTTGCATTTTCGTTCTTATTTCAACGTTTCAGTGTGGAAAATGTCATTTTGACTGTTTTCAGTGTAAAATAACCATTATACCCTCATATTTAAATAAAACAAAAAAAATTGTAATTATACTCCCAAACTTTTTAAAAAGTGCAAGTGAATCCAATAGTCTTATTAAAAGATTTAAGCACAAAACGTTCATATGTTTGACACTTAATGTGGAAAACGTCATTACGTTTCAAACTTTTTGTACTGGCTCAAATAGCACAAAATATCCCTACGTTCGACACTTATTGCGTAAAACGTCCTTACGTTTCATTTTTTTTTTGCATTTTCGTCTTTATTTCAACGTTTCACTGCGTAGAACGTCATTTTCACTATTTTTCAATGTAAAATAATCAATATACCATCATATTTAAATAAAACAAAAAGGAAAAAAATTACAATTATGCTCCCGATGTAAAAAGGAATATAAAAATAAAAATAAATTACAATTATGCTCCCAATGTTTTTTAAAAGTGCAAATGAGTTCAAAAACCTTATTAAAATATTCAAACCATTAGCCTTTTCCTCATCCCTCAGCCACCTAAATCACCAAACCCCACTATCATTCAAACCATTTCACATTCCTCTACAATGTTGGGGCTGATGGTTGTGGCCACCATTAACGGTGGTGGTTATTGGCCAGATATTGAGAGCAAATTTGTAATTTATTTTTATTTTCCTTTTGTGTTTCATTTAAATATGAGGGTATACTTGTCATTTTACATTGAAAATAGTGAAAATAACGTTTTCCGCAATGAAATGTTGAAATAAGGACAAAAATGCAAAAGAAAAGAAACGTAAGGACGTTTTATGTCAAACGTATGGACGTTTTGTGTTATTGAGCCAAGTACAAGAAGTTTGAAACATAATGACGTTTTCCGCATTAAATGTCAAACATATGGACGTTTTGTGCTTAAACCTTTTAATAAAACTTTTGGACCCACTTGCACTTGTTAAAAAATTTGAGAGTATAATTACAATTTTTTTTATTTAAATATGAGGGTATAATGTTCATTTTACATTGAAAAACAGCCAAAAGGACGTTTACCACACTGAAACGTTGAAATAATGGCGAAAATGCAAAAAATGAAACGTTGGGACGTTTTGCACATTCACTGTCAAACGTATGGATGTTTTGTGCTAATAAGCTTTAATCAATATTCACGTTAATTCATTTATTGTATTTGTCATTCATTTTTATTTATGCATTTAATTGTAATTCTAATACTCCCATTTAAGTATGCATTTCACTATTTAAGTGCATGCATAATAATTAACATTTATTTTCAATGTCTTGTATTTCTTTCATATTTAGATCAAAATGATAAATAGACGGTCAAATATTACTTTTACAACACTTATAAAATATTTCATAATAACGTGCATTGCACGTTCAACTCTTTCTAGTATATACAAATGAATGATTAGATAAATATTTTTGGATCTTTTGAAATATATGAATAAAAAATGACTATAATATTCATAAATAGTTTATTAACACGAGCTTACACATAGGCTATATCATCTCCAAATTGATTATTAAAAAACAACTCTAGATGATGTTGCCAATGGTAAATATTACGCCCCTATTTTGTAAAATTAAAACCTAGATTTTAATTTAAATCAAAGTTAACAATTAATTTTAATCACATATTTTATGCGATTCATAACTTTTCAATCATATATTTCAACAATTTATATCAAAATATACTGAAAATCTAATTTTGATCCCCCACCAAATGGGAGCTATATCATACACTTAAATTGTTTGATCTCATATTAATAAACAAATTGATTGCTGAATATTAAAATATATTGACCAAAAAATATTTGGCATAGGCGGTCCATAACAAGAATTATCTTTTTTTACATTACCGCACAGCATTTGCTAAATTTTATGTTATGTCCTTATCTTTTATTTGTTGCATATTTACCCTTAACTTTTTGTTAATTAGTACATCTTGTTTCTTATTTTAAAGTACATTAAATGAAGAACATATATTTTGTCAATTTTTTGTATCTCTTGTTATTTTGCTTATTTAAAAATAGAAGTGACGAATAAACCTTTTAACGCTTTCTTAACAAAAATTTTGGACGAAAATCATCATTAGAGATTAGATGTGTAACAATAAGAATGCGAGAAAAAAAGTGGGATATAAGTGAAAAAATAAGTAAAGATTAATGAAATCGATTGCACTTAAAATATGGCGTGATTAACAAAAAAAGCACGTGGTGTATTTTAAATATAATTACTCTTATTCAATTATTTTGCTTGCATTTATTGATATAATTACTCTAATCTATAATAAAAAATTGCTTGCTTTCATTCTTTATAGTTAAAACTACACGTAATTTCTTATTGTATACTTCGATTCTCTTTTATGTTCAATTTTTGTTAATAAGTGCCCTACCGAATACATACTCAACCTGAAAAGCTGTTAAAATACTGCATATATTTTCACTAGTGTGTGTTTAAGCCACATTAGTTTGGAATAATGTATTTTGGAATAGTAGATTGACGGAGAATGTGTGGTTGAAAAAAGCAGGAAAAGTTATTAATGCGATTAAAAATATTATTTTATTGAAAAATGTGTGGTTGAAAATGAATAAAAAAATGATAATGAAAATTTTAATTCGTACCAAACGAAGACTTAAACAAGAAAGTTTCATAGAATAAAGATTCCCGAGTATCAAGTACAATTTGTCATGGAGTTGAGCTTCTAACAATAAGACTACATTTTGTATAACGTATGGGTGTATGATGGGGATGGGAAAAAAAACCGTTCAACCTGATAAGTGTGGTCCCGTCCCAAATGGAGCGGGGCTTACCAGTCTAACTGGGTAAACATTGCGTGGATGGGGCAAATTAATTTCAAATTTAAGTTTGTTATCAAACAAAAATAAAAGATTTATCATAAATTGTTCTTGAAGAAAAATAATAATATTTACTAACTAAAGACATAAAAAAAAAATATATATATATAAAGAAATAAATGAGACGATAAATGGCGCAATGAACCTATCCTCGTCCAGTCCAATCCCACCCCATCCCGCTTTAATTGAATATGGGGATGTGATATGGTGATAAAAATACCTGAGGGGACAAGACTGAGAATGATTGATCCGTCTCGTTACAATTCCTAGTGCGGGAAATGAAGAGGTTGGGTGGCGCTTTTCTAGCCAAAAATGTATAAAATAATTGTTCAAAATGTGAAAGAAGGGCGATTGGAGAGAGAGAGAGAACAATTGTTGACGAAGATTTCTTAATTGTTTAAAACTAGAAATTACAATCATAGTTGCAGTATTATTATGATAATCTAGGGCAAACAGCTTACTATACATTTTACGACACAATATGCCGAAGTTTGACTTTTGCGTTCCATCTCGAATTACGCTCTTGTCCTTGAGCAAGTTGCTTTAACCATCCTCAATTATTGTACCATTATAGTATAATTATTATTATATTAATCCTTAAATAATTTCCCTAAAATCGGAGCACTATTAAACAACAAATACAAAATTTTTAACCAGGGATTCGTGCTTTCCGTTATGATAATTTTTTTGAAACCAATGCAAAAGTGGTATAGTTTTAACCTTAAAAAATCGCTCATTTTTTTGTTCTGAAATTTTTAGATGATTTTACTGTTGAAAAAGTCTATTAGTTTTTTACATTTTTTTTTTCATATGAAAAAAACGAATTTTCAATTCAGGACCCGAGAAATGCTGGGTGTACTGGGGTAGGGGTTCACACACCCCTCTCACATGAAGTGGGTCCCGCACCTCAATAAAAAAGAAAAAAAAAACATTACGCCTCGCCCCTATGACCGTGGGTTTTCGGTAAGTGAACTCTTACCCTATACACCCAACATTTCCTTTCAGATCCCATGCTTGAATTTTTAATTAAATAAACCATAAATGATTGAAATTATATTGCCTAGGCACGACTAGTTTCTTTTTCTGAATCAAACACATCTTAACCCTTGCTTGCTATCCATTATCTTAAAACTCTTTTTACTAAAATATCATTTTTAACCATACAATCACAAAATAAAATATATTTTTACGTAAACTCAAAGTCTTTTCCTACTTTTCAACAACATATTCTCCTAAAAATACTATTCAAAACTTTTTTTTTTTTTTTTTTGTGAAATAAAAGGCACCAAACATGGGCTTAATAATCTTAAAATAATGCCAAGTGTACATTGTGGAGTTGATATCATTGTGTACATCTCATTGGAGTTCAAAATGTTACAGGCGAGAAAGTGTGTTTTTTATACTATCCAACGATGTATTACCACATAGTACAATGTAAAGAATAGTGTACATATAGCACGATTGATAATCTTGTTATGAATTCTCATAATACTCACAAAATATAATATATAATTAGAGCAACTCCAATATATTCTTTATTTATAAATAACATTTTATGCATTATAAAGAACATCTTTAGATTTAGCGAGTCAAAATTTTTATGCACTTTAACAATGCTCTATATTTTGACTCTTTATTTTGCTTTTTTCAATACAAATTATTGATTTCTTCCCTTATTTTAGCCCTCGTTTGGGCTCCATTTTAATGTGACTTTTAGAGAAAATGTATTTTGAAATAGAATATGTGGTTAAAGTATAAGATTTTTTTAAAATTTACATATAATATTATTTTGCCCATGTTTGATAATCATTATTTTCAAAAAGTGATTTTTGAATATTGAGTTTTTTGAGTATGTGGTAAAAAAATAAAGAAAGAATTTAAATTTACGTGCAAAATATTTTATTGTGTTAATATATAATTGAAAACGAATATGAAAATTAAAGAGTATTGTTTTAAAGGGAAACAAATAATAACTTAATTGAAAAAAGTGTAATTGAAAATAAGAAAAATGTATTTTTTGGATAATTGAGCCCAAACATGGACTTAACTTACCATAATTTTTTATATATCAATGATCAATTAATTTGGGTTGAATAGTTTAAAAAGTATAGTCGATTAAAATCAAATTTTTAATAAATTTTGATAAGTTGTGAATCCCATAAAAAATGTGGTTAAAGTCAATTGTTGACTTTGATTTGAATTTTTTTTTGAATTTTAATTCAAATCAAACAAGGGCATAGTATTGAAGTATGTGACTTATTAAATGTAATCACCGTTCATTAAGCCCATGTTTGACTTTCTTAAAATAATGATCATCAAATATGGGCTAAAAATAAATAGCGAGTTTGACCTTCTAAGTTTAAGGAGCCAAACTTACTCTATATTCTAAAAATGTAAAATAGAGTCTCTTGAAATTTATTTTTTAGCATTAACTCTTTAAAATAAAGAGTATTTCATATTTAGAAAGTAATTTGGAGATGTTACTCTACAATTTTACTTATCGGCCATTGTTTGGACTCAATTTTAATTTTGATGTATTTTTTCTCTTTTTTCAGCCATGCATTATTCAATAAGATAATATTACACGTAATTTCAAAACTTTTTCATTCTTTTTAATCATGCATTCTTCAAAAATTTATTATTTTAAAAAAATATTTTTTTTCAAAAATTCATTAAAATGGAGCCTAAACAAGGCTTAAATCCTATAACGCTTATGAAATAAACCATCGAAACACAACTTCAATTCATATTTGGTCCTTGTTTGGTGGAAATTAATATCATAATCTTAATTTAAGATAAAGTAACTAATTAATTTTAATCACACATTTTATGAAATTTACAATTTTTAAATAACACGTTTATCAACTTTTTATCAGAATTTATTAAAAAAATTAATTCAACTCTCGTTTAACTTATCTAACGTGATTAGAGTTTTATTAGAATTAAATTACATGAAATATTTTAATTAAATGAGCATTTCACGTACTCGACGAAATCATACCACCCAAACACGGCTCCCTCAAAAGTTTTCCAATCTCTCTCTCCGAAACCAGAATTTCTCTCTCTATACCTTCTCCTGCTTGGATGGAGGTGGGAGCCTCCATCGAAAGCAAATTCCGTTTATATAACTATAAATATACATGCATACATCAAAACCCCTAATTTTGGAAACCAAAAAAACTGAAAAATTGAAACTTGCTCGGAATTGAAGAGAATTGTTTAGAGATTAAGGAAAGATGTTTACGTGGAGTATTGCAAAGTCGGCGGAGGCGATGTTCTCCCGGTGGGCGATAAAGAGGTTGTGTAAATTCTTGTTGAAGAAAAAATTAGGAAAATTTATACTGGGGGATATTGATCTAAATCAGCTAGATGTCCAGCTCAGCGCCGGCACTATTCAGCTCTCCGATCTCGCCATCAACGTCGACTATATAAACCAGAAGGTGTGATTTTTTGTTTTAATTATCGTTGGTTTGAGGTGAACTTGTGGGTAATTTGTCCATAAGTTTGAGGTGAACTAGTGGGTAATTTGTCCATAGCGTAACATGTTTGTCGGGAATGCTGCGTGGGGTTTGTTTTCTACTTGAATAGCATGTACTTAATTAAACTAAGTTTCATTGACTGTAAGTTAAATTACTCCTTGATTAATTTGAATGGAGAGTAGCATGACTGCATGGTGATTCTGCAGTTAATTCATACGCTAAAGTAGTTGATGTAATGTTGATTTTGATTGAGTTTGAACTTCATTCTTTTCTTCTCTCTTCCTCTGTTTTTATAATTCTCCGGGTGAGTGGTTGGATTTGCACGCTCTTATAGAGAATTTTGTGTTCCTTTATGATTAAAATTTGAAACGTGATAATTATTTGACAAACTGGGAGCTTTTGAGAGTTGATAATTAAATAGAAGAAATGATAGTAAGGGTAAATGATATTGGCAATTCAGAATATTCAAAATTGTGAATCAGTTTAACATTTCTTATAGACCAGGTACACACCATTACCCCCCCCCCCACCCCACCACACACACACACACACACATCCTGAGGCTTATGCAAACAATTGTACTGCCTTTACACCTCTTTTATTTTTCAGTTCAATGAAGCAGCTGTTTCTGTGAAAGAGGGTTCTATTGGCTCATTAATGGTAACTATGCCTTGGAAGGATGGTGGTTGTCAAATTGAGGTGGATGAACTTGAGATAGTGCTCGCTCCTCGTGAGACAAATATTTTTCAAGATGAATCAGAAACTACTAGTTCCTGTCAAAGTCACAAGAATAATCTCAGCCATCATTGTAGAAAGCTTGAGAGTGATGCAGTTAATGGAGAATTGGAAAATGCTTCTGTTGATGTTCATGAAGGAGTTAAAACCATTGCCAAGATGGTAAAATGGTTGTTGACTAGTTTTCATGTGAAAGTTAAAAACCTGATTGTAGCGTTTGATCCCTCTACATGGGAAGAAAAGAAAGAAGGATTATGCAGAACTGTAGTACTTCGAATTTCTGAAGCAGAGTGTGGAACACAAATTTCTGAAGATGCTTCTCCTAGCAGTGGAAACGTACTACATAACTTTCTTGGTTTAAGTCAATTGACAAACTTTGTAAAATTTGAGGGAGCAGTGATTGAGTTACTACGCATGGATGATGATGATCAGACACCTCCTCAATGTTCTTCTGTGACACCTTTTGGTGACTGGTTTTCAGGAAAC